>OY855905.1:44660894-45068394 GCA_963693305.1 Meandrina meandrites | reverse complement strand
AACTATCTGACCTCGGTACTCCATGACTGTTAAACTTTTCTGAGCAAATGGTGAAAAAGGTGTATTCCATCGCGAGCTCACTCGAGTCAGGCCGTTGTTAGACCGTTGCACTGTTGTACCGTGTTTCAGTTGCAACTGGATCGGTGCATTTATTAATCTCCTCGCCACACAAGAAGAATGAGCAGATTCTGTTTTCTTAACCTTTCTTTTCCTTGATTATTATTCTTCGAGATCAAAATCTCGCGCGTGGCATCTTTTAATGCCCCTCGACTAACAAGGTCTCTTCAAAAATAACAACGGCTCCAAAAACTACTGAGCCTAAAGATGTTGCTTATTGAAAAAAAATCACACTGATGTAAGGAAATTACAGCTCTCTCGCAAGTGAACAAACTCGAGTTAACGGTCAGAAAGCTGGTATTCTCTGATCACGCCCCTTTTCTTTCTTTGTTTTTTCCTTCTTTTCTAGCTCGTGGGGGGAAAGTATTTAGGCCTGTTATGAATGCTTTTGTAAATTGCTGTTGAAATGAAATTGTTCACCGCAGGTTAGCCAATTCAATTTCCGGTCTGACATAGCACAGAAAAAGTCGTGATTCTCAGAATGTTTTGACGGTTCTAAAAATACCCGACTTGTTCGGGCCTCTTTACACTTTACATTAATTAAAACAAAAAAATGCTTTTTTGCCCACAGCCCTAATAGTTATTGTTAAAATTCTTTAATCTACTTGACTCAATTATTATGCCCTTTACAAAAAATCCCTTCGGTTAATGACGGTACCTCGAAAGAATGTGAACACAACAGTGGTCCTCTCAGAAAGAAATTCCAAAACTGTTTTTGAAAATTAACTTACTTTGAACATATACAATCAGCTGAGAACCCAAAGGACCTTTTTCATAACAAATCTACTGAAGGGAGTGAGCTGGCTCCATTAACTAGTTCCGTACATTAACAAGCGTGAAGTAGTAAGACAACAAACTGAGAAAAACGCATTTTTGCGTCGTGTATTTTCCGTTGCTTTGGAAACCAGAAATTTTGCATTATAATTGAACAAAAGACCTGACGCCTCAGGACAATTACTTTTAAATCCCATATAAAAAGAGAAACAGAACGACACGGCCGACACTTTTTTTATTCACTCGCAGAGCTAATTCCAAGCGATCAAGCATTCGTACTTATCACGAGTGTTGCTGGGACCCGCTCGAGATTGGATATCTTTTTCAGAACATTTCCGGCTGTCAGCAAGGATATTGCATTTCACAGATCGTATCAATTTCAAAATTTATAACCCGTTACGCTAAATTCGAAATTCATTTAGCCGCCAAAATGCACCGGGATAACATCGCGAAGCTGTTCTTTGTCGCTGTCGCTTGTGCAAGCGTTCAGCTTATTACTTGTGTACCAGGTAATCTATTTTTGTCCACATATAAGATTGATGAACATAAATCAGGCTAACAGTTGGTTTTGTACTTTTTTTTCATTTCACAGTGGATTCTGCTACATTTGCTTCAGAGAGAGCCCGGGAAAATAAGCTCGCGAAGAAGGACTCGCCCATAATTCCGGCGCAAATTGCAGAGGTAAGTTCACGCATAATTTGTAATAGCTTGAGATCTTTTTATCTTACGGCATATATACTGAAGTTGTAAACAGTGGACCGTTAGAGAGTGAGCAGCCCAATTCCTGTGCAAATCAGTTATTTTCACGTTTGTTTACAAGGTCACATGCCCCAGAGCAAATAGAAACCAATCATTCATGAAGTTTTCTGCCGAGATGCATATGTAGCCCACTATTCATTTTAGTTCTTGTGTTCCAAACTGACATAAGTTTTAATAGTGATAGTAATAGTGGTCCAGCACGAGTAGTGGAAGAGTTATGTAAAGCTATGTACAAATTTTCCTGAACTGTTATCCGAAAAGTAAGCGTAATGGTGCGTGCCAATATTGTCCCGCTTTTGTTTTGAGAGCCAAGCGTCGGGGACGCGACCGCTTATTTGCTTATCATTTTACTGGCCGCCTATAATTCAAAAGTCACAAAATTAAAACGCTTGAGAGGAAAACGTTTGAAAAATTTCGAATTGAAAAGAGCGCCAAATTGAAATTCCGCTTGAACGTTTCAAAACGGAAGGTCAGATTTCGCTGCCATTACTTTTTGTCATCACGTTGAAAGATAACAGCGTGTGATGTAAAGACTTGTTATGAAAGAAAACATATTGCAGCAAACAAACAATGCTAGCCTCCAGAAAAACACGCCACGCTAAATGCGGTTTGTTTTGTTTGCATATTTTTATCAAGCCCCCCGCTCCAGATCTCAGTCACAAGCCGAACTTTTTCCATAGTTAATAATTGTAGCTGGTCTTAACCAAAGGAATTTAATTTGTTTCCCATGAGGAATGAAAAATCAAACAACGAGGCGCAATTCGGAATGTCACAATCGATTTTATCACCTTTTGTTCTAGAGCCCCTTCGAGAGTCCATTAACTATATTTTTCATGCAAAATAAGCTTTGAAATATTTTCACGCCATCGAAAGAAAAACAGTTAATGACAGAGAAATAACTTAATATTTAATGATTATTTTCATTTCAAACGGTTAAATTTAAACGCGATTTCTATCTTCTTGTCGTCGCTGCTTGTTTGAACATCACGCGAATTTTAAGTCTCTCTCTTCCATTTCAAAATTTAAAATTATAATTTGCTGCTTGCTAGACCATTTCAAAATCCGTTAAAACTTTAAAGTGTGTTTTTCATGGATCAGAGCACAAAATGAATGTTAAAAATCACGAAACAGTTAAAAATCAAATGAAGCGTTTACCGCATCTTTAATTAGAGACCTCTTGACTTGAAAGTTCATCAATCTCAGAATCTGGGCAGTGAAGACTAGAACGTGGACTGGACTGTTGGATCATTGAGCTATCCAACGCCTTTTGAAATTTCAGAAGTTTATACAATAATTTTTTTTGTTCAATACATAACTAAAAGCCACTATGTTTATTGAAAACAAAGATAAATTAATTTCATCACAGCAGTCAAGTTTTCGAAACTCCCGTTCCACATAGTGGAAGTTTGAACAAACGCCCGCGACGTTTATTTAAAGTCGGCATTATGCAGCGGATTCTCATCAGTTACTTACCTCAAATGGTAGACTGTTCATAGCGTCTCTCTATTTTTCAACACTAAAGAACGCGAACCCACTCCCTTACGTCTATCGGTTTGTGCTGGCATCCAGTTCTTTCGCGATTCCTTTCGCGCGCTCAACGATCGGAAATAGCGGACTATGAAGAGTCTATTCAAAAGCTAATAGGAAAAACAACGTACACCAGTTCATTGTATTTCGCGCTGTTGTGAAAAAATTGAGCCTGTCAAATTGAAACAATATATGCCTCTTGCTTTACAAACGCTCGCTTTAAAAAAAGCCGGGTATGCAAGACCGAGTTTAATTTAAACGCCCCGCCGTTTAATCGAGAAAACACGGTACACTATCAAACTGAGGAACTTGTGTTTCAATGCGCATTAGTTTGAATCAAAGAATTTGCTTTCTTTTAAAGCCACAGAAACGTAGAACCACAGACGGCAAAGCCTAACAAAGATCGTGTATGTGTAAAAGGCAACGAAAAAAACCTTTTCTTCCAAGCGTGATTGATATCGTATTTCTCCAAACATAATGTTATCGTCCTGATGTACATCTGAATTCTCGGAACTGACATAACGTGAAATTCACCCGAGTAAATATTGACATCCATATTAATATTAATCTCGCAAAAAAAGCTGTCTCCAATGATACGAATTACGCAGACATGTCAACAATATTTGTTTTTGCTGTTCCTTATTTGACCGAGATCGGGCACTTCGTAGAAATGTAAGCACAGCGAAAGAAAAAAAAATGGCGCGGAACTGGTTATAAAAAGCAAGCAACCGTGGACGATGATCCTACTGGTATACGTTGGAGACGAGCGTGTAAAGAGGCGTATTACTCCCAGTTCTCGCGCGGCCAGTTTTTCACTTCTTTTTTAAGCTTCTTATTCTTATTAGTCAAACTAAGGGGAAAGCATTCTCGTCCCCATAGCCCTTTTCGCTTCTCTTAGCCGGCTGGGACCTTGGCACGAAAAACGAAGGGCTCTGGGGACATAGGGCTTTTGAATTAATTGGAATTTTTTTGATTGGCTGTTTGAAACAAAGAAATCTCGAGCGGAAGTAAAAACCGCCATGACTGTCCCACAGAGTCTTTAGAAACTTCACGACTGCATACATGAAGACCGGAAGTCCTAGAATCTAGGACTGGAAATCCTGTGTCCCCAGAGCCCTTCGTTTCTCGTGCCAAGGCCCCGCCGGCTAAGAGAAGCGAAAGGGCTATGGGGACGAGAATGAGGGGAAAGAGAAATGACAAGGAAACTTGTTGTGGGGGTGGGGGTGCAATGAAAGTTTAGTGGTCCACTGTTCCGCAAGTCCATAGTCCAATCTATCATTTTTCATTCAAAAAGTGTTACGACCACAATGACAACTACAATTTTATTGACACGTAGTCCAAAAATATACAATGAGTTATCCCAAGCGTTTTTGCCTTACCTGTGGACATTGAATTTCTAGTATACTGTCGTCTCCAGGTTCCTCCCGACGTTCAAGCATTACGGGTTCACCTTGGGACCGTTATTTTCCTCACCCTACCCCCGGCCCCCGTCCAAAAGTTTCCTCGTCATAAATTTCTCTCATTGCCCTCCCGTGTTGGGTAGGCCAGAACTTAAACCAGCTCAAGTAATGGACTTGAAGGCCAAATATTGACGGAAATTTTATTGTTATTATTGCAATAGACACTCGGAAAGTTCCCTGCCAGCTCGTACCTTGATGATCTGCGACTTGGAAGTACATCCCCTGAAAAGAGGGCATTGCTGGAAAGGCTTTTGATGACAGAAAATGGTCGTGGTCCATTCATAGAACCAGAAAATGACATCCCAGACCGAGAGAAAAGCAGTGTTTTGCAGAAAAGAATTTTTTACAATGGTCGCCGTGGTTCCGCTAGTTTCCCAGACACCAATATTCCAGAGAGACCAGGCACTGAAATGTTGCAGACACGTGAAGATGTCGAATCAAGCGACGCTACCCGCGAGCTGAAAGCATTGCTGACGTTGAGAGACCGCGCAAGGGCTATCCACGAGAAGATAAACGACTCGATTAAAAGATACCGCGAGGGGACAGCTGTGAGAGACCAGAACCAGCCGAAGCGATTGGCACAAGAATGGGATCGTCTCCAGCAAGGCTTTACTGAAGATTAAAACATCCCAGTAACAGCTGAAAACTTCGACTGGGAGACTTTGGTTTAAGATCACAAACAGCAAATAGACTCAGTAGTTTTTTGTTTGTATTGCAACTTTTTATCTTTCATGGTTTGCAGAGTAAAAAGTAAATATCTGCTCCCATGTTGAAATAAGTTTTACAACCGAGGGTTTTATAAGTTATATCGTGGTTTGCATTGTTGCTTAATTTTAAATTCTACATTGTATTTTTTAGTGTTCGGCACTGGCTTCAGTAAATTCCTCCTGAAGAAAGCGTCTACAGATTATGCGAGGCAACCTTTTTGACAAATTTTGACGTTTCAGCGGCTATTCGACCAAGCTCTGAGCCGCCCTGTATTTTTAGTTTTAATTCTACTGTGCAAGTTCTTAAAATATCACAAAAAATGCGGCTGAAGAAAGTAAATTTTACACTTTGAGAGCAGCATTTTCCTAGCACAATCTCTAGAAGCCTATCTCTAGAAGCCTATCTGGCATGTGAGGATAAAGCGTATTTTGATGTATGACAAATTTTGTTATCCTTTATCGGACTAGCCGGGTTCGTTGCTTTTATAAAAAAATAAGTCCTAGAAGTATATATGAGAAGTTGGCATGTAATACGCTTCCTTACACTTGTAGATTCATTCAGGTTAATTTAAGAAGCATATTTTTTGAACTAAGCAAATATTTAATTTAAATAACTCAACAGATTTTTATTTGTTGGATTTGCAAGTTTATTCGATAGTTATTGATGTAATTTTTTATTCAAGGAAATCACTTTTTTAATAAAGAAATCCGTATAAGTAGTAAAATGCATCACACTTTGTTGAGGAGTAGTTTAAGGTTGTTGATGGACTTCCACTTCAGTTCATACACATATACCAACACGGTTAATGCCTAATTCGACAAATGGCCATTTGCCATGCCAAAATTGTTCTCCAGCGTATTCAATTTCGAAACTGATTGGTGAAAATGACGTTCTAAAATAGATAAGGAACAATTCACGTTAATTTTATGAAGTGTTAATTTCAGAATCAGGGCAAATTTCTATTATTTTCACCCAACATTTCTCATGTATTGTCCTAACTGAGGTATGAGCAAATCATGGCAAAATAATCCATTTTCGGATTCTTCGTTTCTTTGGGAGCGAATCCTTATGATCTAAAATTAAAAATCTAATCTTGGATTCTCCCAAAGAAGCGCACCCTAAATGGCTTTTCAGTATTGGATTAAAAATTAGAATTTAAAAGAAATGGAAATGTTTTCAAATTGAAGAAAAAGGACTTCCCTCATTCAATCCCTCACTTGGTCGAACTCAGATTATGCTGAAACGGCTTAGCAAGTATATCCCGTGAAATCGTGCAGAATATCGCCTAGGTGATACAGAATATTTAACAATTATTCCACGAGCGCGCGTTGGATATGAGATGGTAGATAGCCAACGAGGCGCGTAGCGCCGAGTTGGCTATAACGATCTCATATCCAACAAGCGCGAGTGGAATAATTGTTTTATTAAAAACGCCCAAAAGAATTGCAATATTTGAGCTCCCCAGCTGTTTTCGTTGACGCGCATCGGCTACGAAATTTGTGGTGAATGGTATATGAGCTCATATACCATTGCCCGTTAGCCAATCAAATCTCAGGAATTGCAATATACCATTGCTAGTTTTTAATAAAGTTGATTATTCAACTGCACTTTTCAAAACTTGGGAGGAATCTTGCAGCTTATGTATATCTCAGGATAATTGTTATGTAGCTATAACGGATAACCATATATGGGCATCATGGCAATTTGTTAAATGGTGAAGATTACCTCATGTCTAAAACAACTTTCGAAACATTCAAAACATTAAATTAAATAAAATTGTATCGAAAGGATTATGATAACAAGTTACTTGCTGTCAACACGTAGGGGGTTGTTGGCGAAAAACTTGCATCGAGGTAGATAACGATCAAAGTGAACGCATGTCAACCCAAAACTCCAGTAACTTGTGTCTTATTACGACTCCGTTTGCCCAGGGCTTTATACAGCATTATAAAACTGTTTGCATTCTGCGCAACCTCTTTTTGGCTAAAAAGCTCCAAGTAAAAAAAAAACATAAAAAATGGCCGTGCCGGTTATTGTGTTGAAATACTGGGGAATTAGCCGTATAATTACAAGAGGTAAGTTGGACTCTAAACCACTGACGCAAATCTTCTGTTTGACATCTTTATTGTCTTCCACTGCGACGTACTAACTCCTGACTTTTACTGACTACTTCTTCGACTTCGAAGGTTCATCAACTGTATAGCTCAGTTGTAGACATGTTTGGGTACGAATCTCGGTGAGAAAACTTGAGACAATTCTGAGCCTTAAGGCAGCGAATAAAAACAGACCTACATGAAAAACCAACAAAAAGAGTAAACGGCCGATGCCAAACTCGGAAGAACTACCGTAAAACTAATAGAACACGAAACTATAGCAGGAACTTTTGCGGAGGTCCAAACCAAGGTCAGTACTGAGCGATGGCAACTATTGTTCAAAGCTGAGCTCTTAATAAACTTAGAAAAACAACTTAAAAAGTCTCTGTGCGGGCTATCGGGCACTTAAATCACAAGATTCTTGCGGTAGCTACAAAATTATAAACAATTGGTCATGAAGTAAAATTAGTCTTTTCTTAAAATAATATCACACGTCATAACAATTGATTCGCGCTATGAAACGTGTGGCTTACATTTGCATACAAGCATAGTTAGTAGAGGAACTATGATACAAGTCATAAATTTTCCTGCGATGAGAAAACTAAACGCTTTCCTTTTGTTTCTGACTGAAGGGTATTGTAGTAACAATTGCGTTTTTTTATTAGACTGTTGTTTACTTTTTTCCAACAGCAACAAACTACATTGATACATTGGATGTATTGAATGGAACAATTTAACCAGTCGTCCTGTATTATTTCTTCAAAAGAAGTTTAACGCATCGCTGGTTTGCAGAGCTTTCCAGGTTCGTGTGAAACATGCAACATTTTTAGAACACGTCGAGTCCGACATTTTCGCCCAAATATTGCAATTTCTTTCAAGCTCTGTTGTGTTTTATTTATTTTTAAATTTTGCTTCTTTAGTAACAGCGGAGTCAAGAGTGGTCAAACTGTCAACCAATATCTCGCCGGAGAACTTTCAAGAGGAATGAAACCGCTTGAGGTACAAATCAGCAAATTTAAATACAAAACGTGACAATAATAGTATAGATTCAGTTTTTTTATATCGAGAGAGGAAAACGAATCATTTTAATTTTGACTGCTGGTAAACGCGGGCAATTGTCGCCCTGCAAACACCAGTACTTCGAGAGGAAACTAAGGGAGACTTTTGTGATAGAACTTTATACTGGTTAAACAGGTACCAGCAAAAGAAACCTGTCAAAACTTGGATAAACGTGTATAGCGATATTCGCCGGTCAAATGCATCGCGAGGAAATTTCCTGAATCGGTGAAAGATGGCCCTGTTTAGGAAAATGGGATTTCCAAAGAGAAGAAGATGACTATGTTCTCTAGCAATGGCGATTTTCTCTTTGCGACTTCAGAGAATCACACTGTATTCACTGGTAACTTTGATGGTGATTCTCGTTTATCAAATCTACGATCATGGCGGTCAGCTAGTTAAAAAGCAACAAGGACTTAGACACGATTTAACCAAGAATTTACAATCAAATAATGTAAGATCTCGCACAAAAGGAATATTAACTGAGACAAAGGAATCAGAGCAGCCGATGAAAAGAAGGGAAACCGGAAAAGCCGACCAAGCAACGCAGCTTCTACAGAAGGAACTCAAGAGATTAAAAGCTCGTATAAATCAAAAAGACGAGCTTATTGAACGTTTAACAGCTCAGTTAGAAAAGGAAAAATCTCAAACGAAAAAAGTCAAACAGGAAGTGGGGAATTTAAAAGTTCAGAACGCAGAATTGTTGGCTGAAGTCGAAAGCAATTCGCTTGGAGGTAACAGTGGAAAAAGCCAGGAACAAACTCCTGTTGTCGCGAAAGATTTAAGTTTCAAGGTAAACACGTCTCCACAGGTAACTAATATTCAAGTATCTGAGCGTATTCAGTTTCAAAGTTTCGCAAAAACACATATTTTCGAGCTGTCGCCTCGAAAAAGACCAAAAGAATACATATTTCACGGTCAAAACGTTAATACACGAAGAGTGAAGTCTGGAGAGAGGCATCTCCTTGAGGCTCAAGACATCGCTCTGAACTTTATCAACACGAACACTTCTTACCACGTGAGTCGGGAGAACGTCGTCGATGGAGTTTATAGGATCGACGTCAACGCTGGTATTGACTATGAAGTTTATTTTAAGGATCCAACTTCAAATAAATTCATTATAGTTCGGTTGATTCGTCCGCTGGGTGTAATAAAACCAGTTGCCATACCAGACGATGGCAAAAATCCAAATGAACTGATAAATTTAATTCTTCCATTATCTGGGCGACTTGAACGATTTCAACAGTTTGTCGACATGTTTGTGGAGGTGTGTATCAAAAACGACAGAAATGTCTTTCTTACAGTGGTGTTGTACGGCGCATCAGACTTCAACCACGTGAAAACAACTCTTAAAGATATCGAAGCTACATATGGTTTTAAAAAATACCAGCTAATCATGAGAGACAAGCCGTTTTCTCGAGGAAGAGCTCTCCACGATGGTGTCATGTACTGGAGCGGCAATCCAAGTAATGTTTTAATGTTCTTTTGCGATGTAGACATAACTTTTCGAGCTGATTTTCTTCGCCGATGTCGAATGTACACGCAAAGGAAGAACAAAGTTTATTACCCGATGGTGTTTAGTTTGTTTAACCCAAAGAATGTGTACGAAGATGGGAACATTCCACCTCCTGCGGAGCAACTCAAAGTTGGTAAGTTACTCCATCGAGTACATTTTAGTATTGGTCGGTATGGTTAGGTTGAATGAGGCCGCACACAAATTCTCCTTTATGGACCCCACTTAGTAGCTGAATTGTGCGGCCACGTTGAAGTCATGCGCCATACAATGGTTTTGCGTTTGCGTTTGCGTTTGTTTCTCGTTCCAGAAGCGTTAAGGCAGCACCAAGGAGCAATTTTTCTTTCTTCATTTCTTTCTTTCTTTTTTATACAGGGTAAGTGAATGTCCATGGTACGTTAGAAAGCTGGGGCCTTTTTAACGATACCTCTTGCAGGTCGTGTAACAATAGACCACAAAATGCCTTATAATCTTGCCTCATCCAACCTCGTCTTCACTATTATTGCTCATGTTGATGGCAACAGTACTGAATCATTCTGCACGCGGCTCAGTTCGGGTACCGGACACAAAATAAAGACATACTTGTTTCCCATTGTTTGTGGCTCATTGTATTCTGAATTTTTCAGTGTCGTAGTATTGTTTCTTTTGTTTTGTGTCGCAGTTACAGAAGTCGAAATAACTTAGCAAGAAGCGAAGAAAACTAACTTCTCGACCGTTGTTTTATTACTTGTCAGTTTGAGCCATCTGGTTTCCCCAAAGCCTTGAATCGTGGCGACAACTTGTGTAACAATGCCTATAGTTCTTGTTACCAAACAAGAAGGTTATAAAAAAAAGAATGGATTTATAATAGAACGCCATCTTTATTTCATTTTTCGCGTTTGGGGGTTTATTGGGACCATACTGTATCACAGCAATAAGGGATCAACTAATGATCACAGCCTGAAAGACTTGACCAGGACTGATATGAACTGAAAATCTTGTTTTACGGCGAGACAATTTTTTGTCGACTGTTCCTTCATTAGACAGATAGGAACAGTACTGCAGGATAGTTTATCGACGTTTTCTACATGTAAATGTTTCTAACTCTCACTATAACATCGGACAAGTGTTTTCTGCATGTCCCCAAGTGTTGCTGTAAGTTAAGTTTTGTTAAAATTACCAAGCAAAACCTCGACACGTAGTTGGCTAATGTTTATTCTTACAGTGCCTCTCTCCATTCGCGGCTAGACTATCGTAAGCTTGAAATTGTACTGGTCTTCTAGTGTAGCAGTTGCTATTGTTTTCGGCGCTAGGGGCATTGTTCCTGTTGTTTGTTCTATTATTCTCTCTAAAGGTAGTAAACCATTCATGCGAGACCTTGCGAGAGTTGCTACCCTACCCTCTCCACCTAAAAAAATATAAAAGATGTCGTTACATTGCAAGCGCATCCTGGCAAAGATATTGGGGGTCCACCTGCGGTGTACTAGCACCCATCCAGGGGGAGGGGGGGGGGGGGGGTAGCGATACTCTTGGTCACTTCATCAGTCACCTGAGTGTTTTTCATGTTTGTTCTCTGCAGAGCGCACGCACGGGTTTTGGCGGGAATACGGATTTGGTATGACGTGTCAGTATAAAGATGATTATCTTCGAGTTGGTGGATTTGACTTGAATATTGAAGGGTGGGGTTCGGAAGACTTGGGATTGTATCACAGATATCTGCAACAAGCAAATACCAGGTGAGATTTACTTTTGCAGTCATTAAAAGCGAGTTACATAGCATAAAAGCGTTAATTGTGGCATAAACAAGCCATCTGCGAAAATATATGTATCATGTTAACTGATTACCAACTGTTATTTATGGTCATACGAAAAGTCGGTTTATATCGCTAGTTTTTACTTGTTTGTGTAAAGCGAAATCATTGTTGATAAGGATGACGGAAAAGCAAAAAGAAGTTGTGGCAGTTGTAGCCAAATTAAATCACAGCGCCAGCGGTGTGTTGTTACAAAGTATCTCGTTTAAATAATTTGAAATAAAAATAACTTTGCCCACAAATATTTCTTATTAAATATTTGTGATCGCATTCAGAAATACTCTATTGCATCGGGCAATTTTATCTACAGAGCTAAAAGAAGGAATGGTTAATTGGTTATGTTTATTATTCAAGTACCAAAAATTGTTTTCAAGTCGCGAAATTGCGTACTCAGTTAGAATTTATAAATGACTATAAGCTTTCTTTCTTTCCTTCTCCTTTAGAATTATTCGCGCCCCTGATAGAGATCTTTTTCATCATTTTCACGATAAGAAGTGTGACCCTAACCTTACCAAGGAACAATATCGATCATGCCTTGGCTCCAAGGCAGTCGCTGAAGGAACACATACTCAAATAGCTATTCAGCTAACTAAACTCAGAGAGAAGTATGAATCAGATTCACAAGAGCCGGATGGCTTCATCTGAGATTGAAAGGAACAAGTGGCACGTGATCAGCCAAGCACGTGAGAAGGCCATTAAGTGCTAGGTCACCGCGGCAACAAGCAAAGAACACAACGGTGGCAATTCGCTACCTGGACTGATCATTAATTTCAATCACAAAGCCTGGGCAGCGCTTGAGGCCGGCTTATTCGTTTGCCACTGATGGTTATGACACTTCTCAGAGTTTCGACGGTTTCACGGTGCGATGATTCACAGCGAATTCCACGACAGTCCTAGGAAATTTTTAATTTTTTT
This sequence comes from Meandrina meandrites, assembly GCA_963693305.1. NCBI lineage: Eukaryota > Metazoa > Cnidaria > Anthozoa > Scleractinia > Meandrinidae > Meandrina > Meandrina meandrites. The sequence goes on along the minus strand of OY855905.1, from coordinate 45,055,682 downwards.
TTTAATTTCAAATTTTTGACTGAACATTGAATGAGACACGGCTATTTAAGCACTAATTTACGAATTCATGCGTTTCGTGATGTTTAACTTATAGAACTTCTCGCCTCATTTCAGTTCTTCCTTTACCATCTACTTATAAGAGAAACATTATCCTTGCTATTAAAAGTTTCCCAAGTTGTGTTTCCACACTGCACGAAAAACACCCTGTGATTATAAAACCTCATTTTGACAACTTTGTGCCACCTTTCTACTGAGGTGTTGTTTCTTACAGTGTAACTGTTCCTGGCATCTCAACAGTCCCCCAGGCCTTGATTCAGGATACAAACGGGCCTTTTTACAAGTAGGAAGGGTAGAAACTGGGTAACCATCCAGGACAACTTGCTTGCGGTCACCAAGCATCGCAAACATCATTCAAAGGATTTTTGAAACCCGGGCTTCCTTGCAAGCACGTTGATGAAAAAGAGAAATGCGCAACTGGGGCTGGGGCTACCCTGCTTGTAAAGACGTTGGCCCGAGTTTCCTGAAATCCTAGTGTAGTCTTGAAGTGCGAGTTTGATTTAGTCATAATGAAATGGCGAGTAAAACACATTTCTTGGTACGAGTGGGATTTGTTCCAGGAGTTATTTTAAAGTAGCTTGTATTGTGCAAGTCCACAGTGTCGTTTATTCTCAAGTAATTTTGCCTACACTACCCAGAAAAACATACACAACAGTGTAGATACAGGGGCCTGTAGGTCAGCAAGGACCTCAAAGCCAGTTTATTGCAAAGCTGCCATCAACCTAACAGAATACACTTAAAAACAATGCTCTCCCTTACGGAAGATCGAAGCTCCTACAGAAAATGTATACGACACCGCCGGATACGAAAACCCAAAACCACTTTGTGGAAAAAAGGGAACGTATACCCCCAACCTGCTGAAAACAGCTGCGGTGCCGCCAACTCTGGGGGCTGAGGTACGCGAAAACTAGGAAATAGTGAACTGACAGAATTAAATTATCACAAAATTTACAAAATAAAAAAATTTGTTGCATGAGCGAAGTGCTGACCTAGACTGATTCAAATCTATAACGAACAACTATACATATCCAATAACGCTACCTACAATCCCTCCTACGCTGACCCAGTCCACTGGTCCGTGCCGGCAAAATAGCTATTTCTGCCTGCTACACTGTGAGAAATACCATATTTTGCCTACACTACCCAGAAAAACATACACAACAGTGTAGATACAGGGGCCTGTAGGTCAGCAAGGACCTCAAACATATAGACAGACAAAGGTAGGGCTTGAGCATGAGAAAAAGTAAAAAGTGGATCGCTAAACAAAACATTATTAGTCACAGGCCTAGGCACTTAGAAACACTCAATCGTGAAGATACCGAGTCTATAACATACATGTCCTCAGCTGTCTTTGTCTTCCATCTTCCGTGGCGTTGGGAAATTCTTTTACACCAGAATTTGCCGCAATCTAAGTAGAATGGGTGCTATATTTTGAAATGTCAGGAACAATATCCTTGAATGACGCTTTGAAAGATTCTCTGTAAGTGGAGTACGAAATATGCTTGTCGGAAGAAACAAACTTCTTAAGCTTCTTAGAGGAAGAAATTGGCCTGAAGATATATTCCTTGGAATTATCTGGTATTTCCGCCTTGGAAAGATACAACTGCAACAGTTTAACTGGACAGAGGTCACCTCCTGTTTCAGCAATTACCAGTGACTTGCCCTCTCTCAGCTGATCAGTCTTACTTTTGACTATGTTGATTTCCATGTGATCACTCTTGTAGACTATGTCGCTACGCAGCAGCTCGAGTATTTCGGCGCTTCTAAGGAAACCGGAAAAAGAAAGGACGTACATATCAAGACTTCTCAGCTGGAGTAGATCTTCAAAATTTGCCTGACTTGCCAAATCTTTTAAGTGAACTGGCTCTGAAGGCTCCTTTCTGTTACATTTTTGTGAACGCATCCTTACTGCACCTTCCTTTATTAACAACACGGTAGGATGGTTGGTGGGAGATTCAAGACCCGCTAGTTTGTGTGCCCAGTTAATAGCATAGAAAGCGGAATTTATTGCCGATGCTGAGCTTGTTTGCTCTACTAAATGTTGAATGTATAATGCGAAACCCATAGGAGAGGCTGGGAAACAACGCCTCTGTTGCGAACGATTTCCAACGATCAAAAGCCCGTTGATAACCCTGAATAGTGCCTGGTGCTCTCGATGCCGCTGCTGTAATCTTCAAATTTTGCGCAAGACGTGAGATATTGACGCTGGGGCTTGAAAAAACAGGTGAGTTCCAGAAACCTGTGTCAAAGAAAGCTGGGGAGAAAAGAAAACAAAAGAATTAGAAGATACGTGCCGTGTAATTGTCTTCATTGAATTTATTCAATTTAAAACAAAAATCCATGAAGTTACAAGGGTTTAACAAGAATCCTTTTTTTTTTTTTTTTTGCTATGTCACGCGAACTGTGATGCTAAACTATGACAGTCCTCAAGACGTCAACCTCTATGGCCTAACACGCCAAAAAATAACGTTCCGTATAAAAGGAACAACTTAAAGTAGCCTCAAGCCAAAAATCTCAACTTCCCCGCTTGGGAGTACTCAAATGTAAACACAGACCTCTGTCCTCTCAAAGGAATTGCAAGGCTCTAGAAGCACTTGCATGCACACGCAACCAATACCGGCCTCAAGCCCTCTAAGACACATTCAACAACATCACCCCGTACAAAAAGTGCAGCTCTTATTGAACTCAGTACAGAATCCTCTAAGAACTGTCCTGGGAGGAAAAGAAAAATTAATTCTCAAAGCCAACATAATAAATTTCAACTGGCCGTTGCCAAATATACAATTCTTTGCTTTACCCCTAATGAATAAATTTGGAATATGCGGTAAAATACACCAGTCATGCACGAAGTTACTGAAGTGGACTCCATCATTGCAAATAATGGTCCAAAAGTGTGCGGATCTCCACAAAGGGACGATAAGCGTCCCTGCCGCTTTGCAGATCTTCGAGTGGTTAACTACTCTAACGGTCAGATAGGTAGGAGGACATAACCAATTATTTGTAAATGCTCAATCTTGACAAAAAGCATTAACGCCGCTTGTGCCCAGCTGAAAAAACTTTAAGTTAAATAAAAGTAGCTTACTGTTGTAATGGCACGCAAAGCGGTCAATTGTATGGGGCCCTCATCTGTGGTCCAAAAAATGCGTTATGTAGTCATCGTAATCTATAATCTTACTAATCTCATCCGCTACATAGTTTAGATCTCTTGGGATCCAATTAACGTCAATAGACATCCCATTCAACATACATTTCTGGAAAATATCTAGCGATATGGAATTAAGTTCTGAAACCTTTGATCCTTTATTTACAATAGACACTACATTCTGGTTGTCTGTAAACCACGACACTGTTCGAGATTTTAATTCATCAACAAAGGAATCTAGAGACAAAGAGACTGCCTTAAGCTCTCTGAAAGTGGAACTTTCACTGCTTTCTTGCTCAGACCAGTTCTGCTGGAAGACCTTCCCCTCAATAGCGATTACACTGCCGCAGCCCACGCTGGAAGCATCAGAATAAACTATTCTTGTTGGTCTCCTCTTAACAGGCCAGATGGGAATACCATTACATTTACAAGGGTTCTCTTGCCAGAATTTCAATTCTATTACAGCTTCTCCATTTAACTGCACGTAGTCGGACCATGCCGAAGCAGAATTAATGAATGAATACAAGTTTCTAGACATAAATCTCGTTACATTTCCGACACAATTAGAAAGTGAAATGATTTTCCCCGCTACAGGAGCGATTTTCTTTACGTGAACAGAAAGGCGTGAATCCCGTAAAATATCATTAAGATCACACAAAAGACTTTCAATCCTTTTATCAGTAGCAGCAATGGTAGAATTTGCTGTGTCAATCACAGTACCCAACCAAACAATATCTGACAGGGTTCCCAAACACATTTTTCTTCGTTGGGCAATAGCCCGAACTTAAGTAAATCTGCATGGATTTGTAAACTACAAATTTCCGCCAAATTGAAAGGCTGCGCTGCGCCCAAGCCATTATCAAGGAACAAAATAATTGACTTTCCTTCCCCTCTCCACTTCTTGACCAACGGCTTTAAAAATTTCGTAAATATGTAAGGCGCTGAAGACAACCCAAAAGGCAAAACTGAAAACACGAAATATCTGACAGAACCATCTGTAAATTTCCAAGAAAAAAGCTAAGAACTTCCTATGCTCAGGAGAAATATCTATGTGGTAGTAACCCGATTTTAAATCAAAGGAAAACATGAAATCGCCCGGTCTAAGAACCTCTTTCGCGACGGAAACATCTTCGCACTTGAATTTATTCTTGAACAGATGGCGATTGATGTGTCTAAGATCCAAAATCAGTCTTTTCTTTCCAGATTTTTGAATGGAAACTGATAAAGGGTTAATTATCCCAGGGGATTTCACTAACTCCTCAATACAATTAACATCTAGCAAAGAATGGATGGCATCTTCAACAAAAGCTCGCTCATCTAAAGCGGATTTATTGTTTCTAAATATTCTCGCCGGCGGCGTTGTCAGCAGAGGTAATTTGAAACCAAATTCGATCGTTTCTAAAACAAACTGAGGAGCATTGATCTGCTTCCAGTGCGCAATCTGCCTTTAACTGAAAACTTTGAAACATCGGTTTTAATTTCATAATTTCTTCCCATATCTTCCTGATCCAAACAGGGAATAGTAGCATCAAAACACTGAATTTCTGCAAGAGTAGCAATTTACATTAGAACGCTAGAACATAGCTAAGTAAATATGATTATAATTGAAAAGACTACACCTTGATCAAGATCGGCGGTTAGTCATTGCTTCTTCTGCCCTGCTCCATTGGTAGCTTGCTGATTTAACGGACAACTCGCTCTCCAGTGACCGATCTTTCCACATGCAAAACAAGCACCGGCAGCGAGCCTCTGTGGACCAAAAACTCCGGAAACCTGGCCATAAGTCGTTCCTCTGGACACAATAGTGGGAATAGGCGACGATTGAACTGTGGCTGTGGAAACAGGTTGAGCCTGAGAAACCGTACTTGTACTTCGAGGAGCATTCCGTTGGAAGGCGGATCTTTTCGAGCTCTTCGCTGCGCGTGCCTCAGCACGGTAAATCTTTTTCTCGTCGTCCGAATCGTCGGCTAATTCGTGCTGCAAATATTCTTGAACAGTTTTCCAACCATATTGCGATTTGTCGGCAAGCAAAATAAGCTTTTGTCTCTCTTTAACTAAGGAAATACCTTGATCTACTGCGGTCTTTGCAGCCTCGAGATTGTTACTTTCAAGGTTATATTTAGCATCTTCCAGAGTGTCAAGCACCTTCGTGGACGCATTATACTGCTCTTCGTTGCTTTTCTTCTTAAAGACCGGACGAGCGTCTGCTGTATTGATCTTCTTGATCTCCCTAATGATCGAAACCGAGTCTTCGGCAGATCTTTTCAAGGAGGCGACTTGTGCCGAGATCAAATCGGACATCTGCTTAAGCAGAACGCCATTGTTAGCTTCTATGATCTGGTGGACTTGAGCTTCATCCATCGTCAGTTCGAAAAAATTTGTTGCATGAGCGAAGTGCTGACCTAGACTGATTCAAATCTATAACGAACAACTATACATATCCAATAACGCTACCCACAATCCCTCCTACGCGGACCCAGTCCACTGGTCCGTGCCGGCAAAATAGCTATTTCTGCCTGCTACACTGTCAGAAATACCATAAATTGGGTACAAACGATTTGATTTTAATACACAGATGGAGCTCACCATATGATCTCCACTGGTGAAAATGGTAAATGTCAAGAAACATCTTGACATTTTGCGTCTTCAACGCAACATGCTCACGGCACACCAAGAGTCACTAGTTCACTAGGACCCAAGAATCTGGTGGCAAGTCACCCACACAAACACCATAATTAAGCTTTTATTTCATCAGTTTTTCAGTTACCAGATTGTTCCATCAATCATAGTACAGACACCTCGGCCATCATTTGTAAATATGACAATGTCTTCTGTTTCATGAGAATCAAATATGATATCACGGAAGTTAAGCTTATGGCGAAGAGTGTTGGAACAAGTTAAGATTGCAATGACTCACGAAGAGTCCTGCAATCTTGCATGACTGACAGAAAGCATTTGCTGTACACAAATACATGTTTCAGCACCAAAATGGAAGCTTTGTTCAAATCGTGAATACCGTTGCGATAATGAATACACAACAAAATTAACTACAAATAAACAGTTGTAAAATCAACTTTTGAAAAGAGTTGCAAAGAAACAATCGAAAAATTCCAGAGAAAATGTGTGGGCTTTCCTTAGCATAGCTTCTACAAATTGCTTTCGTAGCTACGAAAATACCGAAAAACGAAATATTTATACGATAAAATACAACAGCGATTTGTTACATGGCTGACGTAAGAAAAGGTAATTTAATCACTTCTAGTGGAATAGGAAATAAAGCAGATAAGCAACGTTAACCGGGAAAAGATGCCAGAAAATTGTGGGGGGAAGCAATAACGCAAAAGCCCAAATAACGTCGGTGTTTGAGCAAACAAAAGGCACAGTTCGACATACAATAGATTCCCATAAGAAATATTAATAAACGCACGAAAATTTTCAAATGAAAATGGAGAAAAATAAAGCGAAACTTTACGTCAACTTTGTTTTGCTGAAGCCATCTTGGATAATTTGCACGTGTACCAATTAGAAGTCTGAAAACAAGTGTTTTTGCGAAGCGTCCGTTTGAAGTTGCTTTCATTTGATAACATCTTGAGTAATGTGACAATTTGGCTAAAGCAATAAGCAATTGCAGAAGAACTGTATCAATTTTAACGGATGTAAATCGGAACGTTGCACGTAAAATTCAACTTTGTTTCTCTCCAATTTACATGTACACCAGTTGAGGTCATGCCCTGTTATTACTCAATTTCATTGTTTGAATTCGTCCTCTATCCAATCTATCGTAAGTTAAACTAACTTCCAACTGCATTAGTGTGTGATTCAGGCCTCAGATTAGCATCAAATACAAGTATTTCGATATTATTATACCTACCTAAATAATCAATAGCTACAAATACATGTTCATCTCTAACTTGACTTCATGGACATAGTTTAGGTTACACCGACTATAATCACTGCAGCAGTGAGTGAACTCTTTTAAACTTGGTGCAGTGAATACGCTTTCCAAGGCGATACCTTTGGTTAATTGTATCTTGTTTCCCTGAAGTTTATTCACACATAAAGTGACCCTTCATAGCAGCTTAAAAAAGAAAAGCAAATGAACAATTTTTTAAAACTTTAACGACAGTTAAAATTCATCACTCGTCATCTTCCTCTTCTTCCTCTTCCTCTTCCTCCTCCTCGTCTCCATCTTCCTCATCATCCACGCCATTCTCAACCCTGTCTAGTCGAACTGAAAACAAATTAACAAAGTTATTATTGGTTATACAGTTGCATTTCTTAATATCACAATTGATCATGGCTTTTTTAGGGAAAAACTCAAGGTCTATGAACTGTAACACAATTTAACAGCAAACTATTAGTGCTGAGGTAATGGACACGTTTCAAAAAAACATTCCAAAGTTTAGTCTTTGGATTAAGTTAACAATTTCTCCAAATGGCTTGTGGTATTATCTTAAGTGGGCTAGTGAACTATTAAGACAAGGTTCCTTTGATTGCATTTTCATGAGCATAGAATTCCATGAAGCCCATCATGCCTGATCAATATTATTCCTTAAAGAAACAAGAAAGCTACCAACAACGCGTCACCTTAGCAAAAACATGGGAACAGTATTCCCCCTCCCCCCCCCCCCCCCCCAGAAAGCCATGAACAAAATGGCCACACCCAAGATAGGACAATGACATTGATTTTATCAAATCTGTTTGCAATTAACACATTTAAAGGAAACACTCAATTAAGTTTTACGCAGTAAACATGTAAGCTAAACACATTTTTGCCAGTAGTAGCGTAACTCACTTGAAATGTATTGTCTATTGAAATGCCTTACTTGAATCATTGTTTCGGACCATCAGCTCAGCTGCTCTGATCCTTGGTCCCTGAGTATCAAAGCTCATGCCAAACACCAGCAATGTTGTGTTCTTTTCCAAAGAGCTCACAATTTTCTGTTCTACCTGGCTGCCAATTATAGCACACTACAAGAAAGAACAACAAAATATATTTCATGCCCAGTAGTGAGTGACACAGGAGGAGGTGCAGTGGCTTAATGGTTAGTGCGCTCGTCTCCGCGTCAAACGGCCCAGGTTCGAGCCCTGCCCAGGGCATTGCGTTGTGTTCTTGGGCAAGAAACTTTATTCTCGTAGTGCCTCTCTGCACCCAGGTGTATAAATGAGTACCAGCGAATGAGTGATGCTGGGGACGGGATGCCAGTCCATCACAGGGTTACCCCATCCTAGTTGCTTCGTGCTACAGAAACCAGGATAAGCTCCAGCCTCATGGGCCACTAGGCTTGTATACAGACTTTACTTTTTACTACTTTATAAGAAAGAACAACAAAACATATTTTGTACCCAATAGTGAGTGACATTGGTGGAGGTGCGGTGGCCTAATGATTAGTGCAGTGGAATCTGGATCAGGGAGTACACACTCGCTGCACTGCGTTCTTGGGAAAACTTTTTAAAGACCACCAGAAAACGCAAGATAAAATCCTCAGTCATTCATGCACTTGACAGTTTCATGACCTCCCTTCTCTCTGTTTTTGTTCAGTTACTATGAAGACTAAAATTGTTACACACCTGATTGGCTAGCCGCAGTGCATTCAAGTTGGTATTGCTTTCTAGAACTGTTATAATTGCCTGGAAATAAATAACAAAATAGTAGTCAGTACTTTTTTAAAAGCTTGACATAACTCTTTAATTTTCATAATAATTGTTCAACAGCTAACTTCTCATTAAACCACTGAATAGTGATGAGAATAAATAAATTACTAAGCCAGGGAAAAACTAGTATTAAAAGAAGATAGTGCTGAGTGATGTAAAACCAAAACCACAGTAATCACCCTGGCTAGTCACGAAAGACACAGACAATCCATTTACTTAATCAAAACTCAAAGCAAATACATGCAGTGTGAAGTGCGAGAAACATTTGAAAACAAGCCACAATGTACAAGGAAGTGGCATGAGTTTTAAAAATCAACCACTAAGCATAGTAATGTAAAACCAAAGCAAACGTGAACTACTCTTAACACTCAAGTGAAAATCACTCTATTTGGTAATTACTTCACTACAACAGTATAGTAATTGGGGATATTTGTCATTTGTTTTCCATTTAACCTCACCCCAGCAGACTCTCTAGTTACAGTTGAATCCTAAAGCATCTGTTTAGAAATTTCAAAACCCTCACCAGCAAGACAGAATCACAAACATTGGGAGGGTGGCCAATAGTCTACACATTCCATGACATATACACCTAATTGAGGAATTGAAGAAACGTTGACCCCTTGAAAAGCATAAACCATGAACGGTATGACCCAATGGGATTCTGGGTAGACAGCATTGGTTAGCTTAGTAATATTCATTTTATTGATAATCAAAATATTTTCTTTCTTTGAGAGCCTTAAAAGCGTGATTTATGCAATTTGTCTTACTACCGGTATGTTAATTTTGTGACAGACGACACTTTTTTTTTTCGATTTCCCAGTAAACATTTGTGTCGCATCGTTTATGGTTTATCCTTTTTAGGGTCACCGTTTCTTCAATAAGGTATATAACTATGTTCATGTTATTGTCTGCAGAAACAACAAGCTTTTCATACCATGATTCCATCTCCAGTCAGAAAATTGGACTCAAGGTTGATACTCTCAAGAGTGTTGTTTCTACTCAGGGCTTCTGCAAACAACTAAAGCAAAAGAACAAAAGAAGACAAATCAACTTTTAATATTACTTATGCTTGTATTAGAGATCATGCGCCAATAACAAAACACCTGCAGGTACCCTTGGAGTGCCGACAGTTTTAGACTTCTGGGCTTGGGAATACCTTACAAATTTCAGAGGATAAAGCACAAAAAGTAAGTACAAACAATTCAGTCTGTAATTTAAAATGACAAATAGTTAAAACAGTACCTTGGCAGTCGCATCTGTCATTTGTGTGTTAGCCAAGTGAAGATGTTTCAGATTGGTGTTACTCTTCAGTGCCTTAGCTACGTCTTCAAGGACCTCTGTTGTAACTTCTTGATGATTGTTCAAGTTAAGATTCGTAAGTTTAGGATCATTGCTCTTCAGTTGATCCATGGCTTTCCCGAGATCCAACTCATTGACAGCAGTAAGGTCAGGCTTTTTAATCTTGGCTGCTTTTACAATACCTAGGCAGTGTACAATGACTTTGTATATTATTCCTTTGAACATAAATATCTTGAATTTCCTGACCACAAGTTTCAAATGTAACCTTCTAATGCTTGTGTCAAGTAAGCAAATATAATTTCCTGGCTTAATACATGTACAGGCAACACCATCTACATAAAAATTCTGCACTTTAATCTACAACTGTGGCTTTTAAAATATTTTAACTGCTTTGTTAACACTTTTATTTTCCTTTAAGTTACACAAAACAATTAGTCCATAAAAAGATGTTAAACCCAAAGTTTCAGAATTCTAATTTAAAAAAATGTTAGCTTGATCTGGGCATACCGTAATGATTCGATTTAGCGCCCTCCATCCAATAAGCGCCCCCTTCCGAATAAGCGCCCCCATTCGAATGTGTTTTTTTAAATAAGCGCCCCTATTCCAATAAGCGCCCCCATTCTAATAAGCGTCCCCATTCTTACAGTTTTTGTTATTGCTAGGTACCATAGATAAACTCATGAACATTCACCGTACCGACATATATATATTTACCGATAAAATGAAGAATTCTTTTAAAAGTAACTGAACTTTCAACAGTTTGTTACTGTTACAGTTTCTGTTATTGTTAGTTATTTGAATATTTATTAAAGTTTTGTTTTGAACATCTGGTTGTTTCTCAAAAAAATAAATAAGCGTCCTGTCCCGAATAAGCGCCCTGTCTTGAATAAGCGCCCTCCCTTGATGTGCCAAAAGTAAATAAGCGCCCCGGGCGCTAAATCGAATCATTACGGTAACTTACATCATCACTAACCAACCCATAAAACTGAATGTCTGATTAATACACAACATCAAACCTTAATCAAAGTGATTATCTCTGTGACAAGAGTTTAACTGGTCTACCATTGGTAACCCTTAAAAAAATTAAATTTCTTTTAGGTAGTAGGTGTCAAAAAAACAAGTCAAAATGCATTGCATGCTGTCTCAACTCACCAGGTTTGTATTTCTTCAAGCCGCTTCCCCTGAGGGCTTTACCAGCTTCTTCCTTCTCTGCATAGTGACTCTGGCTTTGGTTCAACATGCCATGGACACCGAGAATAGCTGAAATAATGATTTTAACAACAAACAAGAATCAGGATAGCCTCCCACACAGTCATTTTTAGGGGAGATCATATTTCACTCCTCCCCAAGGAGGCTACACAGTATCTCTGACCAGGCACATGCTTGGGTGGCACAATGTTAAGAATGCCATGGACTTATGAAAATTTAATACTAGAGAAAACCACTAGCCCTCCAGGTAAGGATCACTGCCTGTTGGCTACACACTTTCTTGCAAAGGTTGTGAATTCAAAGAAAAATCAACAAATAGCTTGTCCATGGGATTGGCAACCTGAGAAAAAAAGACACTAGTCCAACAAGTCACTCCACTAAAATCCGAAACAAAACAAAGCAAAACCTAACCAACAAATAAAAGCTAACCACAAGCAAACCGGAGTGAAAACTTGTAACTGCAAGCAAACCAGAATGAAAGCCAACCACAAGCAAGCTGCAGTAATTAAACATAATATTTTTAGCCATTTCGATAAGTTTTTTTTATTAGTTTTTCATTTCGGGTTTTAGTACAAGCCCACTAGCCCAGACTCTCGGAGACATGTTTGTCACATCCTGAATTCTGTAGCACATGAGAGTGACACTAACAAGTAGGCTTAGCATGATAACTTTCTTAACTGTGCCAACTAATTAATCACAATATTTACCTGCAAGTTCCAACATTTCCTCCTCAGTGGCATTATCTAAGACCTCACTCAGATCATCAGGAAGTAGTGGTGTCGGTTCCTTTCTCCCAGGCTGATCCTTTGGCCGCCATACTTTGCCGCGTGTTTCCTTCTTGTATGGCACATAATCACTACGTTCTTTTTCATTCTTAGCTTGTTCCTCCAAATGATCCAGTAAGTGCTGTCTGTCAAATGGCCCGGTGCTTTCCTTATCTGTCTGGTCTCCTTGACGTTCATGTACTGGAAGCAGTGCATTCTGGCAAACAAAGCAGTTATTTTCAACAAACAACTCCAAACATTTAATTTTCTTTTAAAAAAAACTGTTTTATGTAAGGGAGGACTTTAACCCAGAGCTGCTACCAGAAACTGTAAGAATCATGAAATACATATAGATGAAATTTTGTACTATTATAATTTTGCCAAAATACAATCAAAGATCTCTTCGAGATTCGACTATTTCGCATGGAGTATGCGTTGGGGAAATGTTAGTATTGAAAGCGATTTGTGATGCATTAACCCATTGACTCACAGTCCAGAAGGCTTTTATTAGCACTCACCCCCCCCCCCCCCCCCCCCACAAAAAAAAAATTCCTGGCTCTTTTACGGCTTTTAACACAAACGTGCGAGTGGGAAAAAATATACCATATGCGTACTAAATTCAGACAAACTATTCTTTTCTGAAGTAAACGTTTATTACAACTAGACACGCTGAAAGACCAATTCATGGTTTGAAATGTTAATTATCAACCTTGATGAATTGACCCCAAACCAAACTTGAAGACGGTGAAAAAAATTTCTTCACCTCCGCGCGTCATTTTAACAACTCGCAAAAACACGAACTCTTTCTACAAAATATAACACTAGTTCGAAACACTCTGGTGAAAGGTAGGCTTTCATTCTGTACAACTGTCACTGGCATTTATTTAACCACCACCAGCGGTAACTGGGGATAATAATTTGCGATTCATGGTGCCGTGAGATAGCGGACAACTACTGAATTCCTTCCACAAAATTAACACTCACATTGCTTTTTATGAAAGGTAGGTTTTCATTCTGTATAACTGTCACTGACATTTATTTAACCACCAGTGGTATTATCTTGGTACAGAAAAGCGGTAATTGGAGATAAGCCATGAGATTGCCGTGAGATAGCGGAAAACTACCGAATTCCTTCCACAAAATTAACACTCAGATTGCTTTTTATGCTATCCATCACTATAACTAATAACAAAAAAAATACTTGTTTGCATTTTCCGAAGTACTGCAGTAAATCTTTGCATGTAAAAGGTCGTAAACTGAACACAATTATTAAATAAACAACAATGCGATGGCACAGTAAGTCGGCCGCACGCTGCATATCAGATGTCACCATGCGCTTTTCAAATCAATACGCTTCAGAAGCCTAAAATTCCAAACGTAAACTGGGCAAATGAAAGAAACTTGAAGGAAGTTTTGTTTTAGATTAATTCTCATTTCAAGATGTAGCTACTAATGTATCAAAGCTTCAAAATTCTGCATATTTTTGAAGCCGTGAGATCCTGCATTATTCACACTAAAGCGTAAGTTTAATTTTAGCCCGACGGCTTTTTGCAGTCAATTTTTCACTAAGTGGCTTTACCGATCCTTCTAAAAATTCCATTTAAGTTCAAAGCAATATTGCACATTACCATTTTCCTGTCTGAAGTCTTGAGAAGCTGCTGTCGTGATCAAGTCCGTGAATTGTGGTCAAAACAAAAGATTGCGTGACGAACTAAAAATACTTCTTTCAATGAAGACGACAAACAATAGACTTGTAACAATAGAAAATAGCATTGGCCAATATTCTCTGACAATGAAGATTTGCAGCAGCTTTTAAGCATGTAAAACTAAGCAATTCAATCGATGAATAGCACAGATCTTTAAAAAATACCTACCTGTAGTTTGCAAAAGGCTAGACAGGCTAAATGACGAGCGACGCGTGAAAATAACATTTCGGGATCGAAAACTGCGGACGCATTCCTATCCAGTGACGTTTTTATCGCCCACAGCGAAAAGTATTCCCTTGACAAATTAAAACAGTCCCTTGAGAGTATACAAAAATGTGTGTCAGAGAGTGCCACCAATGATCCCAATTCTTACCATTTTCCTTGGTAACCAAGCAAAATAGTCGAAAAAAGGATACACAACAGAAAGTTGTATGATGCACTGAAGACAGTACTTAGGAGTCAGACTGAAGTATTCAAGCCTTTAGACACATGCAAAATAAAAGTTAGGACTTCCACTGAAAGAATTTTTCATTATACGACATTATTCATACCATTTTCATAGTGTTTTCTGTGGCATGTGGAAGGCGGGTTATTTAAAACAAGTTTAACATGGTCAAGATGACATTTTCATTTTTTGACAAATCGGGTTGTTTGCAAAGATGTCCTGTATGCAAAACACATCCCGGTGCAACATACATTCAGGAAGTTTTATTACTATTTCAGAGATTGTAACTAGTTCTAGTCCTTTCCTAATTTTTAACTAGTAACTTTTATATTTGTTTTAATGTAGTGAGTAACTTTTCTTTTTATTTAAGGACCTCCCTGAAAACCACTGAATGTGAAAGAAGCTTCCTCCATCGATGATGATGATGATGACTATGATTATCATCATCATCATCATTATCAGTATTATCATCATCGTCGTCGTCATCATCATCATCATCCTTATCATCATTATGGCCGTTGCCATCATCATCATCATCATTATTATCATTATTTATATGTCACACAAATATCCAATCAGGAGAACTTTATATGCCTTGTCAAAGGCATAATATCTCTGCAAAACATTTGTTACATGAACTAACATGTTGTTCAGGGGTTACTGTTATTGTGATTTTTCCTTGCTTTACGTTAACTGCGATATGTTCCTGCTACACGACCCCTTTGTGTAGGCATGTATACATGTGTCAGAAGATAAATAATGGTAAGACAAACATAGGACTAAGTTAAGTCTAGTTTGTCAGTAATCATACATTGTAGGAGTGATTGTTGTTGTTCACAGTTCATCCCTAGGCTAACCTTGATAAACAATGACGGTGAAGCGGGGGTTCCATATCATCCAATTTGCTAAGCATGAGCATGATTTGAGACCTGATTTGACAACACTATAACAGTAATCAGCAGTCACACAAGTGTAATTGCTGTCAAATATTTGTTTTTCCATGAGCATTCACTTCCTGGCAAGTCACACATTCTACAAACAGCATTGGAAGGTATTGTAACATCAATTTAAAAAAAAAAAACAAGTATATTTTTATGGAAAGGTGTTATCAATTTTTTAAAGCAACCTCAGTGACATGATCATGTGTAAAACAAATATGACTGTTGCAAGTCTTTGGAAGGCCAATATCAGGACCCTAATTAAACATAAACACAGGCTTAGTGATTCTGCTACATGGATTTATTGAACACCAAAGCTGACTATCACGTTGATTTTAATACCCTATATAAAGAAAAGGCGTATAAGAACTTTGCTGGGCTGTCTTTTGAACATAAGCTTAAGTTAGTTTACTTCTAAATTGCGTACTGGGGTGCGTGAATGAGCACCATGCATTCAAATTAACAAAACAGTCACTCAGCATGAATTTGTACGAGATCAACAGAGAAGAATTCGTGGTTTCAAATGGAACCTTCCTCGTTAAAATACATAAAAGGTCGAAATCGTGCTGTTTCTGTGCAGTGCAGTGAAAGTCTAAAGCAAACAAAGCAACATAAGCTGACATTTTGTGCAGGCAGTACGCGACATAATCTTGGCGTGATTTTGATGCTCAATTCAGATCACTCTGGAAACAACATGGCTTCAATTCATCACTCTTACCTCAGGATCAATTGCCGCGTTGAGATCTGCTATTTCTTCTGGAGATAAAGCCTCCACCAAAGCATCTTCATCGATGTCTTTAAACTGATCGAGGTTAACAGGAGCCTTCTTTTGCTTCAGCCAAGACATGGCGCCCAATTCCTGTCAAGAAAATTATAATTTTGTCGCCCTGCTAGAAGTAAATGACTTCTTCCACCGAAGATAACCTCAGTACGGGACGAGCAACGAAATTACCGCCTAAAGATCAAGTGAGTCGTTTCCTTGGCCAAGAAATGAAGGAAAATATTCGTCCTCAACACTCCCTTGCCGTTCTTGCCGTCTGCTAAATTGACAATGCCCGACCCAGTCCTCTTGATAGCTCCCCGCCCATAAATATTCCACACATGTTCATGGGCGGTGTTGAGTGAATTGATGAAGTTTGCTGGATTGTTCTGATAAAAGTAATTTAAAATTCGGCACGGCTTGAAACTTACAACAAACTTGGAACAACGGTGATTTTCCTCCTTTCCCTAATTTAGGTAGTTTGAGGTATTTGCTAACTCGCTTAGTAAAAATCGTAACCATGTATTAAATAAAATTCCTACATATACATAGACAATTGCTTGCAAATTCGGACATTTTGCTTTCACTCAGTTTCTCTGTCGGTGTTAACTTTGAAAATGTTATTTCAACCGCCGTATATCAATTATTGATAATATTGCCGGCATAGCCATGGAGACCCATGAAGCTTGAAAACAAAATCCAAGTAAACAAGTCGAGCTGACTTTCGTCAGAACAGATTACCAAGGAGAGGAAATAAATTCTGCTTAAAAATTTATATCTTTGCATTGACCGTGACTCCAAGAGGTACCAACCCGACTAACACCAACTGGGCGGCTGATCAATAAGATCTTGAAATGTTAACGAACTGAACTGATCTGAACATATGCGAAAACATTGACTTCGGTGTCACAGGCATCCCATGATAAAACATTTGGTTTATAATTTAGAATCTGTTGTGTAAAGTTAAAGCTCGCCAAGGGGAAAAAAACAGTGGTCTTTGA
Source organism: Meandrina meandrites (assembly GCA_963693305.1). Classification (NCBI taxonomy): domain Eukaryota; kingdom Metazoa; phylum Cnidaria; class Anthozoa; order Scleractinia; family Meandrinidae; genus Meandrina; species Meandrina meandrites. The sequence continues at coordinate 45,038,706 of OY855905.1, read as the reverse complement.
AAATCAAAGAAACTCATTTCCAAGTGGTTAATATATCAGTGTTGCATTCCAACATTTCATCTTTATACGGTTTTATATCAGAGACAAAGCGGTCAAGATTGGGTCAAATGCCCCCCGGCAGGGTCATCTTCTCTCGAAAACAGAGTCACTTTGAGATGCTTCGCTGTCTGTTGAACACACTTCACCTTTTCAACGACAATAACTCGCTGAATGCTAATGCCGACAGGGATTATAATGCTACCTTGTAAACACAGGCATGCTTGAATGACATTCATTAGCGTCTTTTGTTTTTTCTTTCTAAAATCAAGCAAAATAATTTCCCCTTCATGTACAATACAATGCTTATTTATCCGTTGTTCACAGAACGGAAATGTATGCTCGGAAAATGAGGCAGTAAAGGGAAATTATGTTCGCCGACACTCAGCCAAACGTTGTCTTTAAGGGGCAGTATCACGAGAGATCTTCTAAGATTTTGTGTAAACTATGCTAGAACTCTTTAACCAACAAAAAAGGCATAACCTCGAATTTTAGTGATTTTCCTCCAAGAAACACTGTCAATATTGAAAACGTCGGCCCGACATTTTCAAATTTTAGACCACTTCTTTCCTACCTGTCCGTAGTCACACCAGTTTTAAACAACTTTCGTGACTGGTACAGTGCGTTTTAGAAACGCCAGGCAACTGTTAGTGGATTTCCAAATAATACCAACTCCTACATTGGATTTTCAAATAGCACTAAATCTTGGCGATACTGTTCCTTTAATTTCTGGTTAGTTCAGTCAAAGATAAGTTTTTAACCTTGCGTGCGCGAGGTCAAAACTCTTCTCGTCATTCAAAAGATTTGTCCGATCTCCCGCCCCTCATTTCCACCCACAAGTTGATGAAAAGTTCTCGAATCGTTTGGTTGAAGTAATCTCGGTTGATTTTATATATATAGCTGTATACTAGCGAGGTTTGAGACAACCCAGGAAATCTCTTTTCGATGGAAAGTCACGGATCCCGCAGATTTTGGCAAGACGATGCCAACTTTTGGAGAGCTTTCCGGGGATTTGTAACTACAGCAGCCACCCGCGGGGAAATGGCAAGTGGGAACCTACGATCAGGCGTTTTTTTTTTTCCCTCCCGCCGAAACTGAAAAAGAACGCCTAGTCGCAGGTGAGGCATAATAATCAGCATAAGGCCTTTTACAATAATTCGTATAGTGCGATCGTCCGGGTGAGAGTAGTTCTGAGAAGAACTGTTGTTGGTGACTGACGTTTCGACAACCTTGATGGCAAGAAAGCCAAACATCAAATATTACTTTATTGCTGGCCGCTAGAGGCAAAAACAATAGAAACGACAGTCAAAACGTGGCCCCGGCCACCTTAATAGAGGTGGCTGCTTTATGGGGGTTTTATTCACAGTATTACAAATAATAGTCTCGGGACCTTGATATCTGGCCGCTTAAAAGGGGTTCTACGACTTTTCAAGATTTGTCCAAACAGCCCTTCCCAACAACCTCAGTAAGCAACCTCGCTGACCCATAAAATAACCCGCAGGCTCAATCAAACTACGAGGTTTCTTGCTCCAGCAGCAAGAAGCCTTGAAAGAGTAAGGAGAAAAAAACTCATAAAATGAAACCACATTAAGTAAAAGTGTACGAACTTTATTAATACAGCGTGGTGTTTCGACTCGTTTACAAACCGGATCGCTTAAAAACTATTCTAATAAACTATTCTAGTATAGCTGGCATGGCTATCTCCCTAAAAATGTTTACGAATTACTTAAAATAAGAATTAAGCCCGGTTCACAGTATACTCCCGGTCAGGAATGAAAATGGACAACATAAATTGCAAAACAGTTCGGGCATAATAGGTTGAGTTTAAAACCAAATGGTTTTACTCGTTCCGTAAACAAATCCTCAGGGGACAGTGACGAGTATCCTAAATCCCACAGTAAGAAAGATCTCGTCATTTAAAACAAACTGAAACATTACTTTCTTTGGTACTGTGATAAAACCATATTACTGTTCTAAAATTGTGCGATTCCCTTACAAGAATTTACGATTAGTTAAAAGCGTTACTTAGCTTTTATACGTAGATTAAAATACCAAAACATAATCATACATGTACACTCTAAAAAGGTGACTCCATTAAAATATTTCACAATTTTAAAATTATCCAGGGCGAGTTTAGGTCACTATTGGATAAAATTTTGAGAAACTCATTTAAACCTTACTAATTCTATTTTATGGCATTTTTGTTTCATCAACTGATCATGGCATAAATTTACGAATTTACCTAAAATAGGTTGCAAACTGTCATTCATGCAGGTTTTACTTCTTACAGAAAAGTGGCTGCTATCCCTTTACAAGATATCTTCAATAAAAGCATCAGAAAACTGTTTTTCCCCGCCCTGATCAGGCGACAAAAAAAGGAAAATGCAATGAACCACCACGAATATTGTGTGCTTATTAAGGAGTCTCAATCTAGAAAACCATTTAAATGCAGTGCGCTGTCAAATACATACAACTGACAATGCATTTTGATGGGTTCTTTATGTCACTGCGCATTCATATTCAGGCTTTGCTGTCCTATAAAAATATCTTTTTGAGACACTTCAGACGCCGACAGATCAGTCCACGTTGGCGCCGGTAGAAAAACTCTTCACCATCAACTTCCTCAAATGAGATACTGAACTTTCTGTCCTCCAATCTGAAATCCAGCATAAAACACATAAGAAAATCGTTGCATTAAAAGTAAAAGGTAAAGTCTGCGTCGAGCGAAGTGGCCCGGATAGCTGGAGGTTATCCCGGTTTCTGTTATATTAAGCGACTGGGCAATCGCAAGGTTACCCTCAGCATTAAATTCACCGCTACCCATCTATATACCTGGGTGGAGAGAGGCAGTGTGGGAGCAAAGTGTTCACTGACCCTGGCCAGGGCTCCAACCCGGACCGTTCGCTCGATCCGGAGTCCCCGCGTCTCTTTCACAAGCGAGTTACGAACTTAGTTCTATATTGAATGATACCTAAGGTCGTAGTTTATATTTCGATGGATAATCTTGAAAATTTAAAGCTATTTTTTTGAAGACGTACCTTTCGAGGCCTGGTAGAAACGCTTACAGCAGCTGTCTCGCCTTCATGCCCCTCCTGGAATATATCCACAATACAAACATTGCTGCTCGGGCTGAAATTCCTGTCACGGATCAAGAACTCTACACACGGTGCATGCCGGTACGCCTCCCAGGAGTCGTGAAATTCAATAAACTGTAACGAATAAGAATAGTAACGATAAACAATAGTATCGAATAACGATAGTAACGAAAAACGATAGTAACGAAAAGTAATAGTAACGAATAACGATAGTTTTGGCGAGTAAATAAGCGAGAATTTTGACCTCGAGCGATGTGTGAAAAAGTGCGATTTACTCTTTGGTTGAGAAGTGGAGAAAGTGAGTGGCAAACATGTGAAAGTACTTCGTGTGTGTGTGTGTGTGTTTTTTTTTTTTGGCTTCTCAGGTCAGGTAAGGTTTCTTATTGTCTACCGACTGCTCTCGACATTCCACTTTACAGGAAGAATATTTAAGATCGGACATCAATAAGAGGTGAGGAATTCGTGTTTTTCACCTTCTTGCAGCTTGAGCGTGCCACCCAGTTGTTGTTTAGGTCTCTAAGCTGTACTCTGACGTCACTAGCGTCTCCGTGAACTAAAACAGGTTTGAACGGTGAAAACGGAAAGCGTCCAAGTTCAGCCTCCGAATTACAGACATCCTGCAGAAAAAGAAAATACGATCAGAGTTTATTTCCAGTTCATTTAACAACAGAGGCCGAAGTCGTTTGGTCTCGTGGTTTTACTTTAGTCAAGGTGTTAATGGCAAATACAAAAAGACCAAACTAACTATAAAAAGCCACATAAAAAACTACATTGTCTACCACACAAAATATATCAATAATCAGATTATCAAACCTTAAATGCTGCCTCCGTATCATCCATCAGTACCACATTTAACGCCCAGTCATCATTGACTCTGGGGGGAGGGGCAAACACCGCCGCCAGCATGCGCTTGGTAGCCTTGCCCCGTGTATGAGGACGAGCCCTGCCAACCAAGCTGAAAGCAGAGAAGTGATCCACAAGGACTGACACTGAGTTCGAGTCCACTTGACACTGGTCTCCTCGCGAGTCGCGACCCTGAAGCGCCACGTTCTTCCACTCGGACGGCTGACCTGAGGGACAGCGGTAACAAACCAAACGTTACACTACTTTATATTCAATGATGTGAGGAGGGAACAATAGTATCAGCCAAGTACTTACCCGTAGGGGTGTCACTGGACTTGAGAGCAAATGACCAGCCATCAGGTGTCATGGACGCACAGTGCGGCAGGCGAAGCTCCACGGGTTTGAGGAATTGCGTGCCATGTGGACCACACATCACCAACGGACTCAAGAGGGTTTCTCCTGGAGCGAAACAAACGCAACTTAAAATGCACCAAATTCAAATGTCACGCACCGTAACGCAACACAACATTACCAGTGTATCTCACACGAATAAATTAACATTTACCACACAAATTAACTCAGCAAAGCTCGTCACTTGGAAAGCATACGCACTAAAGAACAATTCTTGTTGTCTAAACGCTTTTTAACCAATTCCTTGGATTGCTCAGTCGAGCAAAAATGTGTCATCTCAGTAGAACACGTCACATAATCGCCACACAAGGGGAGAGGGGCGGAAAGGAGGGAGGTCAAATGAGAGCCGTTTCCGTTCCACAGTTATCGACATGGAAGGCGTTGCTGAGCAGCAGGACGTCAGCTGATGACGCCGTACCAACTATTGTGCGCATGCTATTCAGACTGGGCAGTAAGGATGTAAAACCTTTGGGGTCCCTCCAAGCAGAATTAGCGAAATAAAAGTGCTACTGGTTCTGAAGCGAAAAGCAAGCTCTGTTACCTTTGTCCGAGTCTAATGGGGGCATGAAGTTGTTGTCTTTACAGACTTTGAAGTAGATTTCCTGTTCCACTCCATGAGGTATGGCACCTTCCGGAATGACGATACTGACCCCAGACTCTGGGGAAGACAGGACTCCCCCCTGGGAAGTAAACTTGCCCCGAGCGGTGGCTACCACTTGAGTGTCCTCATCAAGGGATTCAAAGTCGCTAAAAGAAACAAAGGTTCCCATTAACAAAACAGCTCGTAATATTCACTACCCTCACTGACGCCACACATGTCTCTCAATGCTGGTTCTGAGAATTTGGTGGTACATCATGATCAACACAATACCTATCTGCTGGACAATCAACGTTGTTAAAAGAAAAAGTATATGTTGATTATTGTTCTCTCTCACCAGTAACGTTCTACAGAAGTTTGTCAAGTCTAACACGAAACAATTTAGGCAAAATAAAGCTATCTGGTCTTAAGATGCTTGTAGCTTTAGACTTTTATATTTGCCGCGTGTTCACTGCCGCAGGGAAGCTTGTTTCATATCCTTTATTTTTCCCCAACACCCCCCTCGTCCAGCGTTGTCTTGACGACAAGGTCAGCTTGGCACTAACACTGAGGCACATCTATTGGCATAAATTGCTTTCGTCCTCTCTCACCTAGTCACGAGGTTTTGTCCGTCATGATCCATGTTGTCAAGGTCTGTTGATACTTTGTGCCGATACTCTGTTCTGTAGGTCGTCGGTCTCGGCTCTGGTTCGCGCTCTGGTCGGGAAAACCGAGGAGATCCCGACAAACGAAAATTGTACGTCACTGGATCCCCCACACGAGGTCCATCCGAAGGTCTGTTCGTGGGTGGGTCACGTGACAAGGGCCTGTCGCCAGACGAAGGTCTGTCTGTGCTGCCAGCATTAAAAGGTTTTGGAGCGTAGGCTTGTGACGAGTAGCCAGCATACGCAGATCGGGGACGGTCGGGTCTAATTGCTTCAAACTTCGGCTCTCTTCGGGTTGGAATCGTAACTTCAGCTCTGTACCGAGGTTCGCGAGGCAGGCTGCCAGTTCTGTTCTCAGAATTCATGGGGAACTCTCTCTGAGGAGCACTTTCCACTCGAAAGTCAGAAACGTTCGCACGAATCTCGGGTTCCGCAGGTTTGTCGCGGTCATAACGCGTTACAGTTGGAAAACTTCGCGTTGGGTAGTAGCTGGAATGCGCGACAGTTTCTTGCTTGTCTGGGTTTGAATAGTCAACTACAATATTACGCGGTTTTCTGTCGTAAGATTCCGAATATGGACGTGGTTTACGGTCCTCGACAGAGCGCCGTCGCTGAGGTATTAGCACAGATTCCAGATCTTCCAAGCGTTTTTCAAGATCTACATCCGGCTCTTTCTTTTTCTGCTCGACTTCAATCGGCGGTTCTCGGATACGATTGATTTGTTCCCGACGCCGGGTCGACTCATTATCGATCGCAAAGAGCTTAGAAACTGGGGCTCCTACACGTTCGTCGTACTCCTTAAGAAGGTCGTCATCACCTTCGACCTTACGAAGACTTTCGCGCTTCATTCGTAATTCCTCGGCGTCTGCTTCGGATCGATCGAACCCGTCAGGCATTCGGGTCTTTTTGAGTGATTCTCTGAGTTCAACTGGGTTCTCTCGAGATGGAAGCAACCTTAAAGGAAAGAAAAAAAAAGCAACATTCAAATCTCGAACATGAAGTAAAAGTGAGCAACAGATCTCCCAACATGATATTTTATGGACAATTTCAAAGAAATGGGATAAACTTAACAACAGAAAGTCAGAACGTCACACAACGCTTCTTCCAATACGCGTCACGCGACAACTCAATGAATGCTAACGCTGTAACTCGGACGTTGTTACATTATCAGAAGCTTACTTTCCAATCTTGTAGAATGAAGAGCTTTACTTACTTGACAATGTTTCCTGAGGGTTTATATCCTGGTCTCTGTCTGTCCAGGGTATCTTCCTTAAACCCAGCCGGCTTGTTTCCGTTACGGAAGTCCTCGTCATCATAGCGAGCCCTTGGTCCATAGTCATCTTGTTGATCAGGCTCGTTATACCGGAGCTGCGGCTCAGAGTACGCGGCTCGGACCCGGACATCGCGATCACGTGGTGGCTCGGAATGAACCTGGGACCAACAAAGAAATGTACTGAGCCACAAGCTCGAAATATTAATTTTTATTAATGAGAGGGTGAGGTGGGTAAGGGAAAGTGTTTTGTGCCGATGGAGGGGAGGGGAGGGGAGAGACAGATTTTACGCTTTACCTCATAACCATGATCAGCCACCACTGCGTCTTCGTCGACAGGCTGGGTCGAGGTGGACGAGCGGACAGTTGGTGAGTCTAACGTGGAGTCAAAATCGTACGACTGCGAGTAGCGACTTGGCATGCGGAATTCAATGTCCTCGTGTTCGTCGAACTGTTTATTAAAAAGAAGTTGATCATAAATAACTGATAAAATGCAGCGAAACAGCTCCCAGGAAAGAGAGAGTTGTAGAATTAGCCGCGAGCAAACTAGAAAATAAAATTGCGGACCGTTATGGAGAAAAAAAAATAACATGTAACAGTAACCTTGTCCTCCGACATCCAAACAGGATCATCCTGTTGTTTGCTAATTTCATCTTTAACTCGTGCATACCAGTTGTCCATAGAGCCCGCAGGAATGACAGCTAAAAAAAACAACATCAATCGATTATTCAATGCTCCTCTGTTCAGCCTTTCCCTCTAATAAGCCCTCTCTCAGTATTAAAACGCAATAACTCAATAAGCCAAGCAGAATTTAGCGGAAAACTTGCCACCTGTGCCAAAAACGCGGGAAAACATGCAACCAGAATAAACACGTAAGCCAAGGGAAGATCGGTTTGGATTTTGTTCCAAATTGGTTGAAAATAGCACGTTTCTTGTTACTAATTGGAGCAAGTTGCGGGAGATTTGTTTTTCTAATTAGGAAGCTCAGCAAACACAAAGCCAAAGCAAAACAACTTTTCCTAAATCATACAGGCGTTTTCCTTTTTAATTTCGCAGTTGAAGACCAACTATACGTGAACCATAACAGAATCGAGTTAAAAGGTGTTTGTTTGTTATGCATGTGCTACAATAAAAAAAGAGCTTCAAACCTGTGAACATGTTGCTGTAGAACTGCTCCAGTTTCAGCGAGTTATCATGGAGCTTCTTGATCATTTTAGCAGAATTATCGCCAACGCCACTTCGCATTTCCCTGAAAAAACGATTTTTTAAGCTTAATCAGTTCAAGATCATAAACCTAACATGTATATGAGAACAAAATGCGTTAAATTCTTAACGTAGCAGAAGGTACTTAGTGATTATAGAACAGAAACACCGAGGTGGCTAAACTGTGGCTAAACACTAGATGGTGGCTAAACTGTATTACAGAGAAGCAGGAAAACGGTGACAAAACGTTGAAAAATTGTGCCCAGCACATCTGGATTAGAAAAAACTTACTTGACCATTTGTTTGTTCGGTGGTCTCAGGAAAATGACAATCGGATATAGCTGGGCGAAGTTAAGCCTCTCGACCTCTTCAGGAGTGATATCCAACAGACAGTGTTTGCCCTGAAAATTAAAACACAAATAAATATCGTCGACAAAACCAACTAGTCCGCTTTTACTGTATGCAGTCAGAGTTCCATCGCAAGCACTATGACTTTTGCAAAACCAGTATCTGCAACAACGCTCAACAAATTCTCTTTACTTCTCTTTGAAAATTATTCACATACATTCTGGGAGAACTAGAAAAGTCTGTTTCCCAAGATTATTAGACCTTCTTTGTCCTAATCTTTTCCTTGATGTTGTTTTCGCTTAGTACAGAGTAATGATCACTCACGCTGTCAATCACAGCCTTGATTGACGTGTAGCTCAGCGAGCGACGGGATGACCGCATGGGACTCCTTCCTGCAGGTTGCATTCCTCTGAAGGCAGCTGAAATATGACAACACTTCAAAAATTAACCTGTATGACAGTAGTATGTAAATGATCTCTTTTCCTTTGTTACACTATCTACCTCTCCAGACCAGTAACTATCATGGCGAAGTTTCCACTTTTTGGCGGAAATTTCCACAAATAAGAGTAGATAAGATAGCGACGGCCACTACGTTTTCACGCCAAAAGGCATCTATGAAAAAGTGACATTTGCGTGGACAGCAAGATTTTACAGTTCTTACTTGGAATGGCAAAGGTCTCTGGCATGTCTTGTAGCAGCTTGTCTCTTGTGATGTCAGCAATCGGTCCCAGTAGAACAACAGGTCTAATAAACCCAGCTAAAAACAAAACAACCATGTTAACTTGGCATAATCTCACAACACGGAAGCGAAAAATGCACAACTCCTTTAGATGTCAAAAAATAAAAGAACGCACACTGAATTTACTTACGTTTTCTAAGAGCAACTCTTTCGTAAGCTGGCAGCTTGTTTTCTCTTGCAGTGGTAGCTGAAAAATAACTAGTGTTACAAATATGCATCTATCATATCAACACAGAAATGCTCCTACTCTTGCCATACTTGCCTCACAGTACTCTACTTGGGCGAATTTTTTATCATACCACGGCGCCTTTTTGAAATTTATACTCGCTGTAACAAAGTTAAAGATTAAAAACCAAAAACTGTTGTACCGTATGTCTTTTACAGTCACCACATGCTTCTCAAATTTACATCAGTAACCAAGATTTGAAAACCCGTCAAAGGAACATTGTATCTATTTAAGTTGCTGTTGTCGTTGTTTGCATTCACAGAAGATGTGTTTCTTCCATGAAAATGCCGACACTTACTGAATGATTCCTCGTCCAGATGATCGGATGACACAAACTTATATTTCTTGAGGGTTCCACCTTTTGAATTACTCCTTTTCAGACTTCCATAATTACTATCTCCTTTCTTTGGTGTCATCTCTTCAACTTTGTGTTGAACTTGGGCCAACTGTTCAGCCCTGTAAGAATACAAAAGTGTCTGTAAGTCCATGAATATTACATTTAGAAAATAGGAAACATTATGACAAAGATAATGAACCACCTTTAAACTGTCAAACACCTCATTACAGAAAGTCATTTCAGTCGGTTGGCCGGTCAGTTGGCCGGTTGGTTGGCTGGTTGGTTGACTGGTTGGTTTGCCGGTCAGTTGGCCGGTTGGTTGGCTGGTTGGTTCGCTGGTTGGTTTGCCGGCCGGTTGGCCAGTTGGTTGGCCAGCCACTTGGCCGGTCAGTTGGCCGGTCGGTTGGCCGGTCGGTTGGCCAGTTGGTTGGCTGGTGGTTGGTCCATCTATCTGTCTCCGTGTGTGTGTGTCTAGAACAGTAACTCTTCTGAAAACATTCCCATTTTTGTTACCTGGATTTGTTGGGGATAATTCCAACATCTGTCTCTTGCCCCTGTTTTGTTACAATCTGTGCACGCCATGTTCCAATGACTCCATCATGCATGGTGTCCCAGATGTGGAATACATCTTCCCTCTGGAATGTAAACTCATTGTCCTTCATCTTCTCATAATCAAAATGAGCTCTGCAAGAATTAAAAAAAAAAACAGGTTTATTATATCACCACTGGTGGCAGGTTCTGTCTCCAGTAACAGCATACATTGTACTTCGTCTGTATTTTCTTGCAACATGTTATGAAAAATTGTGCCTTTGGACATCATATTCCATTGTGGAGAGGCTAAAATCACCAGGTGTACATTGAATCGCAAATAAATATGTAGTATAATTAACTGCTTTTAATAATTATGAACTGATATAGTATGTTCACAGTAACTTTGAATTAACTTACTTGATGTAAAATGAATCTCCTGATTCTTTGCTGATCTTGTCAAAAGCTACAAAATGAGAATGGTAGACACATTATTATACAATTTCCAATCTTTATTTGTTGAAGTTTAACAAAGTGGTACTCTAGCGCAAAAGATCAGATGGCCTCCAAGTCAATAATGTAAATGTAATACTCCCAACAAATCATGATCAGCTCAACCAAATAAATTGGCAGAAAGGGTACCAATATATGCAATGTAATTAATGTATGTTTGCAGTGAATGTTTCTCTACACTGCTTTCCATCCATATTACATTATTTGCATAAATGATGAGGTTCCTAGTCAAGATGGGATGATCAGATCTGTCCCTGTTATGTCCAGTTGGCTTGAAATTGTTACAAAAAGACACCTGGTTCTAAGTTGTGGATTGATAACAGCTGGCTACAGGTTAAATAAAGGTCTCTCTATAAACAACAGCCACACAATACTTACTTTGTCTCCTGTACTTGCACAGAAGGTTGACGTCGTCTCCAAGAGACAACAGAATCAAGACAGCTTCTTCTCTTGTTATGTCTTTAAAATCTATGTCATTGGCCTGCAAATATACAACAGGTGACACTTCTTAGAGTTTGGTAAAATCAAACTCTTTCAGCCAACTCAACAGCATGTGGCAGCTACATAAATCTCACAATTTTGAACTTACAAGCAAGGACAAATTACTACCGAATTAGGTAGACTGTTTTTTCGGAGACGCACGAAACAGTTGCCGTTGGCGACAAAGACTTGTGTTTTGGGTCACGTGGGTTACAGCTGTCAAAATGAAAAGGTAAACGCACGTGAGCACATTCCTTTGCTCATTGTAGAACATCTTGATACTCGCTCGCGCTTCAACCAGTTCCACTACTTCCTTAAACTGCCCTCCAAAATAACCCGATGCAGGATACCCTCCTTCAGCTATAATCCAATCGACTATGCTGCCTCGTGCCTCTATACTTTTTCCACGGATAAAAGACCTTCCCTTGCTTTTAACGGAAAAGCCCGCCATCTCTCTTGCCTCAGGAATGTGAAGGAATGTGATCACGTGCGCATACCTATGTGGCGTTAGTTGTAAATCATGTGGGTTTGATTCAAAGACGAGTCTCGCCAACGGCAACTGTTTCGCACGTCTCCGAAAAAGCAGTCTACCTAATTCGGTAGTAAAGCTTATTTTTAAGGTCTCCAATGGCACATAAAAACTGTACCACTGTAGTAGCAAAACGACTCAATTCCTTCCAAAATTCAATTTGAGATTTAAAAGGAAATGTTCTTACTGTATTAGCATTTTGTCCAATCAATAACAAAAGCCTTGCATGAGGACATTTCAGGTTATTGTGAGTAACCAAAAGAAAGATGTTCACGACAGTCAGAATTTAGCCAAAAGCATTTTCCCAAGACAATCATGTTTTGCATTTCTGTCAGTGAGACCAGCCAATTTAAATTGTGTGCATAAAGTATGGAGAAATTAGAACTAGATAACTGCCATGATTACTCACCATTAGTACTTGGTCACCCTTTCTTAATCCTTCATTGTACGCAGGGCTCCCCTCCTTAACAGCTGCCACAAAAATACCAGACTTGTTTCCACCAGACACTTGGATACCAAGACTGCCACTCTTACGGAAAGCAACTAGACGGGAATCTCTATGAAATTGGAAGTTTACAAAACAGGAAATGATTACTTTCCCAAAGCCGTATTTTTAAATTCCAACTAATAAAGACAAAAGGTTCTATAAGCAATGTAACTACTGGTTGCTATGACTAGTCTTATACTGAGGCCATAAATTCAATTTTAATTAACCTAAGACATGTGATCACCACAGTTGTTTGAGAAATATAAAGTATGAACCTGTATATAAACAAGTGTTCTATATTTCTCAAGCAATTTCAAATCATACATGAATACATTTTTAACACAAAATGACACAGTACCCTCTGTATCTCCTTCGGTCTACAGAATCCATGTCACGGCGATCACTGCGAGGGGAGCTTGATGTTGACTCCACATAATTGACGCTTGATCGTGATTCATTCACAGGAGAATTTCTCCCCCAGGAACTTAAACCACCAGGTGTGTATGAAACTGCAAGAAAACAACATTCATTATTTAGTCATCGGTGTCCAGTTTTCCCTTAACATGTCATTACCAAGAATAAAGGTGTTAAGATTACAGGAATTGGTCACCAAGGCATTATCTGTCAATTAATATATTTCAAGACAATTTAAAACTACTTGTACAGTTGAAATTCTTCACAGCCATACAAACACCATATTTTCAACCTCCCATTACCAAGCAAAAAGTGTAAGAAACAACAAAATCAAACCACCAAAATAACTGAAATGGCCAAAACAAGCACACCAAACTAAATCACCAAAACAAGAAACCCATTACTATTATTTAGAGCTAACCATAGACAGGCTAACCTGAGCGATATTCAGGCTAACCAGAGTGCTGTTTAGGCTAACCTGACTGCAAGGTACACTCCAGTTAGCCTGAGCACTCTAAGTTAACCAGAATATCACTCAGACTAGCTGATTGCAGGTAGCTCTCAATCATGGTAATGAGTTTTGCTGGTTTCAGTGATTTTGTTTCGTTTCAGTTGTTTCGGCGGTTTCGTTTTGATGTTTTGGGTTTTAGTACAATGTACATGCTGTTCAAGTCCCTATCTAACAGGTTCAAACACATTCAGGGCTGTATCTTACCTTCTGCAGGTTTTGGAAAGCTTGGTTCTGATTCCTGCTGTTGGACCTCCACAGGTCTGAAGACATCCTCCCTGTCATAACCCATCCCTGAAACTCGTTCACCTGTATCAGGCCTCTTCCAGCTTGCTTCTGCATAATTAACAACAACTCTTCATAAGAACAGCACAACAATAGCAGAACAAAATAGACTGAAACAAACGATATAGAACATTACAAGGAAAGCCATCTTTACTAAAGCTAGTCTCTAAAGACAACCCCATTTCTTCCCAGCATTCTGTCACATTGCCTTACAGTTTGCCATTTCTCATTTACACATAATAATTTTACGTGGAGAGATACACTGTAAGATGTTAGTGTCTTGCTGAAGAACACAACCAGTGCTCGAGTTTGCAGTCCAACAGGCTCACCATTAAGCCCCCCCCCCCCCCACCCCTCCCTAACCTACATCAATAATGAGCACCAGCTGTAAAACTGCTACACCTCCAGAGCAATGTCCTGGAAATTAACATGCAAGATGAATAATATTAACTACTTACCTGAAAAAAGCATGTTTTCTTTGTCTGAGGGAGGTGGAGGTCGCTCTGGTAGGTCTTCTTCACTGTAATGCCTACAGTTGTAATAATTACATTAAAGTTCAATATATCCACAGTGGGAGTGGCAAATTTACTCAACAACACTAAAAACACCTACACTTGTCACCCACATGTGCAAGCATGAATACTCTTTACTTCAAGAAAAAGAAAGAACTCTCACATTTAGGACAATAAGTAAGACCAAGTTACTCTACTCAGAAGCACAAAACAAATTTCTGCCCAGCGTGCAAAAGGCAAGTTCCATCCAAACAATATGAATACAAATACAAGCAATATTCTGCACGACAATCATGCTTACCTTGGAGGCAGTTCTGGCTCCTGTTCTTCACCATATCCATTAGGCATGTCCCTGTCTCGGGACCCAGCTTTATGTCTGTATGATGCCGGCAGAGAATGTGTGCTGTAGCTGGGTGGTAAGTTGTCATCTTTCAGCACCAAAAGATCCAGTCGGTTTGATCGACGAACCATTTCAATTGCTTCTCTCAGGCTCATCTCTTCAGACTTTCTGTCATTAATCTAAATGCATGGTAAAATCTCAGCACAAAACTAATGTCTTAAGATATTATTAATCACAAAATATTACTTTCAAATGAAAGAGAATATTAAATACTTAATTGTATCTGAGGCTATAAAAAGGTACTGTAAGTTTTCATTTAATTTAAGCAGAAATAACTTGAGTTGACTTTCAAAGCATGTTTAAATACCTTCAGAATGACATCTCCAGACTTCAGTTCACCCTGCCTTGCAACCATGCCATTCTTATCAATCTCTTTTATGAACATAGATCCACCAAGAGAAAAACCATAACCTAACAAAACAAGAGGATGGAAAAATAAGTTAATTTAACAAGGTCACATACACAACCATATTGATTCAAACCATATTGTTCCTGTAAATCAAGAGCTATCTTTTTTTTTTCACCTTGTGCCCAGTGAAGACTTATCAGCATCTTTTTTTTTTTGGATAACTACAGCACTGTTAGGATAGTTAATTTGTTGCAATTTGGGATGGTCTGGATGTCACTGTTGGAATTTCATCATTTCATCTGCCAATAAATGTTAGTAACTTAATTCAAAGAGCAGCAGTTTCTTGGGTATTTTAAAAATACAGTTAATGCTTATTTTCTTTCCAAGCTGATTAAAAACATTGTGACTAAGTACACAGAGCAGGAGCTTCTTATGCATTTTGAAAGAGCTGTAAAAACTACCGTAATTAAAATACAATGTGACTAGCTTAAGTACATGTACACAGGAACAGGAGTAACTTGGGAATTTCATTAAGGAAGTTAAAACTCTTTTAAGTCTTGACCAATGAAAATTTCTCTTCTCACAAAAAGTTCTCAACTGATCAATAAAATATATTTCCTCCAATCAGAAATCTTGGATGATCAAAATTTCTCGAGATACTAAAGATTGACTGTGACCATAATATTTGGACAGCTGCCTGCTGTTTCAAGCATTCAGTGTCAAAAGTGGATTTGCTTTGTTAGCTGAAATGACATCTGGGCTTTACCTTATTAGTCTTATTTGCTTGTACTTTGATGTGCTTAATCCGAATGTAGTGTGTTAGTTGATTGCAGGATTCGACCCAAAAGATATTCCCGCTATTGCTGGGGTAAACAGACTATACTTTTAAATTAATGCTGGGCCTCCTTACACATGCATGAATAAAGCTGCAGTTTATGTAAGTTGTTTCCTTTTGACTATTTTGGATCGACGTTTTGACTTGTTGATCCACCACAGCCATAACAAATAAGGATCTTTCATCTTCTTCCCTTTGTAACAAAATACTAATAAGTAGGGCGAAGCAATGAAAGTATTTATCCACTTTTTGACTGGGAAGCTTTTGCCTGTGAAATTGGCAGGAACTAAAACAAGCTGTGCATACGATTGCTACATTTACAAGGGAAATATCACCTTTTATAGGTGATGCAAGGGATTACGTGACCACATCAGTTCGCCACTGAACATTTAGGAAAGCTAGAGATTTGCTGTCTTTGTCCTATTTAATTCTTATTTTCTTTTGCTGTCACTATTAATTTTTTGACAACAAAGGTCTCAAAATGTTGCAGTTGTTAAGAGCCATTATTATGGGTTTATTGGTTACCTTTCTGCTGTTCCCTGATGAGTGTAACGGTTTGTGGAACCTTGCTTCCTTCTCTAGGAGTTGTCATTGTAGGGATAGACTTCCTTCGTTTAATGGCCTAAAAAATAAGCAAGGGAAACAAATCACATTTAGGAAGTAAAATTATGAACTTAGAAATAGAGAACAAAGTAAAACTGTTAACGAAGTTGAACTTACTAGTCGTGCAGAGTTACCGCTGTCCTTTAAAGCTTGCACAGCCAACGAATGCATCACATTCTCAACATTAACATCATTCACTTGAAGAATGATGTCATTAACCCTAAAATAAGGGCAGAAGAAGTTAAGATATAATTAAGGGGTCAAGCCAAGCAAATATTGCTCTTACAAGAAATACCGGTAACATTCATTATGGCCAAATGTGAAAATTTGACTAGTGCACAGAAATAAGGATCCAATTTTGTAGTTTAATGCAGCATCTTTGCTAAAATACAAGTAAACTGTAAACAAGAACACAACTAAAAATAGACAGTCCTCCTGTACAACAGTGAACTTGTCACAGTGATTTTTCTTTATATTTTTTTATGGTACAAGCAAGTTGGGTACAAGGAATTTTTTTACAATAACTTCCAGAACGAGAGAGCAACACATTCTGTGTCCATTCATCCTATTCATTTATTTTATTTCTTGTTTGTATAATTATCTATTTTTGTGGTTTCAGTAGTACCGGTAGTAGGCAACAGTTAGTTTGAGGAGAAAGGTCACCAACTGTCTGGAAGAAGCTTACTTTATATTACTTCAATTTGGGAAAAAAGTAGCTGATTTATCCGAGTGGAGTAGTCAACGCCTTTTGTTGCCTATCGCACTGTTTGACAGCACTAATTCGTCTCTTTATTTTTTAATTATGCTTATTCTTACTTTAGAAGTCCATCAGAAGGGCTTCCCTGTACAATATCAGAGACAACAATGGATGTATCTCCACTCTTGAAGTGTGGGTTATCTCTTCCACCAGAGACTGCTATACCAAACCCTTGGTTTGCATTGGCCTGCAAGATGAACCATTGGGATGATTACAACTGTAGGTTTACCAAACTGTAAACATTGCTTTGCAATTACAAACAAGTAAAACATTAATTAAGCAAAACCTAGAAATTTAAAATTAATTAATTAACAATTAGATTATGAGCTCGAGATTTCTATGAGGTGATAGTTGATGAGGCCGCAGGCCGAATCAACTATCACCTCATAGAAATTGAGAGCGAATAATCTAATTGTTTTAGTAGAATTCTGACTAAAATAAACGCAAATAATGGTTTCTAATTATTTTCCTACGCATTATCGAACTTAACGTTTTAACAAAATCGCACCTATTGAATTGTCCTTGATAAATTTGCAGTTGTTTACGCGCGTGCACCCGTTTTTCAATAATTTCAAGCTTTTAAAGTCAAGAAACGGCTTAAGTCTTTCTTTTAGTCTTCTCGGGAATTTTATTATCCATTTACATTTAAACTTCCTTCCAAACGTCGGAAAAACGATAAAAACGTCGCATTTTGTGGACGACCTTCGGCAACTGCACACTAATGGCTGATAGTGTTCAATAGCTCAGCCAATCACATTGCAGCATTTGCATTAGTGTACTAGTAGAATTCTACTAAAATTAAATAGTTTAAGAGGAATTGCAATCACCAATGACATATTAAGGTATCAGACCATCTGGTCATTTCATGATATATGTGAGGCATGATTTCTTTTTTATGCAGAGGTGCTGAAAAGATGGAGCCATTTTAGTTTGTCCTAACATTTTAACTAGAGCAATATTTCACCCAGCTCAGGTGAAAGATGTTTATCTGCGATTGTGACTGAATAAAGCAAATTTTATTTTGAGATACAGATGAAAAGAAGCCTCTGGCAGCTGTGGTGTCTTGACAAGTTATGAGCCAGCAAGTCATGCAAGCATTCCAGTTAGCCTAAATAACAAATTGGTTAGCCTGAATAGCACTCTGGATAGCCTACAGTTAGCCAAGGTAGCTTGTTGTTAACCTTTATATTAGGATTACAGTCAAACACCTCCAACTGTAGCCACCTGACAATTTTTGACATCTTTTTGACAAGTTTTTGATTACTTTGATGAGTTTTACGGCTTCCAGTTGCTTCAAACTGCCAATCAGATGCCTTGAAAAATGGTAGGCGGGGGAAACAGCCGTTGCATGATTCGTCTTCAAACGTCAGAGTTTGAAAGGGTTTCAAAGAACGCTTCGCATGAGCGATTATGCCAAGTTTAACTGGCGATATATAAATTTTATGCCAACAAAAATTTGGTCAAACTTAACTTTTCGTACAGGAAATGTCTTCCAGGTTTGTAAATCTGGTTCACAGATCGTTCGTATGAACCGTTGTGCAACCAGAAGCCATCAAACTAATCAAAAACTTGTTAAAAAGATGTCAAAAACTTACTCGGGTGGCTACGGTTCAACGTGCTTGACTGTAAGGATTTCTGGCTCACATAGCTTGTGGGGGCTATGAGTCAAGCAGTCCATTCCAGTTAGCCTAAATAACAAAACGCTTAGCCCAAATAGCACCCTGGTTTGTTTAGGCAGCTTGCAGTTAGCCTTTATGTGGGGATTAGATATTTCTGGCTCGCTGACTTGCATATTGTACACACATCCACCTGGACTGCTTTTTAGAAACCAGAAGTTCAAGATTTCCTGAGAAATGGCATTAACATACTACTTTACACAACACTGGTAGCATTGATAGTGGTAATTTAAACTCAAAATAGTTTTTTCCTCTAGATCTCAGCACCTTAGAGAGATTTTATTTCATTTTTTTTTTCAAACATTGTTGTCAAAACTGTCTTTTATAATTACATGACTGAAACTAGCCTCATTTACATTTTCAGACAAAACTGGTATATTATTAAATTTGCTTTTGGTTAAGAATACTTTCAGTATGCTTTTTATTTCTACCATAATGCAAAAGAAAGGGAAATAGAAATCAAACTGGTTTATAAATTTCACACCATGAAATCCTTAATCTTCATATATAAGGAAGTTGTCAAAATGCATACATTGTCATTAAAACCATTTGACTTATAAGTGCTTCAAAAACAGAATAAATTACCAAAGTCCTTATACACACTTGTTTAATCTTGGCATAATTTGAGAATGAAATGGTTCTTGTACAAATCAGTTAGAGTTTGCTAAACTTTTCCAAATACTAAAATAGTATCAGTATTTTGAAGCAGGCAGATAAGACAACATGTACACGAAAAGGACCCTACTGTACACAGAAAAGATGGCTTAAACATGTAAAGCTTTTACATGTGCAGATAACATCAAAATCGACGCAATGCTTAATGCAATGTATAGTTAAGAAGTTAAGAAGTTAGGAACAAAGCTAGAATAACATGACTTGTTGGAATCAACATCAACGTTAACAGAAACAAAACTACACACTACCTTTGCTAGTTCGTTATTTATTGCCGGATGTTAGAAAATTCAGTGCTAATATATCACCAGTAACTCACCTTTTCCAAAACTATTGTTTTTCTTTCCCATGTATACTGTTCAGTTGGCTGTTGAAGAAAAGAAACTGCAATTAGCAATAATACAAGTATTATAACATCTAGTCAAAAACTTACCAACTTCAAATGCACGCACACCGAACCAAACAATACACTTAGATGCTTCAACAAAACACCACACGTACATTACCTACAACATGACATTCAAATCAAGCAACACATAACATGCAAATTTGCTAAAACGTCTCTGTGTATTTAATATGACTTTATGTTGACATAAGACACCTTCTTTGGGATTACAGTGTGCCAACTGGAAAATTTTACCCATTAGCTTGAATAAATAAAGATATGTTTACAAAAAACAAAGATTAACCTCTCAAAAGGGCTCTAGAGTTACAGGTACAATGTACATGATTTTGTCCACATACTGCTGATGTTTGTGGCCAGGGTTAAATGTTTTAAATATTTTTTTTCTTAAGAAGACTTATATGCACTGCTGCACATGTAAACACTCAGAGACATGTTGTCTGACAGGAGGCTCTTCACTGACAGTCTGAAGAGTTCTACATCTTTTATTCATTCTATGTTTCATGTTTGGAAAGATGAAAATTTTTTTGTTACACACTGTTAGGAAAAAATGCAATCATTAATATTCTGAGGATTTACAGGGTTTATACAAAAAGACTGTGCAGTTTTACTAATAATCAAAGCAGAATCTGACTAACTGTACATGTGAGCACATTGACAAAATTATAGGTACATGTACATTGTACTATGACACCTCTGGGGGGTAAAGATTGTATTTTTTAAGTAGAAAACCCTTTGAAGGGAACTGTAATTTTTTTTTCAAGGTTGTCTGTCCATAGAAGACAAGGACTTACAGTCTTATCTCTAGAGAATCTACTTTTTGAAAGGCAAAGTTTGTAAACTTCCTTTTGTACATGTACAAGACCTCAGTACACTATCTTATATTTGACAATTTTCCTAATTCTCATAACATGCTTGTTTGATATTATATATGCTATCTTCTAAGGAGAAAAGAGATACCAATCGCTAATATAATGCTGCTCATCAGTGTGTACAAAAATTCACGAATAACATTAACGGCAATGAGAGCAGAGGGAAGTAGCTCTATAAATACATTGCGCAAAAAAAGTCGATAAAGACCAGTGAATGGTTTTGATCCTTTCACATGTACACCAGGAAAACATGTTCAACATCATCAACAATGAACATCACTTTTCCAGATATATAAAAACTTACACTTCTATTTTAATTTAGAACAGCCTGTCACTTTCATTCTTACAGGTAGCATAAAAAGAAACATAGCAGGCAGCTAGGGCAATTCACTGAATAATAATAAATAATAATAATAAAACAATCTTTAAAGAGGAAGCGCCCGTCACGTAAATATGTAGTTTTCAGGGAGGTCCTCCATAGAAATAAAAAAAGTATTAAAAACTAAAAACTAAAAACCAAAAATAGGAGGTACAAATGTCACAGATCTAAAAATATAAAATGTACAATAATTAAAACTACGAATGTATTTTTAACTGTTCTTTCACTCAGTTCTGGTACATACATGAAAAACTCCAAACTTTAACCATTTCAGTTGCTTTAAATAGATGTAACTGAAATCTGACATTGTAGCTAACATGTACACAACTTCTCTGACAAGTTGCCAAATTGGCAAATCACTGGTTACAAATGTGCTATTATTCAAAAAAATAGTGTGTTAAGAAACAAAGTGCTCTAGTTTTGATCAAATGTAACCATGAAAATTGGGCTGAAAACATTGAAAACAAAACAATTAAGCTCCCAAAATACACAGCTCAAGTCACTGTCTATAGCCATTGTATGAAATGTTACACAATGTTCATATTGCTAAAATGCCAAGCCCTCTTATAATCTTATGGCATGCATAGTTTTTTTTTCCAGTGGAAATCATTCAATGATTATTCAAAACTGTGAGAAAGAGCTCAGACTAAACAATCTACTGAACTTTTCAAAAACACAGTGAACACTGTTTGTGAATCCCAGGAGTTTCAAAAAACTGAACATTCTTTTTGCAATTCCCAGCCAAAAGTAATGCTATTAAAAATAGATCATTGCAACAGGTTATTTTCAAAAGTAGTTCCACAGAGCACTGCACAAGTGCAAATAAGAGTTTGTTTAAGAAGGATTTTCCCAGATAAAATTATCTCTGTCTAAATACTTTGAGCAATATATGTTGATAATGGGCTTACAAGATCTGCATTCCAATAATTTTGAAGTTAATAGGCAACTTAAATTTTTATTAAGCTTTATTTTTGTTATATGATTAACAACTCGTTTTCCAACTGGGTGAAAAAAAAACAGCTCCCAAGAGAGTTGTAATAAATCCAGTAATACATCCCGAAATAAACTAACCACAGTGAAGAAAACAAAACTGTGATCCTGTTGTTGTTTCGTCATTAATATTAGGGCCACTGTCGATCAGCTAAAGAAGAATCATGTTTGACGTGCAAACATATTTATTGCTGCCAAATATATTTTACCACCTAAGCTCGAGCGTCTTTCTTGGAGTGGTAAACAAAAGCACAACAATAAAATCTTTCCCACAAAGGTAAAACAACAATGGAGACGCGAACGAATATAGGTACTATACGTGACGATATTTAGTTGAGCAGTTTATCCTGTACATGTACTCGAAGACAGATAACAACGACTGCCTTCGTTCTGTTTACTTTCCAAACTATACTACTACGATGCAATTATGATAAATTCTTATCGACAACTTCGTCGACTTTCAAACTAGAAGCGAAAAAAGTCACTGAGCCATGAAGAATATTCCGACTTGCAATATAAACGAATCAGAATTGCTGAAAATAGCTCTGATACGAACGAACACAAATTAACACTCACTTATATCTCTCCTGCGGTTTTACTTACTGCAAAAGATCGATTGTTAGAAGCGAACGAAGGTCGATTATGTAGAACTTTCCGTCGACGGAAAAATCTGTGAACCGTAACTTCCACCGAAATTTAAAAGGCGGGGTTAAATGCTAGTAAAAAAATCAGGGCAATAAATTTTTCGAGTTATATCAAGGACTTCGACTTAACAATTCGTTAGACGAGCCTCTCACGAACAGTGAACAATGAATTCGTCAAAGACATGACATCATACAACCCTGGCACACAACCTTCCATCAGGAAATTTCTTGCACGTAAATGTTTTGGACTCGGAAAACGTCGGTAATTGAACAAAGTATTTTAAACAACGGATTACCGTCAGCCACAGTAATCGACGGATAAATTGGACCTAATAACCTTCATTCAAACCACGAAAATATAAGTGACCCTTTGATACGATTTGCTGCACGAGATTCGATCGAAACATTCAGGCGTACTTGGCTTATTCTGTAAGCTCCGAGAGCATAAACAACGCCTCGAAGTGGACAATGTTAACTTCATTCTGCAAACTCCGTGACAACAAAGTGGGTTTTTAATTGTAACACACTAATTTTAGCTGTGATCTACACTACGTAACCCACACAACGACAGCCAGTTACCACATGCGCCTGATGAACGCTCACCAACACGCATACTCTACATTCCGAGCGTTGAAAATATTTCATTGTCAATTTCACACACAACAAGCCAACGAACATACACATATCAAGTTCCCAAGATAACCGACCGTATCAGTCACACCGAATACTCTAAAAACACATTTCTTTCCTCATACCAATGAAAAGAATGTAGGAAATCAGTAAACCAAATTGATATTGAACGGCGTAGATTCAGTAGTAAGCTTAAAAAAATACGGGAGGTGATAACATCAAACTTACGCTAGCGTCGCCAACGGACTTTCGATAGTTTCGTTCACTATCATTGTCATTCTCCAAGAAGTTTCGTCCCTCGCCATGCTTCTCAGTGATATATTGAGGCACTTCTCTCCCTCTGTCGTACGAGTAGTCTCTCCCTCTCTGCTCTTCCCCTCTCATTTCTTTCCGGGGTTGTTCGTCTTGTTGGAAGTTTCTTTCGGGTGTGTAATAATCACGGTCGCGTTTAGCGTTGTAAAATTCGTTGTTGTTATTCTCTCGCTGCTCAAAGTCTCGAACTCTCTGAGGGCTGGGATATCTTGGGTAAGAGTCCCTGTGTTTGCCTTCTGAAATGTTACAAAGGACGAAAAGGAAGGTGTGAGATCTAGAAAGCAATGAATTTCCTGCAGTCGATAAACACATGCGACGACAATTCTAGTGTCATGACTCAAACCAATAAACGCTGAATAGCCTGTTTTGCATACATTAATAAATCCGTATCAACAAAAAACCTGCATAAAAACAAAACAAATTGCCGCGTTGAGAAGCGATGAAAAAGCCTTAATGAAAACAGTTTGAGCTGCTGTTTCAAATGCACGAACTATGCAAAGCAAGTGTTCTCGCAAGCGCATCGAAGAGCTCTTTAAATTCACGGCGGCTAAATTTCATTAACTAGCCTGACAGCTTACCTAAAACTTCAACTTGTGGGTTCTTGGCCTTTAGTTTGGCTGCTAAATGTGGATGTGAATCTTCTAACGCAACACATAGCTCATGAAATCCATTCGGCCCCTTGTAATGGAGTAAGTCAAGCAAGCTTTCCGTTCGTTCTTGAGGGGTCCGCCCAATGTTTATTCCATCGATTTCCTTCTGGGTCAATACACCGCTCACATACAACAACGGACAAACTTCATTTGTTCTCACATCTCTTAGAAGAAGGTCTCGATTTTCAAGCAAAGCACTCTGATATGGCTTTAACGCAGCCATCTTTGCATTTGTAGTTCGCTTGGCGCGGCGTCGTTCCCAAGCGCCTTCCTGTCAATCAACTCAGAATTAATTGTAAGCTTTGTTTTTTAACCAATCAGCGCTGAGAAATGAGCAATGTATCCCGCTGGGACAGTGATGACAATGGGAAAATATGCACAAGTTCACATTAGCGTTTCGAAGTATTTCATCAAAATATTCTCGCGTTTGCTTGGTGTACGGTAATTATAATTTCGCTACATCCTTCCCGGTGAGCAAGGTCTCTTGGAAACGGATGATGAGTCAACACAATGAAATTTCCATCGCCTTGCATCACTGTAAACCGATAGCAAACCCACTCAAATATTTCTTGCTTCAAAATCGAGTGGTTTCAAAAAATGCGTCTGCATAACAACACAACCGACAAAATTCCAACAGCATCGCTGTCCTCAGGGCCACACTTTTGCCTCGAGGCCATCCATACTGAGATTTCTGTCAAAGTAGCATAATATTCTATATAATTCAATTATTTTTGTCAACTTTTTCTAAAATTTATTACCAATAAATTGGCGCTAACAGGATCGTTTTCATTTCACTCCTTGTTAATTTCACACTTCGGAAACAAAGAATTTAGGATGTTTGCTCATTGCGACGCGAAAATTGCAGAGGTAAAATTCGATTTGGCACAGAAAAAATATTAGCTATTTAATATTAATAATCGAGCTGTAAAAATGCCAACTTTCGCCGATTCTTCCATGTCACAGGCGAATTTTTTGCAATTTTGCTATTTGTTCAGCATATTTACACAATGAAACCACAACGGGATTCCTGCAGAAACAATATAAAATCCAACCGACTGAAACAACTGTGTTTTTACATTTCGAATATTTGCCTCGGGTGTTTTACTGATTCAAATTCGGCCGCAATAGGGGATTATTATATTGAGGGAAAGTGCGCTTTTTTGGAACTTCATATTTTACTTGTCACTGCAGCCGGAGTATAATATTTCATTGCTATTTAGCCGATAAGATAACCATCGTTGGTGATGGAATTTCATTTTTTGGAGACTTGTGGATTTTATAATCGTATGCTTGTTTCTACCCACATGTTTACGAATTCCGGCTTCGACATTTCCTGTGCCGCCAAAAACATTGTTTTTCGGCGTCGGTTCAATGTTTTGGATCAGTACCCCCTTTATGCTGCAGAAGTACGCGTTAAAGTCTTATAAAACCACTACGGTATTTAAATAACAAACGGGCCTGCCTCTTCAACTAAACCAGGCTTATTACGATATGACGAAAACTAGAGACCGTGCTATTTTAGGAAAGTATCCATTGTTCTGCAGAATTGTTGTCTCTTAGCACATCACATCCGATATTTTTTTCTAGAGGAAATGAGCCAGTTTTATACTCTGGTAGGCACGAATGGTTAGCAGATACTGCTTTGAAGTTGTAGGGACTTACATTTTACCGATCACGCAGATAGTAACCACTGCAACTTTCACTACCCTTTTCACTTGCAGACTTCCTTTCGCAAATACACAGGCAAAACCAGTATTGCTATCCAAAAGCAAATGGAAGGGAGGCATGATGTCAATCTGCATGACAGGTTGGAAATTAATTGCTGTTTCATTTGACTGGGTTTACACTGGTCAGGACAACGGTCACGCAAGCTCCTCGTGAAAACGATCATCATGTCCGAAGTATAAAAGAGAATCAGAAGGTGCTAGGACTTTTCAAGTATCAGCCACTAGGTTTTGGAATTCACTTCCCAATGAAATTAAGAGAAGCTATAGTTTAGAGATTCTTAAAAAGTCTTTATATAAGTATTTTTTAAAGTCCTATGACCATATTCATCATTTTACTATATCCTAGGTTATTCTTTTTACATATTTATATATATTGTATTAATTCTTAGATAAATTACATTTTAAATCGTTTGTAGATTAGTTTTTATTCCTTCACTATTTATATGTATGTATACGTTTATTTTGAATTTGTTTCGAGGGCCACGAGTTCATCAGTGTTTACTGTTAAGTGTCACCCTCGAAAAATAAAGTTGATTATTATTATTATTATTATTATTATTATTATTATTATTATTATTATTATTATTATTATTATTATTATTATTATTATTATGAGAAATATTAAACGCGCCCGTGAAAAGTTGACAAATAAACTTTAACATTTACGGTTCTTATTTAATATGTTAATAGCTTTTTAATTACCTTTTTTAGTTGTTTGGAACTTCGTGTCAATCAAAAATTGCTGTTGCTATGGATCCTGCCAGAAGGGCGTTTCCCAACTCGGAGACCATGGGAGGTCCCTGCTCCCTTTGTTTGTCCAAAACCGAGTAAAAAAACAGCAAACGTATCCTGGTGATCACATGCTATCCTTTCCTCCTCTAGCTTGTTACGTTCGTGACTGAGAACTATTAAAGGCCTCTTCATATGAGCCCGGTAACCTGGCTGCCTCGGTTACCGGGATGAATTTTGTCGTCTGTTCATATGGGAAATTTCAGCCCGGTGACCGGGACGAAATTCAAGAAACAAACTGAAACTCAAATGGTGCCACATACACTTGTATCGTGCGCGACTATCATAGCTCTGTCGACACTTGAAACTTTACTAATAAAGCTAATTCGAATACTTTTGAAGTGGAAATGCATACAAGGCAAAATTGTGTCATTTTGGCCGCCCTGTTGCGAAAGCAAAGCTAATTTGTCAAAAAAAGGTTCGTCCCGGTAACCGGGCTGAAGTGTTCATATGGGAAAATTTTCATCCCAGTTGCCGAGATCTCGGTTGTAGAAATAAACCGAGATCTCGGTAACCGGGTTGGCCTGCCTTCTCACATGAACACATCGAAATTTTTACAAAGGAAACAGGGTTGAGGCGAGATCTCAGAAACCGGACCAGCCGGGCTAATGCCAGAAATGCAAGCTTTTCCAAATTCACTGCGGCTGTGAATTTATGTTCATCAATTTCAAATTGACAATCAACAAGTGCTTCACTTGCCTGCCGACACAGAAACAACAGTTTCTTTTCAAACCAATAACGTTCCATTTTACAGAAATTAAATGCCCGCGAAAATAAGTAACAATAGGTATTTTGCAGTTTTGAAATTCAGTATCGATATCAAAGCGGGATGAAGCGAAGGAGGGCAAACATTTTTTACGCACACCTCTCTATTACAAAGAGTTCACTTGGTCCGATCAAGAGACGGGGACGTTACGGTCGTCTCGCTTAGGGCAGTAAATATGGGATTTTGGCCTCACTTATAGCAATGAATATTTTGAAATGGTATCTTTTAGGGGTCAAGAGCTTGAGACGCGCCCGCATTGGCCAGCAAGGCACTACCTCTCTGGAACCTCTATTTTCATTCGTCCGCTGTACACACTACCTCTATTGTTATTCAGGGTTAGGGGGATTGTTGTGACCTGTTATTTATTGTTTTAAGAACCAATGAAGTAACTCGTTCCGAGAGGTAGTGGGCGACCCGCATTGGCCTCCGTGAGGGGTTGACACCCCCATAACACGGACACTTCTTCCTGTCCCTCCCAGGTTTGTACCCAACCTAATGTTGATGGGCGAAATAGATTTCTAATTGAATTCATGTATTTGTTCGTTACAAAATCCCTGCAATTAATGGACTAATAATAAACAATTGACTATTTTATTACATACAAGACTTCTTTGTCTGTACAAGTTTGCAACGAATACCGCAAGCAAACTTCAATACATTTCATGTCTGTAAACTGGCGTCGAGCAGTGGCAAGTCTACCAAAAATATTTTTTTCCTGAAAAAATACAAAAAGCTCTCACTAGCTACCCTACAATACGATATAACTCCGACATTGTCGATCAGAGCTGGATAAGTATACATACAATAGTGGGAGCATACTCCACACTAGACTACAAGCTTTAAGTAATCAACTCGCCTTATTAATTGGTGAAGGCGGAAACGATAATCCAAGTTTTAGTTCAAAATATTGACATTTTATGACGAGAAGTTATGCTCTCCCCTAAAGTTTCTATATTATTAAAGTTATCGGACAATATTTACAGAAATATTGCAACTTTGACGGCAACAAGAACCTTTTTTAAGGTTGGCGAAAACTTGTCCACGTTTTCGACTGTTTTCGACTTGCACCATATGATTGGAAATTATGGGTAGTTACATTACGTCATCACAGGCTCAACATATTTTTGTACACAGTTTCTTTCCAGACCTGCCTTGTCACAAGTGTGGGCTACCCACGTGATTAGCGCCAGTCCATTCTCGTCCCCAGAGGCCGCGATCCTTCTGGTCTGCGCCAGGAATCGAGACCTCTGGCCGCCTCCAAAACCGGAAGTCCGCGATTCACGGACTCTTTGTCAAATATGACAAATCTAATTGGCTGAAAAACAAAGAACGAGTACTCTGCGCATGCTCAGAAATTGGGAGCGGCCAGAGGTCTCGATTCCTGGCGCAGACCAGAAGGATCGCGGCCTCTGGAGGACGAGAATGGCGCCAGTCAAAAACTAATGATTAGAGAGGTGCTATACACCAAATATCCGCTGAAGATAGTTACACGATAAAGCCTAACGTGATGACAAGGTTCTTGTTATCAAGAAGGAAATTAACCGTTTAAAAATATATTTATATATATTCGTCCCCAGTGAATTACTATTACGTACACAAAAATAATTTTTATATATCATCATTCTCCTTATTTTGACGTTAAATGAATGAAATCTCTATACTTAACACAAAAATAAAATAGTTAAGAATATTTTGTGAGCTTTGCGTTGTCTGAGAGGGTAGTTCACTTTTGGTAAAAATAAGTAGTAGTTTACGAGAAATCAGCGAGGAACGGCTCTGTGTTTACAAAGTCTCTCGCTCAGCCACAATGCACTGCTAATCAGCGCCAAACAGAAGACTAGTAGGTTATACATAAGGAATACTTGTACAACATGATACATACATACATACATAGATACATAAAATTACTTTTTGTCGTTAATAAATGTAAAATACTTATAAATCTCTGGCGTTTATAGAATTCACTGTCTTTTTGTGTCGGGATTTTCATTTGGGTGGCACACTGTGTACACCACCTTCCTAAGCTAACGTTGACGTTTGCTTGTAAACCAAATAAACACTGACGTGAGGCACTGGTCAGGAGTTAACCAACAGTTGTCTTGCTGCATTCTTTGTTCTTCGCCCTCTTGTCGCTCTTTTAGGAAAAAAACTATTGTTAAGTCAACCTTATCGGCACCTTAAATATCCACTGTAAAATAGAAGAAAAAAGCAAAATAACAGTTTATAAAGATTGAAAACACCAAAGAGGTAACGTTAAACCCAACAGGAACAAGGATGGTTAAGATTGAAGAAGATTCAGCCGGATGAAAAAAAAAACCGAACTTGAAGAATTAACGGGACTGTGTCACGGTTGAATTAAGTTTATTTTATCAAGTTTTGCCAAATAATCTTTGCAAAGAAATTACTTCTATGGATCTAAATGAGAACACCATAGCTTTGCCACAACCAGATATGTCTCCCGGGCGTTATAATTTTAAGTTACAAGCAAATGAGATTAACTTTGAAAACTGTTCAGGCCAACAGTATTTCAAAAACCGATACCGCAATCCGTTTCAATCTTATTCACTTTTGGCCATCCGTACGTTCTTTTGTATTTGCCGTGTTATTGAAATGTTCCTTCACTGTTTAAAGGTCTTTTTGAGCACTGTCTTTGTCGTTTTTGCTGTGAAATTTTAGTTTTACTGTAGTAAAATTGAAAGCTAACCTCTTACGACTGAAAGTTAACATTTATTTCGGCGACAGTTTACTTACCATGTTAGACTTGATAGTCTCCAGTGGTGATCTCATTAAGGTCTCTCATAAGCCCTTCTAGTCCTGCTATTTCTTTGTCAAGGTCTGCTACTACTGCATCCTAAAATCAGCCAAATAAAACAGTCAGCAAAAACTACACTCGCCTTCAACTTGAACAGACTAGAATCCTCCGTCGTGTTGCGATACGAAAGCTGGGTCTGCAACGAACGACATCAAGGACCCAGGATCAAGGACAAACACAAAAATCCTCTTGTAGCGCGTTTGCAGGAGCGGATCCAGGAATTTTTGATTTGGGGGGGGGGGGGGGGGGGTCCAAACTTTGGTTCAGATGGGACTGTTGAACTTTTTGGGGGGGGGGGGGGGAATTAATTCTTGAATATCCCTGGAATTTAGTTTAGTAGCAAAACAAATACGCGTTTTCATTAAAAAAAACAGCCAGTCAAAAAGTGATATACGATCCTGTCGATGTAAGAATTTCAGTCTCAAACAAGCGTCAGGTCTGATAGGGGGGTCCGGACCCCCCGGACCCTCCCCCTGGATCCGCCACTGCGTTTGGTTTCAATTTGACAACTTGAAACAGGCTGTGACTGACAAAACCAGAAATGCGCTGACTTACTACTACCACAAGAACGCAGATCCATACGATAACTAACAAGACACAGACGGCGAAATATATTTTACTAACCTAAACTGTAACCACTAACGACCCTAGCCCTAACCCTTGACTATATGAGGAGTCTTTCAGGCTGCTGCGGGTTTTAGAAAACAGGAATTGACGCAGAATGATCAAACGATGATGTACGTAATGGTTAACAGCTCAGTCATTTATGTACCAGATTTTTCACTTCTAGATCAACGACACAGGAGTAGAATAGGCACAACAGGCAGCTCAGAATACAGTGAGCTTCCTGGTATGAATCCACAAGCCGGAGAAAAATGGTAAACGTGGGAAAATGAAATCCAGGTGATGTACATATGCTTGGCTGGTTTACCTGGTCTCTTGGCGGCGATGAAGGAGGATTTGACCTGCGAGCGAAGATGTCCTCATATTTTGGCGGCGGGGTCCAATATCCATTTGGCGGCGTCTTTCTGTTGTAACCAACTGGTGGTAACTGGATATCGTCTGCTGGTGCTACTGGAGGTTTGGGTTTAGGCTTCGGTAACGTTGGAGGAGGGGACGTGTGGAGCATTGGAAAGACTGGCACCTGTCAATTACAACAACATGGCTTTACCATGGGAGGTATCGTCATATATTTATTCCAGAAGACTTTGGCTTGTATTAGCGAATTCGTTTGGAGGGAAGGGGTAGTCAAATACAAAGCGATGGTGTGTGGACATACCAAGGAGCTTATTTCCGCGAAAGGCTTTTGAGGTCTAACATGTGAAAAGTTCATGATAGGCAGGTTGTAAAGGGTAGCCTCTAACGGGCAAATACAAACTTGCATTGCTGCAACGAGACGTAATGAGAAAAAAGTTATTGTAGTTATTGTTATTGCAAAAATTTCTTTCTCAGCAGGGCAATGACAGTAGTGGCAAATAATTCACCAATTAACAATTCTTTCTTTTCAGTCTTAATTGCTTCTTCAAAGTATCTTTCATAAGATTGTTGTTATCTTTAAATTGAATTGTAAATCAATTTAAGTTATGTAATGACCGCTTAAGGGGGTCTACTATTTCAAGCATTTCTGCTTTTCTGTAGACTCCTCATCACTTTTGATTTTTTAAAAAATTATTTATACATTATTTATGTAAGTGATGGAAGTAATAAAGTTGAAAGTTGACTGTTCACAGCCTCTCTATCACTCGCTGCTCTTTCCCCGCGTTCAACGATGAAAGAAAACCACGAACAAATGGAGGGCTGTGAACAGTCTCAATTATTGTGAAGTTGCACACCTTAGAGCCGGGCGCCCTGAAGTCTGGGTCGTAAGATCTTGACCTCTGTGGAGGCCGTGGATCCGCCACATCCAGAGTGTTCTCACACGAGCCAGTCCGCGGCAGGTGCATTTGATATCTTGGTGTACTTGTTTTAGGATACATCGGCGGTTTAACTGAAAATTAGCAAGACAAACCGATTAACAGACTTGAAAATGACATAACTGCAGGTTACAGCAACAGTTTTCTCTCTGCATCGTTTTATATTTACAAGCAGATCTGTGTTTTGCGTATGACTTTATCTGTTCTTCATTCTTTGTAGAATTGAGGGTGAATGTGTTTACAGTGTTTTTTACTTGCTAGTAATTTGCACGATTTACTCAATGAGGCAAAATAATCCTGGATCTTTTCAGTTTTAATATCTGTTCAAAAAGGGTGACTTTTGATCTACTCTGCTTTGTGTTTTTCAAGTCAGCTGCTTCACTTTCAATTCAACCGCATGGCTTACCTATCATTTTGTATCACAATAGTTTGGCACAGAGCCTTTCAACAACATCACGGCCGAGTTAGTGTAAATAAAATGTTTCAGTCAAGGCCACAAAATAAATTCACCGTACCATCTTGAGGCGTGACCACTCTCGGGGGTAGGAAGGGTGACAGTCCAGGGGAGGGGGGAGGTGTTGGGGTCCTGCTTTCATCAGCATACTCGGGGTAGGGATCCCCTTTGCTGTCAATCATTGGAGGAGGAGGAAGGTCTGCAAAATCTTCAGGATCAGCCTCACTGCCATTCAAAAACGAGCTCCTCTCGTGGTCAACCTTGATGTGGTCCAAGGGAGAATCGTCCAAGGGCTTCATATCTTCCGAGCTCCTGTTAGGGGAACGTCAGTAAGTATAGATTATACAGTCGCACGTGTCATAATTGTTCAGTCAGCCCCCATAAATTCAGCATCTTATTTTGTTCAAAAGGCGTTGTGCCTGCATTAGGAAGGGAGGGTCTCCTGTGTTTCAGGCTTGTTTTGCTGCTGTTGTTTTGTGGAGGGGAGGGGGAGGGAGGTCTTATTATCTGATTGAGTGTAATAGTTAATTTCATTTAAACGCTGCAAAGGCTCAAAGGAGAGCAATGGGACAGACCGTAATTCCCGCTCAGTTGCTATCATCCTTACTAGTCTACTCTCTGCAGAACAGAAAGAAATAAACGGCACGCGATGCATGCAGAAGCGATGACGTTTCACAAGGGGTCTTTGATAATTTTCAGGACATTTGTCAAAAAATTAGGGTACATAAAAGTAACTGACACCTTCTGTGCTGAATGATTGTTCAACAAAAATTGCGTTATCTTGGCGTGACATACGATATACGATATACGATGCAAGGTCAAACGCTGTCTAAAATTGTTTACACCTTTTGTTTTAAAGAATGGAGAGATTTCTGTTTACTAAATCTTATAGAACGCATCAAATATAATTTGTTTCTTTCGTTTATGCTTTAAATTAGTCCTTTCTAACGGCCCAGGAGTATTTTGCTTTGAGTTCTATGCGACGATTTCTTGTTGAGTTGACTTGATTTCTTTTCCCAGTATTCGGTTCTGTACAATATGCGAGCCAGCGAGTCATGCGAGCCATGCGAGGCAGACCTGCCAGGCACTTAAAAATACCAATAAAAAGGCTACCTATACGATCTGTAGGCTAACCGAAGTGCTTGTTTGGCTAACCGGAGTGTTGCTAGGCTAACCAATGTGTTATTTAGGCTAACCGAAATGGCTCGCTTGCCTCGCATGACTCGCAAGCCATGTGAACCGGGCAAGCAAGAAATCCCTTATCCCAATATAAAAGCTAACCGCAAGCTACCTAAGAGCTAACTGTAGGCTAACCGAAGTGCTATTTAGGCTAACCGGAGTGCTATTTAGGCTAACCAATGTGTTTTCAAGTGCCTCGCAGGTCTGCCTCGCATGGCTCGCTGGCTCGCACATTGTGCATTCCCTTCGGTTCTACAGATCGGTTGATCACAACAGGCAACAGACAACAGACAACAACAGATCCTGTCCACTCGCACGGCGAGATTAATCGATCACGTCATCGTCATCGCTTAAAAAAAGGTTTAAGATGGCTCACCTTTTCAACAGATGTTTCAAAACTGCTAATAATCGGTTGCTTCGTCTGCAGTCACGACAGACATCACTTCTTAACTTCATGCCAAATTTATTCGATAACTGATAAAGTGCAACACTCACTGCAGACTCGAAATCTCAATTTAACAGCTACAAATGAAATAAGGTTTGCCGATCGGTGATGATGCAAGCTGCAAAAAAATATCTTCCTTTGCCAAAAAACAAGATGGCGGATCTCAAAAAGAATACAAACAATGCACCCAGTTCCCATTGCGCTACGGTTCAATTCAGGGAGTAATCGTAACACCGTAACACCAAAAATTCCATAAATTCCATCGCTTTTCCACTTTACAGCATTAACCGATGACGTCATAAAATGACGTCATCGCTTAAAAAGAGATCATTCATTCTACTTTGCCAATATCCTACCTTGGTATCGTTGACGTGTTGGTGACATCAGGTGCTGGGTTCACAGCCTCGATTGGTTTCATTTCAAGGTTTTCTGTGTGGTTGATCCACAGATCTGGTGGCTTCTCCTCTTTATTCTTCTTCTTCGCCGAGCCATTGGCTTGAATAACTGACTTATAAGTTGGTGGTTTTCTACAATATGCAACAACAACAAAATACAAGTTCTATTCAAATATCAGGACTCTAAAAGTTCAGTGAACGTGTGCCACTAATGTTGTGAATGTAAGTTGAATAAATAAATACTAATAAATGCAAGTTCACCTCTGAATGTCATCTCCTGATCTCTTCTTACAGAGTATAACACTAATAATGATGATAGCGATGAGCGTGATACCAGCCACAGCAGCTATAACAATCCACAGTGTCTTGTTCTTCAGTCCTCCAGCTCCCTGCTGTACTGCCCCAGCATCAGGATCAATGGGTACAGGTGTCGTCAGGGCTGTGAAATCACAAAAAATGAAAAGGCAAAAGCCTTTTAGCCCAAGTGGATCATAGATCTTAGTACTCAACTCTAAATTCCGTTGCATGAAGTGGCTAAGAATATTGCTACCACTCTGGTGGCCGTAAGGTTAGTGTGCTGGACTCCGGATCGGGTGGTCCGGGTTCAAGCCCTGGCCAGAGCACTGTGTTGTGTTCATGGGCAAGACACTTTACTCCCATAGTGCCTCTCTCCACCCAGGCATAAATGGTACCGGCGAATTTACTGCTGGGGGTAACCCTGCAATGGACAAGCATCACATCCAGGGGGAAGTCGAAATACTCCTCGTTGCTTCATGATATGGAAACTAGGATAAGCTTTGGCCTGATGGACCACTAGGCTTGTATACAGACTTTACATTTTTACCTTTTCTGGATAGGATGCTAGTCCATCCCAGGTTACTCACCAGCATTCTGTCAGGTTACCCCAACAAATCGCCAGTACTACAACAATACAACTGGGTGGAGGGAGGCACTGTGTGAGGCATGTGTCTTGCTAAAGAACATGTAATGAAATGGCCCCACATTCGAACCTGGAGTAAGGACAACTCAATCTGGAGTCTTGTGAAATAACAACCTTTGGGTCAACATGCCACCCGCAGAAGTCACAAAAGGGCACTGTTAAACAGAGCACTAAACAGCTACTGATAATACTATAGCAAAGCACTCAAATGAGGCTTTAATATGCATGGCTATGTACATAAATTAGCACCGTTTTAAGAGTTGGTTGCACTATTAAGCTGTTCATATCACAAGGAGAACCAACCTGTTGCTGCTGAGGTATCTGTAATGGGAACATCTGCAAACAGTAACAAAAGAAAAGAACACAGTCAGTGAGTTTGATTTCCCAGTATTGAAAATTCAAATTAATGCCCTGGGAATGGGAAGAGGGGGTGAAAATTTATAATACCTGCTGATATTTTCCACTAATTGTATTTGGACAGATCAATATAGTATTTCAAGGGAGACTACTGGATTTGGTAACTTCAGATTATGTTTCAACCAACAGTATTATGACCATATGCTCTGCTTTTGTTGATTTGTTTCCTGTGATCACCACAGCCACCTGACATTCTGCACAAACAGTTCCATATTGTTGGCATGTGCTGTTCTTGGATTTGTTGGTTGGTTGGTGTCAGTGACAACTAATCTAGCACCACATATATCTCTTTCATAACACCCTTTTCAGCATGAAATTTATTGGCCAGAATTTTTGACTCTCTGAAGTGTGTTTGTTGTAGTGTGATTGTAACTGGGTTGCCTGTGCAAGCCCAGCCCTTAGGAATTGTGGATAGTATATTGTAGGAAGATAGCACCTTGAAAACGTGTGTGTTTTCTTGGTGAGAATCTGCCTACAATGAGGACTTGCCTGGTGTCCAGACATTGCATGTGTATGTGTGTGTGTTGGGGGGGGGGGGGGGGGGGGGGCTTCTGCTTGTATACAGATCACATGAATGACAATATTTTGTCCACACGAGTGGAAGCTCCTATATTCAGCCATCCGAATAATTATAGAACCACAGGTATCCACCACTTACGGTCAAGTGGACTTTCATTTCATCTGAAGGTAAACTCTTAGAATAAATTATAAAATATTAAAAATATATAACAACCTGTCAGAGTGGAGGCCTCCTCGGTTTTTGACAGAGGTCCCCAGCCTTTCTTGGTTTTTGCTTGCATTCGAAAGTAGTAAGTCGTTCCTGGTTCCAGACTGGAGATTTGCTTTGTCAATTTGGATCCTTCAGCTTCAACAGCGTCCCAGGTCTTGACAGAAGCATTGACATTTGTAGAGTAATAGATGCGGTATTTAAGAATGTGACCATTTAGCTCCAGCGGAGGCTGCCAGTGTAATGACAGCTTAGTAAAGTCCTCTTCATCTGGGTCTCCAGTCAGATCCATGGGTGGGCCTGGTTCTTTAAGATATAAAGGTGTGATTACTAATTCTGAATATACCAACAGCTGACTGTAGAAGGGGCAGGTAAAGTCTGCATTCAAGCCTAGTGGCCCATTAGGCCACAGCCAATCCTGGTTTCAGTAGCATGAAGCGAAGGGTTACCCCCAGCAGTAAATTTGCCAGTACCCAATTATATTAATGGGTGGAGAGAGGCACTGTAAGAGTAAGTGTCTTACTCAAGAACACAACACAGTGGCCCCAGCCAGGGCTTGAACCTGGAACGCTTGATCCCGAGTCTGGCACACTAACCATGAGGCTACTGTGCCTCTCACTTGTAGAAGGGGTGGTAAATGGACAAGCGACAATAGTATATTTTCGGCAAGCAGGACTACCTTAAGGCTGGTTTTCATCGATGACTTAGCCATAGTTGGGATGGTAATCAGAGTCATAAGAGTGTTTACAACCTCGTTACAAATCTAAAATCAGAGTCATAAGCGGAGTCACAAGCTTGATGGAATTGGAGCTGGAATAATCTGAACGTTTCAATTTTCTTCCGATTCTGTCCCTTATGAGCGAGTGAAACGTAGATGGAAGGAGTCACAAACAAAAATGAAGAACAAGCCAATCACACAGTGCTAGTTCTCACACCCTCTCTGTACTTCCTTTCTCCCTTTCTCCCTGCAACTCTTACAATTCGAGTTTTCACTTAATCATAAGTGACAGAAGCATAAATGGAATCAGAAAATCTGCTTATAATGCCATCAGTTTGATTTTCTTTTGATCAGAATGCTCTGCACTTTTGATTATGACTCCGGGTCTGTCGGTAGTGTAACCAGCCTTTAGCCTTGCAAAAGAAATCAAGACTCAAAGACAACACTATAAAAAATATGATGGCAAGAACCATAAAATTTCACCAAAATTCCAGTTCACACATACTTTTTGACAGAATATCCATCTCCCCCCTTAGAGAAAATTAAGGGCTTGCAAGAAAATCATCTCAAAAGCAAATGTGAAGCTATCATCAACCTTTTCAATACATGGAACAATATTTACAAGGAAGACAATTCACAATTCACTTACTGTCTTCTTCTGTGAAATTGCTGACAGTTGCATTTATTCCCTCATCATTCCGTCTCACATAAAAAGTGTATTTAGTGTAAGGCAACAATTGAAAGCACTTGATTGACTTCATTGTCGTATTTCCGCAATAACTCAGTTTTTTGCGTAAAGAATGGTACACATGATAAATGACTGGCACAGTATTGGCAATCTGTTTGTCCCGCCATGACAAGCGCATCACTTTTGAAGATAGAGGGATTGCCTGGACATCTACAACAGGCTCAGGCTCTAAAAGCAAAGCAGTGATAAGTAAAGTTGTAACACATTTTGTTTAAAAACACCAAAAGGGGGTGCGGCAAAGGGTTAATACATGATGTGTGTGTGGTAAGGGCAAAAATTAGACTGTGATGGAGGAAAATAGCTAGAAAAGAAAAGTGATTCGTGAATTTGACTAAACTGTTGTTTAAAGTATATGTGACACGTGAATTTTGTTAAAATGATAAAAAAATTATTTGTGTCTGAAACAGGATCACACCCACCCCCTCCTTGCTACCCTCACTAAGTGGGAAATTAAGTGGAGATTACAGCAGTACAAACTAAGCCAAAGCTGTGTTGATGAGTGTAATTTTCGTGACAATGACCTGGTATGCAACCTTTTGATTG
This sequence comes from Meandrina meandrites, assembly GCA_963693305.1. Classification (NCBI taxonomy): domain Eukaryota; kingdom Metazoa; phylum Cnidaria; class Anthozoa; order Scleractinia; family Meandrinidae; genus Meandrina; species Meandrina meandrites. The sequence goes on along the minus strand of OY855905.1, from coordinate 44,999,955 downwards.
CATAATCCCATGTTATCGAAGTTGTATGTTTAGGTGTAGCATGGCATCTGAGTGCCATTTTAAGTTGGTCATCTGCAGGAACTTTGTATGTGAGAGATTTATGTGTCGTGATCAGTCATAGCAACTTTGTGTGGAGTTTTATAAATCCAAAAGTGTCTTTTTAAGCTTGTTACCAAGTAGCCAATCGATTTGTACATTAATATGATGAGTATAATACCTATTTTAACAGAGGTTTGTATGTGTACTTGGATGTCAAGCCCATTTCCATTGCTGTTGATGGCTGTTAGTAATATCACATACTTCTTGTTTGGTGCTGTACACACAAAAATACAATAATAATAGTAATTATTATAAGTAACAGCAACACAAGTTAGTTATACGTGTACTTCTGGGCCTAAAAGTGAGTTTAAAGGTGACCAAACTGGCTGTTTTGGGTGGGCAAAATAGAAAATGTCATGGTATGAAGAGGACTCATTCCAACTCAAAAGTTCTTGTCACAGCTGTTCCCATAATCTAATGAGTGACATTAAAATACCCTATTCCTACCTTCAAAATAATCATGCATTTCAAGTACTAAGCCATGAAAAATAAATCTGAAGAGTCTTGCAGTCTTAATACGTGTAGTATATCAAGTACAAACACCACTGTACTTACTGAGTCCCTTGATGAGGTACTGTGTTTTGTCGCTACTCAAGGGACCGACACTGTCCTGGTATGGACTGTTTTCTCCCCAACTTATGTTGTAGCCAGTAACACAGACAAGGCCAGCATTGTCTGGTGGCTGCCACCCCACTAAAATGGCATTCGGAAACTTCTTTAGCATATCAAATTTTGGTTTCCCTGGGATTGTGTCCTCTGTTGAGAAAAGCAAAAAAAAGATATTTAGAAATAAAAAACAGTTATCAAGAACATATCAGTAATGCAAGCCTCAATATTAATTTAGTATCTCCCGTGTACCTTTACATTTGGTGACATTTGTGCTTGCTTCCACCCAGTCTTTTGTATATTCTCCAAGTCCTGAGTCCGTCGCTGCAGCTATTTTAGCTTCATATCTTGTGCTTGGCATCAGGCCTTTGATGCTGTAGCTCTGTTCATCAGCCTAAAATAAAAGCAGTATTGAGTTCAATCAGCATGATTTTTACTTGACGGATTCTGCTGAACTTCGCGAGTATTAAATTTTGCGATTTTTCCAGTTTCAAAAAAATTGCAAAAATTAATACTCGCAAAACATAGGGCACGTGAAAATTAAAATCACAAATTTTAATATTGTATAATATCAATGAATAATGAAATTCAAGCTGTTGCTTTCTAACTGTTATTTCAACACGTCTCAGCTTCGTGTTTAGAAGATTTTTGTTCAATTTTGCCCATCAGTTATCTTCCGCTGCATCAATCTTGCTGTCCAAACTGTCCTCTGCCACTTAGTTCTATTTACACTATGGAAATTCTATTTAGCTTGTTTTGTTTGCTATCATTTATGATGGCAATATATCAATTATGTTTCCACAGTTCCGAGGTACATATTGAAGAACAGAAAAAAATTGCAAAATTCAATACACTCCAATTCTGCCTTCCTCTTGCAAAATAGAATCTTGATTTTTTGCAAAATTTAATACTCACGAAATTTAGTGAGAATAAGGTACTATTAGGGCCAATTCGCACTAGCGGACAAATTTTGTAACAACTGATAGGTTTCATCATTAATGTGTCACTGGTCACAGAAAACAAGTGCGAATACATTTTTTGAGACCTAGAACTTGTCAAACAATTCAGGAAAACAAAGAAGCAGTTGTCTTATGATTGGTCCGCATTGCACGCGCGATACATTTTGTCAAACAATCGCAAAAACAGTGCGAATGACTTGTTAGACAATAGCAAATTTTGTCAAAACGGACAAATCTTCAAAGGGGCCAATGTCCTGCCTAAACGGAAGTTGCCGATTGACTATTGTGTTTGGTCTCGATTGTACTAAAAAACAACACGCGGAATTTTCTGCGATAGGCAGCAAAACATGTTTGTGTGCCGAGGCAAGGTCGTGGAAGGATGGTAATACCGGGGTTGGAACAAATGAATGCAGAGGGAACCAGTTTGTGCCGATAAATGAAGGAGAAAAGAAATAGTTTTCTTGCGACATTTTCCCCGCATGAACACAAAAACATCACTACATGTACATGCACACTTCAAATGCACATCGTTTTAAAATTATTCACCACGTGGACCTGCCTGATTATTTGATGTTTGCACCAGACGACCATGCCGAGAAATGTACAAGGATGCCAGAAGCACGTGCAAAGCTATTGTACTAATAATTACACCTTCTGTTTTCTTCAAAATGTCTCTGACTTGTCGCGACAATTTTGTTTTGTCAAAAATGTTATGACAATTAAAACTTGTCCACTAGTGCGAATCGGCGCTTAGAAACACTTCTGATCACTGTAATTCATTTCTATTTATTTTATTATTTAAAAGATTTCCCAAACAACAGACATTTACAACTAAAAAGATAAGATATATCAAAAAATAAACAAAAACAGTGGGAGGATTAGCCCCCAGCTAAATTTAAAAGCATTTTCAAGAACATTAATGTCAAAAAGATAAATATTTGCATCATTAAATGGGAACTCGGAAAAAACCGAGCACCAGACGGGATTTGAACCCACGACCCTCCGTGATCTAGTCGGATGCTCTAACCACTGAGCTACTGGAGACTCTATGGTGAGCAAGGGTCAAATGTGGATATATGACTAGAACCGCATCACGCGGTCACATAGTCAATTAATCATATATCCATATATCCACATTTGACCCTTGCTCACCATAGAGTCTCCAGTAGCTCAGTGGTTAGAGCATCCGACTAGATCACGGAGGGTCGTGGGTTCAAATCCCATCTGGTGCTCGGTTTTTCCGAGTTCCCATTTAATGATGCAAATATTTATTTTGTTGTATTTCCTCTACACTCAATTAATGTCAAACCTTGTAAAAATGCTTAAAACACATGTTGTTTTGTTTTGAACTGATGTGAAATGTCAGTTTTAACTAAAATATGGATAACTTCAAATTCATTTCTCCCTCGTGGGGTCAGCTTGAGAGCTTAAGTTTCAATAAGTTTTTCTTAACTGTATTCAAACTGATACCATGTTATGAGTTCTCTTTGGTATTTGCCGTTCTTACTCGAATGTTCAGGGGAAATCAAAGCTTCTAAATTTTGCCAGAGATCCTGAGTAGCATTGTTGGATCACAGCACCCAAAGATGCAAAGGGGAGGAAGCAAAGTTTAGAAACCGCATTGTTCACAAAACTTGTAAATAAATGCTATTCTTGATGATTTTTTTTACAAAATAAAAATGTTTCACATGTACTATTTCTTCAACCTGTAAACTAAATGCACATTCCAAAAACCTTTTAAGTGGTAGTTCATTGCTTTATGGTAGTGACCTTTCACTGTGCAGTGCACACGTACTCTGTCTGTTCTTGGACATGAACATTTGCATGTATGCTGTACCATGCTACAACGTATCATAACTTAGATGTTTTATTGCTGGTAGCAGATATTAAAGTTTACAAACAACAGGTGTTTACATACTCCAATAATCGCAGTTGTGTTCTCCACTTGGCTTCCAACTTTCCTGAACTTAATAATGTAGAAGGTGATTCTTCCATTAACTTTGGTTGGATCAGGAGCCTTCCAGGTCGCTATTAATCCTCTCCCTGAACTGTCAGGCTTTAGAACAAGATCTGTGGGTGGTACTCGTGGAACTGCAAGCAACAATGTTGAAAAATGCAATAACGCGTCACTGCAAGTACGACAGTACTACATGAATTTGTACACAGTTTGCTACTTTTTAAATGAACCCGTGTTTTCTAGGAGTGACCAGTAGAGACTTGCAATAGTCTATTGCAAATCTGCAAATCTGATTGGCTCCTTCACTGTTGTCTATTCACTAATAGATGCAGTCATGCACCTACAGCCTGCTGGGAGGGCTAATGGTAAATGTTAACAAACAAAATCACCAGGTTGTGATGCTAACTTAGCAAATTCAAACACCCCCAGCCATTCAAGACATACAACATACAGTAAAGCTACTAAACAAATTCAATAGCAGCAGTACCTCCTCCCTTGGTTGTTGCCTCTGTTACGGCAGATGCTCCTTTTGCTCCTCTTTTGTTTTCGGCATAGACACTGATGATATATTTGGTGTAGGTTTTAAGGTTGCGCAGGAGCCTTGTTTGTTGTTTTGTGATATCCTGCATCCCTCCAGAGTTACTACTTGCTTCTTTGTAAAGAATTACATATCTGAATACTGAGCTTGGCCTGTACAAAGTGATCAGATAGAAGGAAAATTGAGTTGCAACTCAGTTTATCTTTGGATCCAGAGTGTCCGGAGTGCTAACGGTGCGCCTATTATTTTGATTTCAGACTAATACCAGCAGCAGAAATGAATTCAAGCTAAACTAATTCTCTCCTACGGATCTGTTTCTTGGGATGTGACAGCTGTTATGCAAACTCAGATAAGTGATACAACTGCCATGTCCCTAGATTTTGCTCTAATCATGAAAAACATACAAAATTTCAGTAATCTATTTAAACTGGACTGTGACAATGTTCAATAGTAATGAAAATGGAAGAGAAGGGCAACATGGACCTTTCCATTGGTTAGTATTTTCCAGCAGAGGAAAGGGGTAAAAGAAACAGCATACCCAGTATCTGGCTCTGCCCATGTGACCCTTATTGTTGAGTCTGTTTCTGATTCCGCCACCAAGTTACGAGGTCTTCCTGGCACTTGTGAACTGGACAATGTCCTGGCTGTTGCTTTATCAGAGATGGCCCCTGCACCTTCTTTGTTGACAGCAAACACATTGAACTGGTACCTTGTGTCGGGTTTAAGGCCAGACAGCAGTATTCTCAAGTTGCTTCCAGAGGTGTTGATAGTTTTGAAATCAATAGGACCTGTAAAAAAAAATGATTTAATTATCATTAACTCTAAATTGAACACAAATGGTCGACACCTAGCAATCAAATTTATGAGCAGTTTCTCTGTTAGTTCCAACCCCCACCCCCTCACCCCCCCCCCCCCCCCCCCTTATGACACTGATACAGCCGTAAATTTTATTTACTAGACACTTTCTCATATTGGACATTCACAAGTGACTATTAGTCACAACTTGGCAAGTTGCACTAGACGCACTCTAGCTGGATTCTCTGAATTACTAGATGTGTTCTTGAACAGTATTTTTGGGCGCACGGATGCATTTGTACAAAATGAAAACAAAAAATTGTGACTCAAAATTAAGACTCCCTGTCATCTGACCTCCTAAGCAACCACATGGGCTTGACGCTTTGCATAGATGCTTTGGGGTGGTAGGACTACAGTCGACTCCCGATAACTTGAACCCTCGCTAACTCGAACCTCGCGCTAACTCGAACCAAAATCAATTTCCCCTGGATTTCCGTCGTACATTTACTGTAATTTTACCCTCGGTAACTCGAACCCTCGATAACTCGAATCTCCTGCTAACTCGAACCAATTTTCGTTTCCCTTCAGGTCATTTTCTATATAAGTTTACCCTCGATAACTCGAACCATGTCTGTCAATACGTGACAAGTCAAAGCAAACGGTGTACTGTAGTCAAAAACACTGAATTTATTTTTAATTAAACACCTAGACGAGTCAGAGCCGCCCCCGAATGCCCCTCAAAACACGAACTGTGCTCGAAATTGTGCCACGTCATTGACGTGCTACAGACGTTTAGTTTGTTCGTGGACTCGATACCGATTCTTTCAAATCGAACCTTAGAAAACTTTCAAGGATAATCGATAGTAAAAGATAAGTTGAGTAGTGTCAGGGCGTAGTAGTAGCCCGACGTTGTTCTTTTGAACCCTGCAAAGTTCGCAGCACACTGTACCCGAACTTCTCCTGTTACGTTAATTCTGATTCAAACAGTAATTTAGAAATGTATTCTTTCATTTTCACTCGGCCTCTCTTTACTCTAAAGTAATTTGTTTAAACTGTACATTGTATGAACAGAAAAACAATAAACACCGTTTTTCCCTTTTTTCCGGTCATTTGTTCTCAACTTCCGATAACTCGAACTCCCGATAACTCGAACCTTTTTCGATTTCCCTTGAGGGATCGAGTTATCGGGAGTCGACTGTAGTATTTTTTTTTCATTTTCACTAGTGATACTTTTTTTATACCTTTTATGCATGTACACCATTATATGACTTTGAAAGAACATGATTCTTACCGTCTGTAATGACGTTATAGTAGATTTTATATTCCAGAATCTCCCCATTTGTCATTTTTGGAGGTGCCCAGGTCAACTCAATTTCAGTGTCAGAGCGAGCCTGGGCAACAACATTCTCTGGTTTCTCTGGAACTCTAGGTTTAGGTGTAGTTGTTTGCGGCGTTGTAATGACAGTTGTAGTAGGTTCAGGTGTTGTTGTTGGCGGAGGTACAGTCACAGGAAGAGGATCTCCTGAATACGAGAGGGTCAGAAGGTGAGAAAAATTCCACACAGAAAAGTTTAGAAGCAAGAAAATTAATAACATATAGGAGAATCTTTGTTTAGAATATTTGCATTATTACGACAAGCACTTCAGTTTCTGATCGACCTACAAAAAAATCAATTCTGAATATTGGAAGAACATGGCATTATTAACTTTCAATGTAAGTTTGAGCCTGGTGAATTATCTAAATACTGTGATGCAGGTTTGGAAACTCAAAATGGGCTCCTTAGCACTTTTGTCACCCAGAAATTTTGCAGTTTTCGAATGGTTTTTTCCTTCAATATAACACGCAAAAAGTTGGAAATTTCGTAAATTTTTATGTTTAACAAGCCTTAAAACATCCTGAGTCATTTCATATAAAGCATTATACCTTCTCTAAGCAAAGCCCTATGATTAGGAGGCAAAATGTAAAATGATGTCAGCAAAGATTGCCCTGTAGTAATTTTGAATCCATTGATTGAATGAGTAATGAATTCTACATTTCTTATATTTTCTAAATTGTTAATTGTAACTTGCAAAAACATTCTAATTTAAGAAGTATTCCGTTTTATAGACTTGTCTATTAATTTCAGTTTTTAATCTTAATGCTTAATCCACAACATTGACGCCTGGGAGAATCAGAAAGCTTATGTACCTAAGCCACTGGTAAGCATTTACACATAAGACATAGTAATTTAAATTCTCCCAATCTTTCTTTCTTGGATGGAGACTGTGGTTAGTTCAAGCTCCAAATTTGTCATGGGCAATGCAAGGAGTGTGGTACAGCTAGCTACAAGATCGGAATAAGACCTGGAATTTAGCCTGACCTTTGTGTACAATATTTACAAATTACCTTTTCTGTACACAGAAAGTTCTACAGTTGCTTGAATTTTTCCATAATCATTCTCTGCAAAGCACTGATAGGAGCCCATATCCGAAAAGACAACATCCAGAATACGCAAGTAGCCATCTCCAACCTTGGTGAAAGCTGTATTTCCAATAATGTCACCAGTTTTACTCCATGTGATACGTGGTTTGGGTATTCCATCTGCTAAACAGTCAAACTGTACATTGGTGTACTGGTAAGCATGGACTGTTCTTGGCTTCTTGGTAAAAACAGGCGGATCTAATGAAAGGACAAATGTACGACTCCTAAACTGAACAAACAAATGACAACAGCTGAAAATAATTACTTATTAGACCCTCTCAGATTGAGTTAAAAACAGAATCCTTATCTACAGTGGTACATTTCCCCCTCTTTTTGACTGATCGTAGTCAGCCATACTTTCATGGGGTTAATTTATGAAACAAATTACTTGTCTGATATCTAGCTGCAGTGAAAAACTAAACAGTAAGTGTCACAAGAGTTTGGTACAAACATTCTTTAGTTAGGGGCCCTGGCAACACTTCATTCAACACTACATACACACACAGCACAGCTTGGTACAGCTTATTTGCAAGAGCATAGGTAACTCAACAAAAGTTGACGACAGCACTAGTAGTAAATCACTTACAGTGCACTTCTAGCGTGGCTGTTGCTTCTTCTTTCCTCATTCTAGATTTTGCTTGGCAAGTGTAATTTCCAGCATGTGCAACAGATACAGACTCAATCAGAAGGTTACTTTCTCCTAGAATGGAATAGTCACTACCAAACACCACAGGTGACCCAGCTCGTAGCCATGTTACTCTTGGCTTAGGAAAGCCATTTGCTATACATTCAAGTACTACCTTGCTTCCAGCAATAGCTACAGTATTCTCAGGTGCCACAGCATAACGAGGACGACGAGGAAAGCCGTTATCTGTTTAAACAATCCTACAGTTATTATACATTACTACCAAAATACTCTGGGGAAGATTATCAAACTCAAATGAAAATTATGCTCCAGCCAAGAGTTTTGAATGTATCCTAAAGTGTTTTCAAAGGTCTGTTATCAATAAGATTTGAAGCAGGTGGTTGCCTTGTGTACCCTCCAGTCAGACAGCAGTACAAGCAGCTGAAAACACCTCTCCTTTATGGGGAGCTGCACGAATCTAAGACGACAATTCATGATAGAATACATAGTAATTCCATAGGTAGATTCAGTTGATTTTGATTTGTAGATGGACTATTTTAACTGGTGAAACTTTTGGTTCACACTTCTGGTTTTTCCTTTGGAATTGCCAAATTCCCCCCTCCTCCCAGAACTGAGAAGCTTTGAAACCCACAATGATTTCCTATTGACGAGTGAGAAAATTGTTTCCAGTCCACCCTAAATATTTACCACTAAAACATACCAGGTATGACTTCAAACAATCCTGCAACTGTGCTAGCGTGCTTCTTTGCAATGAAAGTATTCTCAGCAATACATTCATACTGTCCCTGTTCTTCAAATCGGATGTTCCTAATCTGTAATGCACCATTAGGAATCAAGGTAAAGCGATCTCCTGTTGTAATTGTGTTATTTTCTCCTTTCTTTCTCCAACTAATAACAGCTTTGGGTGCTGAATGTTTTAAACTGCAAAAAAATCGTGATGTGTCGCCATATGGAACTTTTACTTTTGAAGGAACAACAGCCACCTTAGATGAAATACCTGTAATGTAATCAAAACAAAAAAGTCACTTTGTTCAAAACATTTTTTAATAGCTGAAAGATCTTCGCAGCTTAATTGTACACAACTTAGTAAAAAAGTAAATAAAATAAAATAAGCCATTGGAGGTGACACCCAAAAGCAGAAAATGAGCATGAAGTGTCTTTCCCTCCTAAATAATGAAATATTAAATATGCAAGACTCCAAAAAGGTTTGCTATAGACATTTTGGGCTGTGCTTATATGGACAATACATTACATCAAAAGAAAAAGGGCATTCAGGGACTATGGAAACGATGTAAATATTTTTCCCATGGAACTGGAACCTGTGAATTTATTCTGACTAACATTGAAGACAACTTCACATTTTGACTTACCAGCAACAATTAGACGAGCCGTTCTACTTCCAATCTGGTAGTCCAAATTTGAAATTTGGGAAAACGCTTCGCACTGATAAGTTCCTTCATCTGGCTTTTGAGTTTTATTGTGAATAATCTCCGAAAAATATAGAGATCCATCTGGTTTAATCATCCTGCGACTGTCTCTTGTTAAGTCCAACTTATTTCCATCTCTTTTCCACATTACACTTGGTTTTGGGTTGCCTCCCACTTGACATTTAAGGACAGCAGGTCTACCTTTCTTGACATATGTATCTGAGGGTTCCTCGATAAAATATGGTGCTCTTGTTGAAGCTAACGTTCCTGCAAAAAAGATTTCAATAATCACTGAAAGAACTAAGGAAAACATCTTCTTCTGAAAGAAGATCATTTAACAGAAAGCAGATTGAAAACAAACTACAGCAGTCAGTCATTAGAATGTTGATGACAGCAAATAATATGCAAATTGTCTGGGATTTTAATATCAACAGACAAATCATCATTAATGGTTTTCTATCTATAATTACAAAATGGTAAAAAGCAAGAGAGCCAAATTTAATTTTAAAAATCCAATTATACAGCAAATGATCACTTGCTGTGCTTAGCATATTAAAATGATAGATAACTCAAACCTATTTTGCCTTAGACAATATTCAATATTCATCAAGCTCTCTAATATTAATGCAAGGTTTATGTTTCCAAATCCATTATTTGATATTTACATCACAAAGTACGTCGAATGTTTTTGCTAATGAAATGGCTGGTTCCACCATTGAGGTTTGTTTGTTTGTTACTTCCAGAGGCTTACCATATCCAAGCTTATTAATTTACAATTTAATCATACTTCTACACGTGTACAGCATAAAATTTGCTTCATTTTGTCATAACATTTTTGCATAGAAGTTAGAACAGCACTGACCCCGTCAAACTTAACATTAGATTGGAAATGAATTTCTTGAAGCACATAAAAAGTAGCAAAATTGCTCATAAAAATAAACTGATAATGCAAATCATTGTTATTTAATTATATTGTTTTTAGATACACCAACTTCTATTAATTCCAGAAATATAATTTAATCTACTGGAATCCTTACTAATACCCCAGGAGGGGAACTTGGGATTTCAAGTGACAGGGATGATCAAAGGATTTTTGGGGGTTTGAAATTTTGGATTCTGTGATTTTTTAGGGTGGGAAATTTGTCAAGTATTTTTATGGGTGGCTTGATTTAAGTAGGGATTTTTTGGGATATTATATATACGTGTTCTAAAAATTTGTGGTAGTGCCTTGGCCGCATAGTTCTGCAAAGCACTAACAAAGGAAGTGTTCTTGACGAGGGAAAGACAAATTCAGATGGTATGATGTTGAATAAACGAACACAAACATTTAATAGTTTCTAATGGTTTTAAAAAAAAATTAAGGGTAAGAAATTCGGCATGGGATTTTGTGGGGTTAATTTTTGGTCCAGGGATATTTTGTTGGAAGCCCCAGGGATTTTTTTGGGTCTTGATTTTTGCCTCCATTCAATTATCCCTGTCACTTCAAATCCCAAGTACCCCCCCCCCCCCCGAGACTTTTGGTGCTACATATAACTCATACCTGTACAGCACCACCAAACAGTTCAGTGTTAGTGTGATACAAGTAAATGCATTATACAACATTCTAACATCTTGCAGCTTTAATACGAGACTTTTTACACTTGTCTGCCTCCGCAAATTAGGATTTTCTGCCGGAAGGACACATGTCCAACAGTGAACCAAGTTACCATTTAGGTTGGACAAAACAAAAATGTGCTCAGACATGGAGTTTACATTGATCTTTAATTTTCATTCAATACTGTCGCGACATAAAAGTACATTCAAAACAAGCAGCATATAACCAACTTTTATTATTTCACCATTACGCCAATTTTAGTTCAAGAAAACGCACGAACTACGACATGTTATTACACTGTAGAACAGGGCAAAAATACGGACAGAAAGTGGAGCCACAAAATGGCCGGACTAAATGACCCAGACTTTGACTTCGTTTGTTTCGTGTTTTTTTTTTTAAGCCCTTGATAGTAGAATGATAAATCCCTAATTCAATGGTTTGACATATAATACATGCAGACATTTTGCTCATTGCTGGTATTTTTCCTTGCCCCTATGGGGCTCAGAAAAATACTACACAACTCACAAAATATCCGCACAAGAAAAAAATTTCAAAAATTGACGGACATGATGCCCAACTAAAGCTAGGATTTTGACGGACATGGGCAAATTTTGGCCAGCCGTTATATAATGATCAACTGTTATCTGCAATCCTGCTCTGTAAAAAAGCTTGTATAAATAATACATATAAATAATACAAGTATAATAAACAATTGTTAGTATCAACTGTAAAAATCATTTCTTGTCTACAGGATTGAAAAAAAAAACTGACTCTAAAAACGTACCCAGCTGATTTCTACAGGCTGAACAGGTGTGGGATAAGTACCTGTAACAACAACCTTAAATATCCAAAATATCTAAAAATATACCAATTAAACATTTTATGATAAAAATAAATAAATTAAACACCTGCTAAGCGTGCTTTAAATTGATGTTTTTAATATACTTTTTATAGAAAAGATAATTATTTTGATTATCCAATATATCAAAGCAATAATTGACTTTTCTATCTCAACAAAAACAAAGTTAATTGTCCTAATTTGTAAATGGGTTCTTACGAACACTTTACAAGATCCAACAGATAAAATAATGTGTTGAGTATTAGTTATTATGAAAATCACCACAATTATGTACAGCCAGTTGTCACTTGTATATATTTTTTATGTTATATATGTTTAATCAGCTGAAGAGTACTGGCATAATATACTTTTCATATTTGTTTTTGTAATAGGCAGTAAGGGACTTGTCAATGAGAAAATTCAATTTGAAGAAATGCTCAAAACCAACCCAACCTAGACATCTCAGGCAGTTTGCATCTTTAAAATAATTAATTGGCTTTTAAATCATAACTTAAATAAAAATAAAGGCTGAAGCATTTAATATTTCATCCAGAAAGATAAATATCTTACTCCACATCCAAAGGTAAAGTCTGTATACAAGCCTAGTAGCCCATCAGGCTGGAGCTTACCCCAGTTTCTGAAGCATGAAGCGACTAACAGTATTTCTACTCCCCCCTGGATGGGATGCTAGTCCATCGCAGGGTAACCCTGCAGTTGCCGCTACCCATTTATACACCTGGGTAGAGAGAGGCACTATGAGAGGAGAGTGTCTTGTCCAAGAACACAACGCAGTGCCCCGGCCAGGGCTCAAACCCGGACCGCTCAGTCCAGAGTCCAGCACACTAACCATTAGGCCTCCGCATTTTTACTGCACAAGTTAATCCTTAAACCGAAAAAAAAAAATTGACCAATTTACGAAAAAAACCCTACAGAGATGTTTTAAAATGAAATGTTATTATTCTCATTCAGAGCAGTATAAGAGAAATCTAGAAGGTTACACATGTTTACAACATAATCAGTAAATTTATAAATTAAATAATATCATTAAAATTATTCACAACAAAGAACTCTCAAAAATTACCACCAGAACTTTTAATCAGTTACTGCAATAAAGCACGTTTAGAGCAATTTACTGGGTGTTGGAAACAAAATATGACTCATTTCCGCTCCATTGTGAATCCCACGTTGTAATAACGTCTACTGATGATAATTACGGATATTTCCCGATATTTCGGTCAACACTGATTTCCACAAAATACTAATAATCCTTTGAAGCTGGTATTGCCTCTGAGGGAAATTTTGCAATAATTACACCGTTTAATAAACCTGAATTTCATTGTTGATAATCTTCGATGGATTAAGCTTTAGGTGGAATTGTTGCAATGAGAACACTAGCGATTACCTTCGCACAAAGAACTAATGCCGCTTTTCACACCTTTGCAAATGAATAGGATGTAATTAAGTTCGCGAAATGTTCAGAAAATTCTGTGATCAGCACTGTAAGAAATCATAAGAAAAAAATAGCCCAGGCTTCAAAATGGGTTATGCCTAAAATCGCCCCCCCGAAAAAGTTCAGTCTCGTGTCGAGGAGCTATTTTGACTGGTTCGTCTCCATTATTCAGACTATGCTCCCAAAAAACCGAAATAATTTCTTCTTGAATTACAGCAAAGTGAAGACCAACATGTGCAAAAGAAGAAAAGAAGAAGAACACATGGGGTGAGAAAACAGGGCGCTTCTGTCAGAAAAAAAGAGTTAATTACCACAAAATAGAACCCCTAACATGGCGAGTGGTCAAATAAAAATGTCCATTCTAATTCTTTAGTTTAGTGGCAAGTATCATTAACCGGAAGAAACTTGAATGGCGCAAAAAGAACTAACGTTTCATTCATTCTTCAGTGATGAATGTGCTATATTATGATAAAAACGCACAAATCTGTAAATGCCATCTATTCTATCGGTGAATTGAATCGCGCGAAAATTGTGTTCAAAAACAAAGCCGATCGAAAGAGTAATGAGTTACACATTCGCTTCCACACTTCCATTTAAAATTCTCTCGCAAATATTCCAAACACACATTTGCGGTCAACTATAAACGCTTCAAACGCTCGTTTAGGAAGTAGTTCAAAGGAAAGAGAATCATTGACAAGGACTCTTGGACCCGCAGCAAGGTAAACAACGAGTCACTACAGCACGTTTTCATACCAAATACAACACCAAAATATGTTCGGGCAAGGCTAAAGAAAGACTCTTTCTGGGAACAAATGTCCTAATAAATACAAGTAGTAAACAACAGCCGGATAAAAAGAAAGCGAAGGATATACCTAGCGTGCTTATATTTCACGCCAAACCTTGGCAAAACGACAACAGTTTAACTTCTGACCAGTGGAACCTCTCACCTGAAATCGCGGCGAACTGTACAATCGCCAGCAGACACGCCTTGCATCTGTTCAATAACATAGTCCTTCGCCTCACGCTGCAACGAAGATAACAAGACGAGAAGGTTTTACGTTAAACGCCAACTAACTTCACCGCATCTTCCAAACTCGGTAATTAATCAAATGCTTCGGATAAATAGTGTTGTGCTGAGACGTCATCGGGTCATTTTGCTCTGCACCAATCAAATCGCACGATAAAGCGCCCCCACTGTCAGCCTCATAATATTCAGCTGTTTTCAAAAGAAACCTTTTGCTCAAGAAGAATTTTTGCGTATCTGTTTCCATGCAAGCAGAAGTCCCCAGTAATCTTTGAATTTTGCTTTGATTACGGAATGTGGTGAGGTATCTTGAGGTATTTTTAAGCCGATTCTGTGCTGATATTCCACACGTTGGGCGACAGGGAGATAAAAATTTCTAAGGTTGTCTGGCTTCGGTTGTTTGAGCAGTGGGCCTCCCTCACACAAGAACAAAAAGAGATAACAATTAAGTCATTGTACTTAAAAATACAAAAGGAAAATTACTCTCTGCTTGTAAACGCATGCAAATTAGTGTTTGCTTCAATGAGTTGTATTATTCTTGTAGGAAGTTGTTGATGCAGTTTGTATACAACACTTGTTTTACCTCACTGCCGTGACTGGCAGCTATTGAATTCAACAAAACCCATACGTGTGCACGGAAGGACAAGATAGTTAGAATCTTCAGCTTTTAGGTCCTTTTAAATTTGGAGGCGCCAAGAAGACCCTTGCTATTATTTATATTGGAGCTCCAGTCACTTCGCACTTTCAAAATCTTCAAAGTGTCAATAGTTGAGCGTAAAATAAATAGCATTAATGAAGGAAGAGATAACAGTAGTTGAAAAGACTTTTGTCGATTAGTCAGCTCTGTGGGCTTCGGGCAATTTTGTATTCCTGAATTGGGACGTGCCAGATATATTTACAAGACTAACATCATAAACTTAAAACTTTTTAAGGAGAAGTAATTGTAACGGGGTCGCTTAGTAACAACATAGATCCCTGAAAAAATCAATACGATTAATGTTTGCAGCATAGTTTAGTCATCGAGATGCCGTGCTCTCAGCTGTTTTTGGTTAGAAACTCCGTATATGGCTGCCATTTAGTCAAAAGTAGGAAATATCATGAACATTACATGACTCCATAGAACCAATGTGGAAAATAGTACTCATCAAAACAGCTTGACTGAAGTTAAACTCCGATGGATCTTGGTGTAAGTTTGCTTTATTGACGAGACTGTTGTTATTGCAGATCATTTTCAGGGAAAAATGATGGTCTAGTTCGGAGATCTAACTAAACGACTACGTTAGAAGAATGGAATAATATCTCAGTATATTGAAATCTCTTCAGCATTTATTTTCCTGAAAACCTATTTTGACTTTTTTGGGTTAAAGGTTATCGACAACAGAAATATTGAAGTGGAGATCGGAAAGGAGGTGTGTAAGACTTGGGAAAACGGTTTAGATAACAAGGTACATTGAAATTCCAGGGTTGCTTGCTTGACGCAAAACTTTAAAAGGATGTCCATGTTAAACAACTCATTGCATGTTCTCGATTAACCCAATACCGGCACCTAATTCTGTCAACGCTTAATTAAACTGCTTCGGTTAAAATAAAGTCTTTTTCCTCATCAACTTGAACTGGCCATGGAAGTTTTAATTCTACGGATCAATTTGGAGTTGTTTGTTTTAGGGCTTCCTTCAGATTGTTTCGAATTCTTTCAGACAATGGCTCGGAGCTATTTTTAGGACAGTCGCTAAAAGAACCACTTTTAATAGTTACATTTCGGACCTAAAACCGGCCTAGCGAAACTACCTTTTTTTCATTTTCGTATATAGAATTTCCGTGCTAAAATTGAAGCTTTTTGACATAAGGGTGTGGTTTTCAAACATTAGTGACAACCAAAAGCTGCAACATTATTGACATTAAGGCGGGGGTAAACGTGACTAGTGAAATCTTAAGAGGTTTAAGATAGAAGAAAGAAAATTATTTTTGGAACACCAGCAGACAGTTGACCCTCACGCATGAGCACCCCAGGTTGTCAGGGAACTGTTTTGGTGTACTACATGTACATCCACTAATTTTAAACTTCACTGAAATTCTAATTTTAAAATCACATTACAGCGGATTCAGGTTGAGTGTTTAATGGTCTCAGTTGTCGCGTTCGTTGTAACGGTTGAATTGATTACGTTGCGAGGCAAAATGACAGACGTTGCTAGGCAGGAATGACGACCTTCTGTCCCGCCTAGCAACGTCTGTCATTTTGCCTCGCAACGCAAATCAATTCAACCGTTACAACGAACGCGACAACTGTGGCCGTTAAACACTCAACCTGAATCCGCTGTAAATCTTTGATATTTCTTATTTCTCCAAATTTTTATTTTACATCCCCAAAAATGACCCAAAAATTTACAAAACAACACCGAACGCAAGGGCGTAGCCAGGATTTTTTAAAGGGGGTCCATTACAGATGTTCGGTCTTGAAAATGAAGTATGTATATGTCTATTTAGCACTAGAAAAGATTTATGGCATGTCGATTCTTCGGATTCGCACTTTTTTGCCGCCTGAATTATAAGGTTTTTTTGTTGTTTACTTAAAAAATCACCTCACTAAGGGAGGGGGGGTCAAGGGCACCTCAGCCCCCCCCCCCCCTTTAGCTGCAACCCTGTATCAGCTACTATCAATCAACTTTCCAATACATCACCACAGACAAATCTCGTAACCCGAGATAAATAATTAAAACTTCCGAAGAACAATAGCCGCTTCATTATCGCTTCCTGGGTCTCCAAAAAAAAAAATACAAAATCACGATATCGAGTGCAGAGCAATCCAGACATTTTGACAAAGAAATCTTACACAAACACGGAGTGTTCATGGAGTTCCTCATTTAGCTTGATAGATACGAAACAAGATGGCTGTCATGTTATGCAGTTCAAGCTGATTTTTGCTCATTTTAAAAATTAATTGACAAGAATGTGAATTATGTACTTTCTTGAACGCGTATAAAATACGACATGAAAAGACGAAATACCCTTGCTGCAGATTAGAACCATAGAAGTCGATACGAAACCAAATGTTCACTCTAGTCACTCTACAGTGACTCTGCTGCTCCGTGACAAGTTTGACAGACTGCATTCAAATCTTTGATAAACGATTTAATTGCCTGTAAGAAGTACTGTAATCAATCCGATCCATTTAGCTGGGCTAAGTGGCATGACTGACTAGTACACTTCACAGAGCTTCGGGTTTCATATTACAGTTTGGCTTGATCGAAAAGGCAGCTTTAACTTTGTTCGTACGAAGCCGGTTCAAAGCCCGGAAAAAAATTAGCAATGATCTAAGCACGCGTTCTTGTGGGCCCGGAGAGCCCCCCCCCCCCCCCCCCCCCCAGGCCCCCTCCCGTCACCGGTTGTGTGCTCAAAGTAGTCCTCGTGTCTCCCATGGCAACAATTATTTCTACTGTGAATAGTTTGGCGTAGATTTAAGTTCAAGTAGAAACTATATAAAGTCCACTTTATTTTTGCATTGGCCGAGATCGATCTGCGCTAATAATATTATGCGGTTAGGTCAAAACAAGCTAAAACAGTGTCCAATTCTCTTTCAAAGTTTCAAAAACCCCATCCTCTCCTGGGACTCTGTGGTACTGACATTGATTGTATTTTGGCTGAGGGTGAAAATCATGTTTCTGTATCGCTTAGGGTGTTTCATTTCAAAATTTTAAGGTTTGCACGACATATTATGTTACTTCATATGGATGCGTTTTCAAAGAGAGCCGCAAAAAGACAGGAACTCGCTGTCAAGAACTGAAATTGACATTTTAATAATTATCTTCTTATGAAATGTGTCTTTTCATTGGCTAGTTTTGCGTATATATCACCACTCATTTTAGTCTCCTGTCACGCAACGCTCCCTTTGGAGATGCGTGACAACCCAATTAGCGGCTGCAAAGAAGACTATACCTTTTAGAGGTAAAAATGAACTTAAACCAGGTCTAAGAAATAAGAATATTGATTCTGTTACCTTCTAAGGATTTTCTAACAAGAAGAAGCATACCCAGAACTATTATCCAAGAAATCCGCCCCCAACCTCGTCCCCTTAATCATTATTTTTTTATTGATATTTTGAGAAGAGCGATATGCAAACCGGAGCATGCAGAAATAGCTTAAAATGGATATCTGTTTTCGAGTCAGATCTGAAATGGGAATGACATAGGATAAGGATTTTATGACTAAGCATAACATACACTCTACGTTTCCGTACATTTTCTTCGTTTCAACAGGATGTGGTAGACGGCTTTTTACGAATCACAGCGTTGCTGTTTCTTAAAAAATCGGAAAGAAGACACTTTGAGATGCTGAACAGCGTTACATTTTTATAAAGTTTGTTTACAAAAGTACTAGTGTTTACGTAGGTGATTTTGAAACTAACTCCCTCAACTGAAGATTCAGTATAACCTAATTATTAAAGAATAAGATTATGAGCTCGAGATTTCTAGGAGGTGATAGTTGCAGATAGTTGATGAGGTCGAAGGCTAAATCAACTATCACCTCATAGAAATCAAGAGCGAATAATCTATTTGTTTTAGTAGAATTCTAACTCATTTTTTCCTTTAATTATTATTTTTACAATATGAGCTAGTATTAAATCTCACGCTTCAGCGAAATTGTGCGTGCAGACTGAATTGTCATTTGAAACTCTCAGGTTGTCACTGGCATGCTCATCAGTTCATTCAGTAATTTTAGCGTTTTAAACTCGTGTAACGGTGAATTTCCTTCTTTTAGTCTTATAATAATATTTCTAAACTTCTTCAAAACTTCGGAGAAACAAGAAAATGTCGCCATTCTCTAGACGACCTTCAGCCACTGCACACTATGATGGCTGATCGATAGCGTGCAATAGCTCAGCCAATCAGATTGCAGCATTTGCATAAGTATACTCGGACAATTCTACTAGCATGTGTTAGTGTGTCCTATATATAACCGTACTTAGTGCTTAGCAGCCTTTCAGTTCTATTTTCTTAATTACTTGAATCAGTACTAGAAACCAGGAATGATAAGCAAAAGAAAAACAGCAAGTCAGGCAATCAAGAACTGCGACTTCCTTTCACATTGCAAGTGCAACTACCACATTAATGTTCTCACGCAGGACAACCAGTCAAATTTGTTGAGGTGAGGTGGACGCGTGCTATAATTCACGTGTTTTCTTGTTTCGACATCTACATCTACGTAATAGCTACATCTACATTTAATTGTTTGTTTAATGGCAGTCAACTATCTCATGCTGTGATAAAAGCTCACGCCTTTTAAGTCAACCCGCTCCATCTCGTTAATATTCTGGGGTTTTTTTCTGTGCTGTTTTTTTTTTCTGTTTTTCTGTGCTCTTCTCTTTTTTTTTAGTTTTCTGTTTTCCCAGGAATTCAGTGTCTCGACTTTCAAAACTCTCGAAATCCTCATAAACCAGTTGTAAAAATGTCCTCGCGGAAAAGCGTTTGTATTCTAAGAACAATAAATTATCGATATTAGTGATATGACGGCACATTCCTCGGTTTTAAGCATCGGAAATACTTAGATTAATAATTGAACTAAAAATTCCAGCGGCTTAGCTGAGATATATTTGGGCGAATTCAATTAATTTAAAGGATCAAGCGTTCAAACAACGTAAAGTACTATAAACAATACTCGAAAGCTTTGTTTACCTCTGTTGATTGTAAGTGATGGCACCTCTGCGGGGGGCTGTAGCCACTTATTTAACCTTCTAAATTGACTTTTTAAACAGAACTGCTAGTGATGTATGGAATGTCAATCGGACCATAAACACTTTACAAGAACAACTGTGTGTTCAGTAGTGTTGAAAGACTTCTCCAAGTCACTGCGTGTTTAGGTGTCAGACATCGTTAAATGATCTTAAATATTGAGACGCGTCTTTTGTAGTTGTTGCAGTTGTTTTTGCAAGTTTATTTCTAAAGAGGAATATCTCTTTGTTCTTTAGCAAAACAGTCACATTGTCTTAACCCTCAGAGAACTTGTTGAAGGAATTTTGTTATGATTTACTGAGTAATTGATAACAGATGCTGCACGGAAGCCGGTACTTTTACAGCCAAAAATATATGCCGGAGAGATTTGACTTGGTCACTAAGAACTGAGCTTATTTTGTCAACGGTCAGTTATTTAGAACCAAAACAAGTGGTTGCAGTAAAGTTTTACGAGAACATGTCGGAACTAAAATATCTTTGAAATATTAGAGGGAAAAATGAAACTTACTGTTTCCGAGTGTTTGAAGGAGCGGCGGAGACAGTAGTAAACATGCATGTTATCTTTTTCCTGTTCATCTGGTTTTATCGTTGTCAGTGCAAGATAAGTTTTTTTCGGCACTCAGGTAGTCAATTTAGCACAGTGGTTCTAAATTTATTGCTGGCATTATCGATCTTCTTGTCACTATGTCGATAACCAATCTGTGAGAACGGATAGCTGTGAAAATGATTCACATAATAATTTTAGTTGTGGCAACATCCACTTGTTAATAATCTCAGGTTCCAGGATCAAGCGAAAATCTCGGCATGTACCGACAGAGTCCACGATCTCTGTAGGTTTGTTTCCACTCTCAAAAGAGATTTATAGGAGCGTTTAACTCGCCACTGTACATCGTTACATGGGCAAGGAGGTGGTTCTATATTTATAAATTGTTAAATTAAATACAAATTGCGAAGTTAGCGAATTTTGTCTCGTTCCATATATTGAGTCACATAATATGTGCTTGTCTTGTGTGATACAAGCAACAAAGCTGTAACATGTCATGCAGCACCCCCTTCATATCAGAAGCACATACGTTTTATTATTTTATAGACTCAGTGCCGATGGGCTGTGTGATAACGGGCTTTTGGCCTGGGAACACTTTTGTAAAACCTGAGGAACTTCGTAAGCCTGGGGGTCTTGGGGGAACTCGCTGCTTGAGGGAAGTTCGAGATTTGTTACAGTGAATAAAATCTTCGGAGACTAACAGGGCACTACTCATACAGAGCTTGGGTGTAATGCAGACTTCAATTTGTAGCCAAGTGATATTTTGCAGTTAGCCAAATTACAAGATATAGTGGAAAGAACGGAATTTAAGCTTTGCAAAATTGATTACTTCATTTAACACTGCTGTGCTAATCTAGGGCACTTAAATAAATACAACAGAAACTTGTTAAAAGTCCCAACAGTTGGAGGAGTTGAATTCAGTTGAATTCAGTTGAATTAGGGGCCACCGAACACAAATCCATTCAGTGGCAGCACCTGAGGAGGATTTGAACCCGGGACCTCCCGCCCTTCCGCAAACCAGTCGGATGCTCTAATGACTGGACATGTTGATGGTGTTGGCACAGGTACCCCAAGCTCTATGGGAGATGTAGACCGAACTACCTATAGAGTTGCACAACAGCCGGCGAACGTATATGGATTTGTATGGGAAAAAGCGATTCCTACTTCAGTTTAAAAATCCGAACGAGTTTTCAAGAAAAAAAAATTACCTGAACTCCTTTGTTTGTTGTTCTTTCTCCTATGTGGCTTTGGGGGCGGTTTAGCGCGATTCCAGTGAATTCCAGAATTCCACTGCTTTTCTCTCTCAAGCTCACTAAGGATAGAGAGTAAAGCAGAGAAAAATTCACCAGTTAAAATATTCCAACTACAAAGGCAATATTCACTGAATCTAGCTACGGAATTACTATGTATTCTATCATGAACTGTCGTCTTAGATTTGTGCAGCTCCCCATAAAGGAGAAGGGTTTTCAGTTGCTTGTACTGCTGTCTAACTGGGGGGTACACAATCTTATTGATAGTGTACCCTTGTCTGCATTTCATAGAAAACACTTTGGGATACATGCAAAATTCTTGGCTGGAGCATAGTTTTCATTCGAGTTGGATAAACTCCCCCAGAGTATTTTGGTGGTAATGGTAAATCTTACACGCGCGGCCCTCGCAAGTTTAAACAGTGATCTCCTTAAAAAAAATCAGGTATCTGCTATGCATGACAGTACAGGATCAATTGAGCGATATTTCTGCAAGTTAAATGAAACCATCACGAGCGTTATGAGCGCTGGTATGTAGATTATGCTGTAAGCATATAGCACATGAATAAGACCTTTAGCAATCTACTGAGCGATTAAATTTAGCTGTTCGCGTAAAATATTTAATTATGGAGGGAATGATAAAATTTAAGTTCTCCTTTCCAGCGAAACTGGAAATTATGTTCAATTCGTCTTATAAGAAATTACAGCATAAAGCCGGCGGGATCGGCTATTTACCGAGTTAGAGGTTGAGTTGAGTTAAAATTTAGTTACCGTTTTTACTAAAAAAAAGTGTTTAATTTAAGATGCGAATCACTTTTGCCCGAGTCAACCTCGAGTCACGGGTCAACCTAGAGTCACGAGTCAACCTCGAGTCACAAGTCAACCTCGAGTCACGAGTCAACCTCGAGTCACGAGTCAACCTCGAGTCAAGCCAGAGATGTTTCTTTGTTGTTGTTGTAGGAATTAGCTCTTATTAACCGAGCAGGAGGTCTGTATGGGAGAATCTTGACCGAGGTCGTGAGTACAGACCTCACTGCGTTCGGTCTGTACTCATGACCGAGGTCAAGATTCTCCCATACAGACCGACTATGCTCGGTTAATAAGATGTTTATTGACCTTTATTATATGGCCAAACTAAAAAACTTTTCAACTTAATTCGCCTCGGTTCGCCGTACTGGCTGACATTTTGCTAGTGAACGGCGATCACGGAAAAACTAGAACAAGAGAAGGTCGATATTATCGGCAGGTATGTTTTCAACTTCTCTAGCCTCTTTAATCGACTGATAGAATATTCTTACGTGTATTTTAGTCGCTTTTAATTGTGTTTAGTGCTTTTATCTTCTGACCTTGCAATACCTCGCAAATTCGTTTCTAGCTGGTGTTTTGATTTCGTGCCTGAGAACTGAACGAAAATTTGCCAAATTTTGCTCGTTCTTGTTACCTTTTTTCGCGTCAAGTTTTGGTTCTTCCATTAATTATTTTTTAGCAGAAACAAGTCAACGTTTTTGCACTTTTGTTTGTAAACTTTTCAACGTAAGTGCAACCGGTCTAGATGCCGGTCTAGATGGGAAAATCTAGACCGCAGTCAATATCGATTTTAGCCAATCAAATTCGCAAATTTGGTAGTTCCCAGTCCTTGTGAGACACGGCTATATAGAACTGTTACATGGTAACAGACAAAACATTTTGCTTTCATGACATTGCCAGTTTGAATTTCATTTTCGCTTTTCATAGCAAGACGTAATTCCCTTGTTTCATGACTTTTAACCCTAGCCTTTGTATCGTCTGCGAGGATTTGCCTGTTAGGATCCCGTGTCCATTTCATAATATAGTTTTTTATAGATTCATGATGTTTTCCTGCAATATATATTCAAATATTTTTTCCTACCAAAAAAAAAACATTTCTGGCTTGACTGAAGGTTGACTCGTGACTCAAGGTTGACTCGGGCTCCGAGATGGCTCGTGTAATGCTTAACAGCACAAAATGAGGATAACATAATTCTCTAAAATACAAAAGTATCAGTTTTCCTGCCTTATAATGTTAAATTATCTACTTATTTGGTCGTAAAAAGTGATTCGCATCTTAAATTAAACACTTTTAGTAAAAACATTAATGGAAAACGGTAACTCAATCTTAACTCAATTGGGTTAAACTCAATTCAAACTCAACTCAACCCCTAACTCGGCCATTATTTCTATATACATTATTATCTCCAGCTTTCCTGCTTTATACTACCGAATTAGGTAGACTGCTTTTTCGGAGACGCGCGAAACAGTTGCCGTTGGCGAGACTCGTCTTTGAATCAAACCCACATGATTTACAACTAACGCCACATAGGTATGCGCACGTGATCACATTCCTTCACATTCCTGAGGCAAGAGAGATGGCGGGCTTTTCCGTTAAAAGCAATGGAAGGTCTTTTATCCGTGGAAAAAGTATAGACGACAGCCCACGAGGCAGCATAGTCGATTGGATTATAGCTGAAGGAGGGTATCCTGCATCGGGTTATTTTGGAGGGCAGTTTAAGGAAGTAGTGGAACTGGTTGAAGCGCGAGCGAGTATCAAGATGTTCTACAACGAGCAAAGGAATGTGCTCACGTGCGTTTACCTTTTCATTTTGACAGCTGTAACCCACGTGACCCAAAACACAAGTCTTTGTCGCCAACGGCAACTGTTTCGTGCGTCTCCGAAAAAACAGTCTACCTAATTCGGTAGTAATGTGAAATTATCTACTTAAACTGAAAATACTAAAATTGCAGTCAGGGATAGACATTATAATGTAAATTATTGTGTTCGACGCTGACTTGTTGTAACGTTTGAAACAACGTTAATAAAAACTTTTTAAGACGTTTCGGCCACAAAACTTAGGCCTTCATCGGTTTGTTTTTAAAGCCAACTGAGTGACGGCTTTTTTTCTAACGGTTCACAATTCTGCGCGTGCTACGCAAGCAAGGACATAACGAACGACCACTGCGCGAGACTACGCGAGGGATTTGTAAAATATCTGGGATGTCAATATGTCAATAGCAACGCGGGAAACGAACATATTGACATCCCAGATATTTACAAATCCCTCGCGTAGTCTCGCGCAGTGGTCGTTCGTTATGTCCTTGCTTGCGTAGCACGCGCAGAATTGTGAACCGTTAGAAAAAAAGCCGTCACTCAGTTGGCTTTAAAAACAAACCGATGAAGGCCTAAGTTTTGTGGCCGAAACGTCTTAAAAAGTTTTTATTAACGTTGTTTCAAACGTTACAACAAGTCAGCGTCGAACACAATAATTTACATTATAATTATCTACTTATTTGGTCGTAAAAAGTGATTTGCATCTTAAATTAAACACTTTTAGTAAAAACAGTGATTCGCATCTTAAATTAAACACTTTTAGTAAAAATAGTGATTCGCATCTTAAATTATACACTTTTAGTAAAAGCAAATGAAAAACGATCATCTTTTTTTGTGAAATTCACTTCGCTCTTCGCGCGACCAGCGCGTGACCCGCAAACTAACTAAATAAACCGCCTGTTCTGCAGGCTATGTGGTGTTAGAAGGCTCTCCTTCAAAATGATGTCAGACCAGCGGTAAAATTTACAATTTTCTTTACCTAAAAGTAACAACAAATGAGCCAAAGCATTGCATTGAGTCTTCTTTCTTCCCAAGAACCCACGCAACTCCCACGCTCCACGCGTCAAGTGAGCTTCGGCACGTGACACGGTTTCAAACGTCTTCAAAATGGCGGCCGTAAGAAGCGTTTTCAGGCTTTCCACTTTCGCTGTAGCTGCTGGCGGTGCATTGAAAATATCAAAAGATATAACAGACAGTGCAAGAAAGAACTCACCGAGCTCGAATTTAGAGCTAGTCTTGGTTCAAATTGCCTTCCGACACGGCGCCAGAACACCCATATTCCCGGCTCCATGCAAAGAGTTGGAACCAGTGACGTGGAGAGCGGACCTTCTAATGGGAGCTCTTCCACACACTGACATCGACTACGATCTCAAACATGTTAATGGAGGGCCCAGACCGTTCTCTAAATACGACGAACGCCAGAAGAAGAAAGTTTTAAAGGTTGTATGTTGTTTAATTTAATGCTTGAGCTTTATATTCAATATTCTTTAATATTTTTTTCCGGTTTATACATGTATTCCAAGACAGGGCTTATAACGACAAATGTAGGCTGCATGCAGACTCCGATTAGCGTTCCGTTAGCCTGAATAGCGCTCTGGTTAACCGGCCTGCTGGTCTGCAGTCTGCATATTTGTTGCACAGGGACGAGGAGAGCAGGAAGGGTGGGTGGGGGTGGGGTAGGGGGGAACACTCTGATGTAAAATGACAGGTGTGCTCTTTGAAAATAGCACACTAAAAGGTATCACAATCTCATTTGGTGGGTGCGACTCATATTTATTTCTAAAGCATAACTCTAACTTTAATCACTTCAGATTAACACCTAAAGTAGCAATAATTAAGAATTTTTCCCCCTAAAAGTATGATGATGTGACAGGGCATCCCATCATTTTTACATGGGATCCCCCCAGGGGCTTATACAACCTTGTAAGACCAGTTTTTGGTTGGCTTTAAACTGGGGTAGCTGATTTTTCGTAGGGAAGGCAAAAGCCAGATGAAAATCGTAAGTCAGAGGGGAGTCCTCACTACAGGCAGATCAGTCAGTCGTCCTGGTGCCCTGTGGCACATCAGGCCTTCACAAGAGAGTGCCACTAGCTTCAATCCTGAGCCTTCCAGCTGCCCTGCTGTTAAAAAAAGATAGTTTTCTTTCAGTTCCTTCTGTATTGGCCCAAACACCTCCATCACCATCACCTCCATCACCATTTCTTCACTTGTAATGCTATGGACTGTGCAGTGGATGTTTTTTGCAAATCTTTGTTACTGATAATGTTGGGCCAAAAGATAAAATATTCTGTGAATGCGACAGAGGGATTACTACTACAGGCAAAAAATGGCTGTCGAATCCTCCTGCCGATACCAAGTCTTACCCTTCCTCCTTGGGCTTAACATTGGTGTATTATGTAAACTATACTTGGTGCCTTCCGTAAAAACTGTGCCTAATTTTACATCACTTGACAAAACCTAATATCCAATTTCAGACCAAAATGGCAAAATCTATTCTCAGACTTGAACAATTGTATTGTTATGTGAACAAGAGTCTGATTAAACAGTCTGATGCTGTCCCCTACATTATATTTCCCAGTTGTCAAAAATTATTTGCATTTTTCTGTTTACACATTCAGTGTTTAATGGAATAGAACTTTTATAATGTTTTAATGGAATACTGGCCCGTAATATGGGCAATAGTGTTGAATGCCAACAGCATTATTTTGATAACAGCTTTGAGAAGAAGTCTCCCAAAGAGCTCTAGCAGCCTTGTGTAAAAATAAATTATTGAAGAATAATAAAGAAATGCCCTCCACTTGTCTTCAAATATATTACTCCTTGGACATTATCTGTTCCTGGAGGCTTATATTTTCTCCTTGAGCTTTACCCTTGGAAAAGTGTTTACTATGTTTATTAAGTCTTATCAAAATCAGCCCTATCAGTCAGCAATAAATATAGGCTCTATTGCTAACACTTTCTTGATCTCTTATAGGGAGGAAGCATCCGAGGTCAGCTCACCAAAGTAGGGCAACAACAAATGTATGAATTGGGCAAGAAGTGTGGCAAGCTGTATATAGATGATCTTAATTTCATACAGGGGTCACTGAATCCTCAAGAAATTTTGTGAGTATTAATCTGTGGTATGTTGTTACCCTTTCATGCAATTTATGTTGCAATGTGTGGTTCCAGAAAATATCCATACCCCCCCCCCCCCCCACACACACACACCAAAGAAGGGATTTGCTCTATGACCCCACCCCCACCCCTCCAGAAGTTCCAATTTAGCTTCATACATTGCTTTAAATGTTTGGTTCTTTGAGACCCCCCTCCCCACTCTTCCCAGAATTTCCATTGCCTTCCGTGGGGGGAGTAGGGATATTTTCTGGAACCACACAATACAGGTTAAATTGGTTTTCTAACCTACATTAATCTTCTTCAACCTGAAGATAACACTTTTATGACAAAAAATAATTTGAATGCATTCAAAGGAAGTCCAATAAATTGTTATGTTCAGGTTGAAACAGATAAACCTAGGTTGGAAACAGAGTTATCCTGAAAACCAATATTTGAACTACAACATAGATACCTGATTGAAAAAAGTAAATATAAAGCACAAATGATACGATCTTTTGGAAATACAGGAAGACCCAATCAGTATGTCTATGATAATAATTACTCAAGGTCCTTTCCTTGTGGAAATAAACAATCACGACTTAACATAACAACTTAACACCTTGTTGAACATTTTATATAGTGCATTTGCACGATCTCTGAGAGGGAGCTTGGGAGGCGCTGTGGGCTAATGACTAGTGCACTGGAGTCTGGATTGAGCAGTCTGCGTTTGAGCCCTGGCCGGAGCACTGAATTTGTGTCCTTGGGCAAGACACTTTATTCAAATAGTGCCTCTCTCCATCCAGTTGTAAGAATGGGTACCAGTGAATTTACTGCTGGGGGTAACCCTGCAATGGACTAGCATCCCATCCAGGGGGGAGTAGAAATACTCCTAGTCACTTCATGCTACGGAAACCTAGGCCTGTATGCAGACTTTACCTTTTTTACGGTTTCTGAGAATACAAACAAGTACACAATTTACATGTTTTTCAGAAAACCTCTTGGTCTTATCATTTATGGCGTAAGCATTTTTCTCCACAAACTTTATTCAATCAGGTATATTTTCAAGTTTCAACATATTGGCCCGGTGTTTTCTATTTTTATTGTTCTATCCTAAAGTTTCATCAGTCTTAAAACTGATGGAGCAAAAAATTATGCAGTTTGGAGACTTACCGTGAGTAAATCTCAATAATTTTGTATGTATTACTTTTCAGTATACGTACATCTAATATACAAAGAACAATCGACTCTACAAGATGTGTGATAGCAGGAATGTTTGGGAAGGAAGGACTAAGAGGTGAATTTTTTTTTTGTGTAGAAACATTACTCTTTCTCAGGAGTACCAGCAAATTGCTGGCAAAATCTGACAAATTTGTTGGGGACTGCCTGGGATATAGATGGAAAGCAATATTATCCTTCTGGTCACTTCACACCACAGAAACAAAGTTACAGCTGGGCTCTGATGCACCAACTTATCTTGTGATCGCTTAGCCTGACAGCAGGCTCTCGGAGGCAGCGTGATTTTGGCAGCATGAAAAGATGCGACTCAGCACCTTGCTCTGCTTGCCAAAATCGCATCTTCTCCGTGCTGCCAAAATCATGATGTCCCTGAAGCAGAGAGATTAGTGATCCCTAGACGGAAGCTAGTCTGCCAAACACACCAGAGCTGTGGCGACCAATGCTAAAAGTCGTCTTCAAAGGGGGGAGGTCCACCCAATCCTCGACAAAATGAGCCAGATGAAGGCCGTCCAAAGTGAGAAGTGGCCAGAATGGAGCGGAACACCATAGTGGGACGACCAAAGAACCTCGTGCGCAGCAAGACCGCATGTGTTTCAGAGCTCTTGGAACAAGGTGAGGTGGTGGACAAACCCAGTTGTTATTGAAGCTCCACAATCTGGTAAAAGTGTCCATAGCTTCACAGTGAGGATTCTAAAACCTAGAAATAAATCTAGGCAACTAATGGTTATGCTCATCAGCAAAATGATCAAAGGAATGAGGTCCCCATTTCAAGTCATGAATGAATCAGAAACAAAAGAAAGAGAAGCATGATTAGACTTGTAATTAGTAGAACCTGATTTAACATGTGATTTCTCTCATTTAGTTTCAAGGGCCTTCTTCGCTGACTTTTCAACTTTTGAAATATGCCTTTCATCATAAGAGAGTATCCGCCAAGGCATCCGTCACATAGGCCGAAACCATGGCCCAACCACACTCCGATCGATCGGCAAGCTTAATCAATTTTTGATTTTCAGTTAAAAGCCTCTTACCTTCTTCCAGCTCTTTTTTCGCCTTGTCCAACTTCTTATCAACAGCGGTGATAGCTGAATCAAACTTCGCTTCCACAGATTCGTTAAATTTGAATTGCTTCTTGTTACCAACTTTCTTCCACTTGATAGAATGATCTTCATTAAACTTTTTAACAACGGATTGTACGCAGTCTTCTTGGTGTTCAGAAATGGATCTCTTGAGGTCTTGTAACTTTGAATCAACGTGTTCCAAGATCGCTTCTTGAGATTTTGCAAGCAACTTGACAAATTCGTCCTTGTTCATTTTGAAAATACCCAAACGCCGAGTTAGCGAGACCGAGATGAAAGACCTATTCATCGCACCCAAATTTAAATACTCCGGCTAATTACAAACCCACATACCAGCGCACATGCCTAAGCAAACATAAGATACTGATTGGAGTATATTTTCCTGCTAATTCCACAGTCAAACACAGGGAAATACTATTACTTTTTTTTTTGGGGGGGGGGGTGGTTTAAAGAATTATAATTGTTCGTTATGCTGGTAAGTGGGGATTTGTGATATTAATGAGGGGGCTCTATAGTATACAATTAAAAGTTAACACATTTGTTAGAATGATGTACCTGATTTAAGATGTGATAGATTATCTAATTACCAAGAACCATATGTTTGTTCTAAGCAATTTATTTTGCAAATTCAATCTGCAGGTCTTGTTACCATACACACAGAAGTTGATGAAAAGGAATTCTTGTACCCAAATTTAGCTTACTGTAGGTTTTTAAAGAGCTGGTTTAAATATGCTATGAAGAGGGCAGACTTTGCGGAAGAATTTCATGTCAGGCAGAGAGAGATTGGAAAAGCTTTAAAAATGGATTATGAAGACAAGCCTGGTGTGGCAATCCACTTGCGAGATATTGTGGCTACAATGATAGTGAGTAAAAATATTACAAATGAAGGGGTACATGCTGATCGAAATGAAATTCTCCCTTTGATTTACAAGGATATACAGGGCAAATTGGAAGGAGAATCTGGAAGTCACTTGTGGCTTAATTCCAGGCACCCCTTCAAATGTGGTGTACTGATCAAAAACTAGTCTGGGAGATGGCCTGATTTGACTGTCTGTTAACTATTATTGTGGTTTTCAATAAAATGCGAACTCTGAAATTCAAACTTCAACCAATGGTTTACGTTTTTCGCTGTCATCAATCATCTAAGCAGACCTCTCGGGAAATGGAAGCTCACTTCAGCTGGGTCAAAAGGTCACGTCTGTTGGTCGTGATTGGTAGATTTCGATCTATTTTGTTTGTTTCTGTGTTTCAAGGCTCGTTGGGTCTCACCATAATTTTGATTGATGGCAGCGAAAAACCCAATCGTCAGTCGCTCTTTGAACCTCAGAGTTCGCATGTTATTGAAAACCGCAATAAAGCAAACAACTGACAAGTTATAGTTTTGGTCAAATTATGATGGTGAATACTGCAGCAGATAATTTAAATAAACATATGGGTGGTACAAAGAGAATTCCACCAAAATACCAAAAGGAGAAGAAATCAGTATTTTTAATTTTGATGATATTAACAGTTCCAATCTTGTAGGCTGGATGTAAATTTCAGACTGAGTGTTTTGAGAAAACCTTTAGAACTTCAGCAAAAAAGGTGCTGCCTTTTTGCTTTGTGTTTACATGTATTTGTTGGGAACTTTTAATAAGAACAATAGAATGTGACATCACTAGATAAAGTCAAATTTGTCAGTCTCCATCATTCATTCGTTTGTTTGTTCAATCAATCGCGATCCATCCATCCATCCATCCATCCATCCATCAATCCAATCAATCAATCAATCAATCAATCAATCCGATCTTGGCATATTTTGACATCTATTTTGCAGCCCCTCAGCTTCAAAGACAACAAAAGTTCAGAGACAAAAATTAATTATCCTGTCCTACTAAACTTTAAACTGTCTACAATGTTTTTGACTTGGCTTTTAACCAAGTTCTCCCCAAGGTTTTGTTCATAATGCTTTCATTATTGAGCAGGCTGTCTATTTACACTGATTATTTTTAATTTTTGTTTCCAGGCACATAACATGGAAGTTCCTCAAGTAATTTTACAGAATTTAGATTTAATAGAAGAACAAGCACTTCAAGTATTTATTGCAATGCTGTGTGGAGTAACACCTACATGGTAAAACAAAAAAAAGAGTTTGTTACAATTAAGCAGGCTGTCTTGGGCAGCTACCTTTTAAAGAAATATTAATTAATTTATTGTTTCTGTTTCTTATCTGACAGTTTCCATAAATAAAGGCTAATTTGAGTATTTTTGTAATTTTAAACCTATTAATTTAATATGCACCAAAAGTTTGTTAACAAGATTGACAAAAAATGTACCAAGAAATCTAATAATAATTGTTGTGCTTATCAACACAATAATATGATTATATGGGGATTTAATACGCCTGAAATATTGATTCTCCTCACTGATTCCCATATATCTCTTTCCATGCTTGTAATGAGAATCTAGCTGTAAGGTCTGCGTATGCACCTAGTGGCCCATCGGGCGGGAGCTTATCCCAGTTTCTGTAGCATGAAGAGACCAGGAGTATTTTTACTCCCCCCTGGATGGGACGCTACTCCATCACCGAGTTACCCCCAGAAGTAAATTCGGCGGGACCCATTTATACACCTGGGTGGAGAAAGGCACTATGAGAATAAAGTGTCTTGTACTAGAGCGCAACATAATGACCCCGGCCAGGGCTTGAACCTGGACTGTTTGATCCAGAGTCCAGCACAAAAACCATTAGGCTGCCGCACCTCCCATACTGAGAACCTAGCTGTACACCAAGGCAATAACTCTTGTTGCTTAATTTTGTAGCACTTATCGCCCATTTGGCACAACGCATTGATATGGAAAAGTTAATTATATTGATAGTTTGTGCTTATGATTACTTGATAGGAAAAAGTTCCTTTCATTGGGTGTTGGATTCTTTTTAGAAGAAATGAGTGATAACTTTTTCAAAACGGTTGATGGTCAAAGGTATGTAAAATGAAGACTGGCACTTGCAAACATTGTGTGTGTGAATTTACTATTAAATAGGAATCTGATGTTGAAAAATCTGGACAGTGCATCTTGAGAAATTTGGCCAGTTTTCTCAAGTTTTTCATTTTTAATCCATCTTAATCTTCCTTGGTCATTTATTTTCTGTTTATTGTTAGTTTTTCTTTTTTTTTTTTTATTTAATCTTGTTTAGGTTGTCTTAACTGGAGAGTAATTTTATACATCAGAGACATCTATCTGTAGTAATGCATATAATTAGAAACTTAAGCCCTGGTATTTTGCAGTTCCTGAGTTGTGATTGATTTACAGGCCATGGTATAATGAGCTAATACCACGGTACACAACTATGGTAGGTAAAGCGCCAATTAGAACAGCTGGGAAGCTCAAATATTGCAATTCTTTGGGTGATTTGTAAAACAGTTACTCCAATCGCATGTGTCAGATTTGAAATAGTTATCATGTAGCCAACTGAGTGCTATGTGTCTCTCATATTCAATGCACACTCACAGAATATTATTGTTAATTATTATGTATGCTTGGAAAATAGTATATACATGTTGGTGTGCACGCTGATAAATATGATATTTGCAATCCTGTAATGGACTGTTTTCTCGCCAACAGCCAATACAAGATGATACTGTACTCGGTACACGACACATCTGTGGCATCCCTTCTGTTGGCCCTTGGTATTTTTGATGACAAGTGGCCTGATTTCGCCGCTGAAGTGGTTTTTGAGCTCTACAGAGATAAGGTAACAACACATTACTGACGAAAGAAAGGTGTCTAAAATTTTTGTATCAATAACGTATGCCACAACAGTTGAAGAGTTGCCTCACATTGGATAAATGAGAATAACTTTTAGATAAATGCACTCCATTGATCTGTAGTATTAACACCTTCAGGGCTTTTCTTAGTTGTGCAGGTGTTTATAAAATGGCCCCAAAATTTGGCTTTTTTTGTACTTAAACATCACATTCCTTCCATATTGACATGTAGCCCATTGTATCATGTCAGAAAATTCCAATAAGCCCTTCTGAAATCAGCCTTTCCAAAAATAAGCCCCACAAATCTCGGATGCAAAATTCCTTGCGATAATTGATCACCCTTATCACAAGCCCCCTACTGTAGAAGATGGTATTATGCTCAGAGGCTGGTAATGTTCATTTAGCAACTGTTTAACTTGCTTTGTACTCAATATCGTAATGTTCAGTGAGTTTTACACGTAACATAACTTCTAGATATAAGCCCAATATTTTTAAAACACAAAAGCCCCCCTCCACCCAACCCCACGGCCAAAATGAACCCTATCCCCCCTCCCCCTAAAATAAGCCCACCTACAAAGCCATTTACCCGGACGAATGTTATCAGAATTTTATGGTATTTACAGAAAGTTGAAAGGTGGGTCACGTGTCCTTCAGCGTATATTATTAAATGTTTTTCCCCTCCAGGATCAAGATTACTTTGTACGAGTTTTATATAAAGGAGAGGTATGTTTGGAATTTTCTTGTGTACTCATTACACATAAATAAATGTTTGTTATTACAACACAGGGACCCCAAGCAAAGTTCGGACATCAAGGGGAATAGACCAGTGCTCAAACTGTTGTTTTTGTTTTAAGACGGAATCCGCCAGGACTTCGAGTAGTTGTTGGACAAAATTATGTACCAAAATTATTTACACCTTATTGCAAGCTTTTGTGTTACTGCTTCAAATATCTTATCAAAAGAAATCTTTTCTAACAACACCAAACATCGAAAACCAATCTCGAAGTTCCGCTGAATTCCACTAAATCGCTTAAAAGACGCGAGCTTTTTGCCTATAGCTTGTGAACATTAAATTTCATTTTCTCAGGCTCTGATAAGAAATTGTTGTACCAAAATTATTTACACCTTATTGCAAACTTTTGTGTTACTGCTTCAAATATCTTATCAAAAGAAATCTTTTCTAACAACACCAAACACCGAAAACAAATTTTGAAATTTCACTGAATTCCACTGAATCGCTTAAAGACGATTTTACAAAATGGCTGCACGTGACAATTCCCTATAGCTTGTGAACTTTGAAATTCATTTTCTAAGACTCTGATAAGAAATTGTTGTTGGTGTTATCAGTGATAATTACTTACATCTTTACCTTTTATTTAGGGTAGAAAATAGCGCAATAGGATTTAAATTATTCTGGTACTCGATTTTTGTCCAACTTAAATAAATATTACTCGACTTCCTGGTGGATTCCGTCTTAATCCCTTAACAATCTCATGCTCGTTTATTTCTCAACATTTCGTTTATTTTGTTAGTTACACCTAATTGCAATAACTTTTTCATAGAATAAAAAGCAAAAATGAAAGAAAGGCAAATAGGAATTAATTAGGCATTACAACGATATGCTTGAAATTCGCCTAAAGAAATGGTCTCTGCCTCAAAATAGACGTAAATCAGTTTATCTTATACCACGATTTTACAGATACAAACGCGCAACTTTCTTGAAAATGCTGCCAGCTATGATGATTTAGCTAATTAATTCCTATTTGGTTTTTTTTCTTTCATTTTTCTTTTCAATATGACGACGTCATTTCAATGAGGGGTATATAGATAGCTTAGTAGAACATTTTTCTGTAAGGGAACTGGTCAAAACTACTATACAAGCTCAGGACCCACCAGAATAAGTGGAGATGATGGCCTCCTCTTATAGCCCCCCACCCCCTTGAAGAGACCCACAGTATCTGTTTTGCTCCCCCCCCCCCCTCCCCCTTGTAGAGACCCATGGTCTCGCCTGTAGCCCCCCTCCCCCCGATAGAGACCCATGGTCTCGTCTGTAACCCCCCTCCCCCCGATAGAGACCCATGGTCTCTTCTGTAGCCCCCCCCCCTCCCGGTAGACAACCATGGTATCTGCTGTGACCCAACCACCCCCCTGGCAGAGATCCATGGTCTCGTTTGTAGCCCCCCTCCCCCCCTGATAGAGACCCATGGTCTCGTCTGTAGCCCCCCCCCCCCCCCCCCTCCCTTGATTCTTCATATACAAATCAAATGATAAAGTTTGAAGCCTTAGCTGGTGTCCTTTATTTGTCTTTTTGGTGCCTTGGAAAACCATACGCGCTATTTTTGTTTCAACGGTCTGTCACCAAATAAGAGAGAGACTGTTGAAACGAAAATCGCGCGTATGGCTTTAATTTCCAAAGCACTAAAAAGACAAATAAGAGACGTCAGGTATGGTTTCAAACCTTATTGTAGCCTTTCAATGGAAAGAAAGAAATATTTTCAACTCAATTTCAAATGCATGTAAACTCATATATTTACGTTGAAATTTAAATCCATACAATCTCCTATACCCTTTTATAAGAACCTTTTTTATAAAAATGTGAGGCTGAGATTTACCACAATTTTAGAACATTCTAAGAACATACCCCAGCAAAGCTGAGAGTCGGAGAACATGTTTATTTTGCCCATTTGTTTTAATTTCGTGTTAAATGAGCAGTATAAATAAATGCAAAACTGTGGTCTCACAGTACAACTAAATGGTCACAAGGAAATACCTTGAAATTACCATGATTATTGTTTTCTTATTGCATGATACATAATTTATGTTGAACATCTCAGTTTGTAGCACATCTTAGACTCATAAAATGTAACTGCAGTAATAACGTCTTAAGGTACCTGCCCTGGCAAACTTGGTGCATTTTTGACCATATTTAAGACAGGAATATTTTCACTCAAAATTCTTCAAATCTTCCACACAGTCATTGGCAAATGATAAACATATTGCCAATATTTTTTTTAACACCACGACTGCTCAATATGTTAATAATTAACTTTATTATTAACAGCTTATCTTTAACATTTGTTAAGCCTTTCCAGGAGCCATTTAGCTTATTACATGAAATTTTTGCGACACATTAATTTCGCGAATTTCGCGATTAAAAAAAAAGTCGCGAAATGTAAGGGACGTGATATGAGTAATTTTTTATATTTTGTAATTATACCTTTAATATCTGTAGACTGCAAAACAGCCGTATTTTGTTCGACCGCGCTCGAGCGGTCTTCGAATCGAGAGGTCTGGAACCAATGTCCCTCGGTTATGTCGTCAAAGAAAAAAGGCAACGTTCGTGTCCCTTTAAGTGCATAGAAAGCACCAAAACGAAAAAGAATAAAAGAATTTGACAAAGATTTGGACGAAGTGTTAGCCGCCAGCGACAAAGGGTCATATTTTGATCAGGAGATGCTGCTGGCACTTAGGCCCGGTTCAGACGCCGATCTTTTCATGAGCCGAAACTAATTCCTTGAATTAAAGGGGCACTGTCACGAGCATAACTTCAAAAATTCAACAGCCCAAAAACATGTTTACACCATTGGAAACCTATTAACAGTGGCCAAGTTTTCTTAACATTACTATACCAGTGTACTGAAGCTAAATATAGAGTGATATCACTGTGATACCATCGGGAACTTTTGATCTCAACTTGAAAAAGTCAGCCTGACTTTTTCAAGTTCTGTCCTTGTGGTTTGGAAAAATTGATGAAAACTTTTTACGGTCACCCTCTTCTTTGAACAATTTGCTAGATATCCTTTCCTTTACGTTCTAGGAGCATTTCCTGCATGGTTGAAAGTACTTAGTCGTAATTTTGGTACCGTTTTACTGAAAAAGCCAAAAAATCTCCGTGACAGTGTCCCTTTAAAGGGGCTACGTCACGGGGATTTCACAGATTTTTGGTCTAAACTGTTCTGAAATTAGTGGTAGGCAACTTAACCCATGAAAAACATTATCTTTGAACATCTAGAGGAAGACATGACCTTAATTTGCTGAAAGAAATCAAACTAAACCTGTAAATATTGATTTTTTGACGACGCTTGGAAACAACTTGAAAAGTTTAGCCTTAATTTTTCAAGTTGCAATCCATTTCCATCCAAGCCATCCACAGCCACAGATGCTTATTAACAGTTTTAGTGCTCTAATATAGCAATTGTTAATAAAAATGGCCCATTATATTTTTTAGGTTTCCTACGCCACAAATGTAAATTTGGGCTGTTCAAAAATCTGCTAAAATCCGTGACAAAGCCCCTTTAAGTACATGAAAAGATCGGCGTCTGAATCAAATTAGAACGGCTATTTCAATTTGGAACGGCTCACCCGTTCTTCCCGCCTGGCTTGGCCGAGAATTTCGCCTGTGGAACGCCTTTCGAACGGCTTTGATTCAGACCCTGTACTTTTCATGTGCCGATCCTAATTCATAAATTATTATAATGTATTTTGCCTGATTTTATTGGAACTGTATTAGGAACGGCCAAAAAGTACGGCGTCTGAATCAAGAGGCGTACTTTTGTCAATTTGGGTCGGTCCAAATTCGAATTGAGTTCGGCTCATGAAAAGTACGGCGTCTGAACCCGGCCTTAGCCTGTTCCAAGTGTTCGGTTAGTCCCCGGCGGGGAGCAGCGCCAAAAACGGTGCGTCGCCACGCTAATCCCGAATTTTATTACAGATGTAAAAGTATCGCCTAAAGATTGACAAACGCACTATTGTTTTGACAAAAAAATATACCCAGATGCTCTCAGTCTAAAAGCATGGTTTCGTTGATCGTTTCCCGGCTTCCAGGAATGAAAATAACCTCATTGATATCAGGATTAGTTCTTCGTTTGAAGCTTCCTTTATGTTGCTCGCGACCGCGATTGCCATGGAACTGTTTATACTTGTGACAGATGGAGACTGCTTTGATACTAATTCTCTTTGTTTAAGTAAAATGAGCCTTCAATTCATCGATCAACAGGTAATCATTTTCATACGTCTTGTGTAATTAAACCGGAAAAACGCCCCATCCCAAATTCGAAGAGTGTGGCGCACATTTAGTTCGTTTTTTAAAAGGTTAAAACCTTTTTCGCTGAAATTTGGCAAGAACGTTGCTCGATAATTGGGCAACAAAACTGTGTCAGGGATTTTTCTTTTGTTGCTCTTTCAAAAGTTACTTGCTTTCGAGCTTTCGGATCTCGAGTTCGTGGGATTTGTTTACCAGGGCGAGCCGAGTCGCATCATCTACGTAAATTGCAGTAGGCTATGGTTCCAGTAGCCTGTGTACAGCCGTCCCGCTCCCCTCAAAAAAATCGGTTTCCTCCCCGATTTTTTTGAGGGGAGGGGGACGGCTGTACACAGGCTATCGATACCGTCCCATTCATAGTTTGAGGCAAGATGTTTTCGGCTGTTCCATTTGTTCAAGATGCGTCGCGGTCCCTTGAGAAATCTTGCGAATTGCAAAAAATATCGTCTGAAAACCGTCTGGACACTATTTATCCTAGCTATATACTTTACAAATATATACTGAAGGTTGATATGTGCTGGGATTTTTAAACAAATGGATGAGGGATTGCAATGACGGCTTCCGGTTTGAGCAGGCCAGTGCAAGAAAATAATTCAGAGCTCAAATTGAGGCCAAATGTAATTTTTATGCTATGAGCTAATTTTCGAAATGAAATGATCGCTAGATTACGAAAATACATGTATACCTTCAGTATATTCCCAAACCTATTGAAATAAAATTAGCTCAACCATTCAACGACTGCGGGCTGCGAAAGAGACTATCAACGACTTTATCCGTGTCACAATACACGCAAAGCTCACGCGCGCGAATGTCCCGTACGGATTTCAGCCTTTGGCTGACGACAGGTACTCAAAATTGTCTGTATGTTCGAATGTCGTCAGTGTAAAATTGTTCACAATAGAGTTCACACCTGCGAACATGCTCCCAAGTGGTTTAGGGTAAAAAATAAACTGAATCAGCAGAATCAACGAGTGCAGTGAGCCGAGTACAGACCGTATAAAGAGCCGGTTAATTTGACACCTCGTGTATACATTTCCGTATGGGGTTACGCTGTCAAGTCCAGTTTCCTGAAAGCTTCTTTCGATTTGATGCCTCTGGATGGGTTTGTGCAATATGCGAGCCATGTAAGTCATGCGAGCCAGAAATCTCTTATCCCAATAAAAAGGCTCACCACAAGCTACTTAACCAGGCTTGCTGATGTGTTACTTGGGCTAACAGGAATGGCTCACATGACTCCCTGGCTCGGACTTTTTCAAGACCCTTCAAGAAAATGCCTACACTGGGAAGAAGAGATTGTCTCTCTTGTTTCTTGTACAGAGAAATGGAACAGGAGATAACTACCAGAGCAATTCTTCGCTCTGCTTGGAAAAGTCCCCAAGAAAAGGCAAATCATCTCATCCCAACGATCGAAAGCCGAGCGGGCAAGCTCTGTGCCTCTGTCAGAACAATATAGCTTCAACTTCTCCATCGAACACAAGGCGGCGGATTTTAGCTTTAGCTGATAAATTCCTCTTTGGAGGCGATATTTACTTTCGATCGTGTGCCAGTAAAAGCACCACGAAAGGCGAATTGTACACTTTCTTTCGCTTCTCGTTTCCGGTTTGGCAGCAGACCAAGGCCGAACGACTTTTATCACTTGCAGCGCGCCAAATTTACAGGAAGAATTTTCCTCCTGTGGTTTTATCCAATCAGAAATAGGACAGCACGTCAATCAAACCAGATCCTTGCCAGATCAATCTAAAAGGTGAATCTCTCTGTTTACTGTTTTCGTTCAATCAGGCAAACTAGAAATCAACGGAAAGTAATCGATGGCTACTGTAGTGGTAAGGAAGCCTTTCTCTCGGCGCTAACGGCGCTTACAATAGTCGACAGTAGTGCGGGGTCGGGAAACTTGACCTTCGAAACCGATCCTAGCCTGTGAAGTCGCTCCATACGTTTTCGACTGTGTTCGCAGGCTAAAAGACAAGAGGTGCTGTCCGCTTGCTTGATTGCTGTGCCACTGGTCACCCTTATGCCATGGCTATGGGACCAAACTGCTTCAGTTCCAACAAACTTTGTTGAGTATTTTTGGTGGAGAACTCGGGGAAAATCTCAAGGCTCCGGAAACAAAACACGGTGTTGTTGTTGTTGCTGCTGCGCGTATGTCGCTTAAAGATATATGGCATTTGGAAATTGGAAAGTCAATAAGCTTCTATTGAAGGACAATTAAATAAAGCGTGATACTTGAAGAAACAGATTCGCGTGCATTGAATAAACCTGTTCTCTTTGTTGTCACTTTTATCGCACCTTCAATTTGCTCGTGTCGTTTGTCAAGCGGAGTCGAGCTTCTTTACACTGTCACAGCGAGTAGAAGCTTGAAAACTTTCTTCGATGGCGTTTCGCTACGTTCTGAACAGTTTTAAAGTAAGCGGAGTAACTGAAGAATACGCCGCCACATCGAGTCCGTTACTGAAAAGGGATGGCTACGCGGCACGCGGTACGCAGAAAGAATTAAATTCAAGATGGCAAGGTATCTTAAGTTGAGCTGGCTACGCGGTACGCGGTACGCGATAAGCAGAAAGAATTAAATTCAAGATGGCGAGGTATCTTCGTTGATGAATGTTTTTAAAAGCGTGTGCTTTTCGTCTTAATCTACCGATTAGTTTTATACTTATTGCTTTTTGTGTCACGTTTTTAGAACAAGAAATTTTATAGAGCTTTTTCTCACCGCGTAACTAGCACATTACAATGCGATGTCATTTTGAAATTATTTCTCATTTAAATAAATTAACTTAAATTAATTAGTTTCTGCGTACCACGTAGCCAGCTGCGTGGAATTTATTGTCTGCAGTTAAATAAGCAAACAATTTTCAATTTCACGCTGGTGCCGCTTCGAACACATCTCCGAACAGAAGCTCCATATTTTAAGTTCTTGTCTGGTGCGAACTGGAAAATAATCTTTGTATTTAAAGGCAGGGTTGTCTACTAGCACACCACATTATCAAATCGAGGAGCGCGGCTTTTATCTCAAAAAAAACATTACTGCGTAGCTAGCGGGATTTCGCGGGCGAGTGTTTTTTTCAGCGGCAGCATGCTTTGGACTTGGCCACCAAGCAGCGAGGGGCATGGTGAGGAGTCGAATTTCACTCGCGGCTCCGTCGCTCGCTGACGCAGGCTTTGCCCTCGCGAGAAAAATTCACTTGTGCCCGCTAATCCCGCCCACTGCGCAGACTATGACATTACTAGCGATATGCACTTTGATTTGACATCTCTGACGCCTTCGCCGACCGCAGTCCTGGAGAAGTTCGCGCCAAAATGATGTCATTTGATTCGTTTTCCTTACGCTTCGTGCTCAGTGAGTTGATAAAGTTGATAACAATTGCGTCTTGTGCTATGTGACAAAAAATAAAATGTTTTTAGACGCTAAAAAGTTTCGGTTCAAATATACCAACATTTCGGCATTGCTGCCTTCATCAGGGAAAGCAAAAAAAGTTTTTGCTTACCTTGATGAAGGCAGCAATATCGAAACGCGGGGATATTTGAATCCAAACTTTTTAGCGTCTAAAAATAATTTCATCGTGCTCAGTGAGCTCGACTTGTAGGAAAGTCTGATTGTCCTCTATGAATTGCTTCTCTGTAGTGTGCAGTTTGCTTAGATCACTTTTTTGTCCATAATCTGTTGTTGAAATGAGATCAGTTTTCGTTCCTTAATTTACAAAACGTTTTGTTGGGTGGGCTTGTTTGAAGTTGTTGCGCTGTAACATTTCCTCGAGCATGTTATCTTGTAAATATAAGTA
Source organism: Meandrina meandrites (assembly GCA_963693305.1). NCBI lineage: Eukaryota > Metazoa > Cnidaria > Anthozoa > Scleractinia > Meandrinidae > Meandrina > Meandrina meandrites. The sequence goes on along the minus strand of OY855905.1, from coordinate 44,957,451 downwards.
GCCTATGAATCCATATCCATGACTTAAGATGAATTGTATATTAAAATTTCTTCTTGTGTTCATGTATGTACATGTTATGTAGGTAATTCTGCAACGACTTTACATGTATGAAACATTCTGTGGAAAGCATTCAGCATGATTGTTGCAACATGTCATTCACATCTTTATTCTGTAATGGACAACCATTCATTTTTCCCATTTCCCTGTTAAAAATTTGGTCACATTGTTTTTGGTCAGTACACTGATGTCACGGGTCAACATTTCTTTATTCAGGTGTAGATATGACGTAGAAAGTTACAAAAAGGGGTACAAAATTAAAGTTGTATACCTTACAAAATCCTTTTGTATTCTCTCTTAGAAATTTAAAGTAATGACTTCTTACCCCAAAATGCTGAAAACACTCTAGTAAAATTGCAAAATGTGTACAAATTTAATTTAACTGTTTTTCCCAAGGTACCTAGCAAAGTCTATGGCCCAAGGAAATGCTTGTACATCCCTCCCCCCACCTAGCCTTAGAGAGGCCTATGACCTCTTGTAAACCTCCCCCCTCTGCTGACCTATATGGTTTTTCCCCTATTCCTATCTCCGCACGTAGCCTCAGAGACCCATAGTCTCTCACCTATCCCCCACCTAGTCTTAGAGACCCATTGTCTCTTACCTATCCCCTCACCCAGCCTTGGAGACCCATGGTCTCTCACCTATCCCCCTGCCCAGCCTTGGAGACCCATGGTCTCTCACCTATCCCCCCATCCAGCCTTTGAGACCCATGGTCTCTCACCTATCCCCCCACCCAGCCTTGGAGACCCATGGTCTCTCACCTATCCCCCTGCCCAGCCTTGGAGACCCATGGTCTCTCACCTATCCCCCCACCTAGCCTTGGAGACCCATGGTCTCTCACCTATCACCCCACCCAGCCTTGGAGACCCATGGTCTCTCACCTATCCCCTCACCCAGCCTTGGAGACCCATGGTCTCTCACCTATCCCCCCACCTAGCCTTGGAGACCCATGGTCTCTCACCTATCCCCCCACCTAGTCTTGGAGACCCATGGTCTCTCACCTATCCCCCCACCTAGTCTTGGAGACCCATGGTCTCTCACCCATCCCCCCACCTAGCCTTCGAGACCCATGGTCTCTTCCTTACCCCCACCCCTCAAAAGTGGGTCCCGAGCATGTAAAATAGTTTTGACCAGTTCCCTAAAACGTGCACTCTGGTATGTCTCTGGGCTATTTTGTAATGGAAATGTTAAACACATTTTGTCAATTTTTCTATTGTCATGTAAACTTGCACAAACGTTTGTTAGAGCTCGAAACGGGAGAGCATTTGTCCATGTTGTATGTTATTATTAAAAAAATATTTAAAGTTTATAGTGGTCATGCACTTGGCTTCGAGATTGCTAGTTTACAGGCATGCCACTGAAACAGAGGAAACAAATATTTTAAATGAGACCACTTGAACCCAGGACCTCCGAATTACAAGACCAGCGCCTTAAACCACTCGGCCACGCTGCCTCCTATAGCATTTCCCTTTCTTTCACTTCCATTTGTGTTTCCTTGTCATTACAAAACATATCTTGTATTCCTTTCTTTCTCTTGTGTTTACCGAAGGAGAAAATTCTACCAGGATGTCCAAGTCCACTTTGTCCTTTAAACAAGTAAGTTATGCTGCCGTGATTGTTTACATCTCTTACTAGAAAAAGCGTGCAAAATTAGTTATAATCCGTCAAATATTTATTCTCGCCCAAACTGGGAAATATGCGGCGTTATTATTAGCTCGAATTGTTCCCCAACAGCGCGCTTTCTCATTGGCTACTTCGAGGGAAACAAAACAAACAAAATTAATTATTTTCCGAGGGACCAGTCATTATTTCAAGTGCAAATTTGAATAGAGCTGAATGTTTTGAATAAACTAGCAATAGAGGGCTCTCTCGGGCCTCGTGTTATTAAAAGATTAAAGAATGATATAGCAAGAAGCCTACACTTCGCTTCTCGGAAAAATTGAAGGTTTGCGGACAAATATCTATGCATGATTTTGCGCCCAATAGAGGTGACTGTTCGTTTATGCAAGCAAGTTACCCTATAAAATGTATTTAATAGTGATGACATTTTATAGTTAGTAGGACTGTATGGCAAATGTTGCCACGTAGCCAGTAAAACGTTCGAACTGTTGGCGTTTTTCAAAAGAAAATAATTCGTTCATTGTTCAATGATCTCCTCCCTTATTTGCCTACGTTAGTGAATGGCGCTGTCATCATTATTTCATGTGGCACGGTCACTGTCTGAACAGTTTTTGGTATGGCGGATTTATAAAGAAAAACGTTTAAGAGATCAGAAAACCGAATTAGAGCTGACTAGAGAACGTTTTGCTTTAAGTGAAAACAGGGCAACAATTCCGAGCAAGATTCTTTTTAATTGGTACAATTTTTAATACATTTCAGATTCAAAGAACTGGTCTCTGAATATTTTATAGACAATTGGGAAAAAGAATGTCAAGTTGTGAAGGAAAACTAATAGCCTGTTTCCCGCAACGCTGTTGCTCAGCTACCTTCGATTGAAACTGATGTTTTAGTCGAGACAAGGGCGTGTTGACCGTGTTACTTCTCAGTAAAAGTTCAACGAGGATGCAAGCCCGTGATGAAAGGACATTAATGAAATAATGACAACCGGTCGTTTCGCCCGGTTTGGAAGCCGATTCGCTCGGACAAAAAGTTGGTTCGCCCGGACTAAAAGTCCGTTCCGTTGAAAAAGCCAAAACGGAAGGAAGAATCGTATTTAATGATTATAGAATCACAATTCGATCTAAAATACAAGAAACTGCGTTGGCACTAGCTTATTTATTTATTTATTTATTTATTTAACATTTCTTTATACACGGTTAAAAATCATCAGGTAATATACTATTATTTAAAGTTATAATAAAAATTAATACTAATAAACTACTAATAAACAATCCATGCTAAATACTAATTAATAAAAATTGAAGTACATGTAGTAAAAACTAATCTAAATATTAAACTAATCCTGTTTTCCATGAATGCCGTGTCTGACTTTGCTTTTAAATTGATTATAGGATTTTATCATCCTGAGATTGCAGGGTAGGCTGTTCCAGAGAGTTGCACCACTGTAACTAAAGCTATTTTTCATATAGTTAGTTCGTGGATTCGGTACAACCAGTTTGTTTTCGGAATCCCTTAAAGAATAGGGCATTCCGCTACGTTTTAGAAATTTAGACGATAGGTATTCAGGAACCAAGCCATTTAAAGATCTATATACCATTAAGGCTTTCTGAATTTGACGTTGGGTACACAAATCTTTCCAACCTAGTTGTCGTATTAGACCTTTGGCATCAGTATCATTAACTAGAGAAAGTTAATACGCGAGCGGCGCGGTTCTGAAGCTTTTGTAGCCTGTCCGACAACAAGAAGAACGTATACAGCTTTACTCAGTGTACAAAACTGATAACTATAGAAAGGAAGAAGGAGGTTTCGCACCCAATCGACACCATTCAGTTTAAATACACGTTCGCTCCCAAGGACGACCGAGTTCGCTCCAAATGTACGACCTTTTTAGTCCGGGCGAATCGACTTTCAGTCCTGGCGAAACGGTTTCGGGCGAACGGAATTTCGGGCGAAACAATTACATGGAAGCTACTTTATGCAAGGAGAACAAAGCTCTAGCGTTGTGTAAACCAGTCCTATTGCCCAAATGAATAACGTATTCACGTGTTTTGTCGTCTCCGATCCCCCTCCTTGCAAAATAATCTCGGCCAATGGTTTAAAATGCTGTTACTGAAATTAAAAGTAATAACAAGTTACGACGACAACACCACCAACAACAACAACAATAACAATTATGTTACTGAACAACAATTATATTTTATGTTTTGACAGTAACATCCGTAACCAATCAAATTATAGTTTTTTTCTTTATAAAACTGTAATGAAATATGTAATGTAATGTAAAACTTTATTTATACACGGGAAACCATCAGTAAATAGGCTAGTGTCATCTAATAAAAATAAATTATTTTAGCTGTGTTCCTTTTTCATTATTAAACGAACATTTTTTAAAGCGATGACAGTATTAACAAGATTTCCATGGTTTCTAAGATAGTTTTGGTGAGGCCTCTTGACAGCACTTTGACGCTGTGCCCGGTTCACCTTCCCGTGTCACGTATTCTTGTTTGCCAGTCCGTCACGCTGTGCCCGGTTCACCTTCCCCGTGTCACGTATTCTTGTTTGTTACCAGTCCGTCGCACTTGCTCCATCGTTATCGATGTTCTGTCGATCTCTACTTCCTCTTGCCTTCGCTAACGAGAACAAGAGAAATTTTGCTCTTCCGTAAAAAAACAGGAAATAATACAACTCTAATAAGAGCGGACACGTGAATTGGGAGTCGGTATCAACAGCAATAGTTCAATCTCCCCTCAGGGCGGATCGTCGGCGCAAACACAACAAGCACTGCACGTTGTTCTATCACATCCATCCTTTTTCGAGCGTTTCTTTAGTGCGTCTTCTTTATCCTTTCTTGGTCCTCTTTAGCCATTCACCAGCCTGTTATTAATTATTATTTAGACTTTTTCTCGATCCCTTGTTTACCTTTTCAAACGGGCTTTCTCGACGTCCTGTGCTGGCAGAAAAATTGGCAGTTTCGTCCAAAGGTCTCCAAAGTTCCGTCAAGCTCGAAATTGAAAAGAACGTGGTCTTGTTGCCTGCAGCACTCGAGACGTATGGAAATATGAGAAACCAATGAGTAAACTAGCCATAATATATTACAATTCCTGAGTTTTTATTGGTTTATAGCCAATAGTATATGAACTCACATGCCATGGACCACAAATATGGTAGGTGTACGCGTTAGCGAGAACAGCCGGGGAGCTCAAATATTGCAATTCTTTGGATCACGCGCTAACGCTTTGTTCTAGCAAGAAACATGCCCACGCTGAACTTCCAAAGGAAAATAGATAGACCTTCACCGCAAAACCTACCCCAGAAAGCGCCTAAGTTGTCTGTTTGGGGGATCAAGATCAAATAAACTAAAGCAGCGTAAATTCGAAGAAAACTGTCTGTCTTTTGATACCGTAACTTTCTGAAACCTCATTAGGGGTATAGAATGGTAAAATCCGAGACTCGCCGAGATCCTCATTTAAAATCCGAGACCGAGACTTACAATTTTTTTCAATTCCGAGCCCGAGACACCGCGATTCAAAAATCCGAGCGCGAGTCTCTGTGATCTAGAAATCCCAGTGCGATACTATTACAACGCTAGTCTAACGCTCTGTAGTTCTCTGCTTTGCTGTTGTTGTTGCCGTTGTTTTGTGACGGTTCAAACTGATTAAAACTTTCGCTTGGTTTGCGAGACTCGGAGACTCAATTTCAAAATTCGAGATTCCGAGACGAGCGTTGTTTTTTGCGAGCTCGAGATTCCGAGACTCTAGTTTGCTACGCCGAGATTTCGAGACTCGCCTAAAATTTTCCGAGACCCATGATTTTTCAAGGACCATTCTATACCCCTCTCATTCAATAGGTAAAACGTAGTTGAAAAGTAAATTTTATACTACACCTTACTTGTTAGGGACCGACCATTAGAAAAGTGATGAGGGGGGGGGGGGGGGGGGGATAAAAACAAAAAAAGCCTTCATGCAAGGGAAAACGCAAAGAGAGAAATTCATGGACAAGCTGGGTAGCCTGAGCCTGCGAATACAGCCGCCTCTCACTCGCTCCCGCTACTACGTGCGAAACGCGAGGAGAGGGTCTGAATTCTTCTCGTAAAGTTTTCCAAGATGCACCAAATGACATAAGAGCGTGTGTAGATTTTCAATTTCTTTTTATGTCATAAAATAAACTTTAACATGGAAAGTAACGTTTAAGAACAAGTTATATTAATAAAACAAAGTAGCACTGTTTTTAATTAATTCAATATCAAATTGCACATGAAGCAGATTTTCTCAAAAAAAAAAAATCGTGCATAGGACTGCAGTCAAAAAATTTCTTGCACAGGCAATGAGCCGAAAAAAATTCTTGCAACCTAAAATTCCGTCCCTTACTCTGTTGGTGACGGAGGACGCCACGGACTTTGAACTTTTGGGCTTTACCATACGCATGCGCTAACTGGAGTTAGGCCAGAGTCACGAAATGTTTTTCATTGAGTTTCCACAAAGAGCGCTAGCGTCCACCTGCGTTTGTTTTGTCCTTCACTGTTTTCTTAAATTAAAAAAAAAATAATAGAAATAATGGTGGTAAATTTTATTTCTTGCCTCGTCTTTCGGTATCTCCAAAGTGTAAAGCCACTCGCAAGAGTTTATAAGAGGTGTACGTCGGTTTCATTGGAAGAGGGTTGAACCGCTAAGGGGCTTTCTATCTACGCAACTCCTTGTTTTATTGATCTGCAAACGAAGTTTTTGAGAGTTTTGGTTAACGGAAAGTGATACTTCAGTTTTCGATGGATGTCAGTTATATTATTTTAGGCAGCCAGCCTCAGGCGAACGGTGAAAAGCTGGCCGGCGAAACATATTCCGATTATTATACGGTTTATCCGATCACGAAGACTGAGTTATAACTCAGTTATCGTTTCTCAGCTTTTGCTACCATTTTTTTTATTTTCCTGCGGCCATTGCTTGTTTCTTCGAGTTCCACAGTGACTACATGCGTATTTTCAACAAGCTCGCATTTATAATGAAATTGTTTAAATATTGGTAAACATTGGGCAGGATGTGGGGAATACAATTAGCACGCAAGAAAAAAAGAACTAAAAAGAAACCACATGGCGCCCTGATGAGCAGGATCATACCAATTTTTTTGAACCTAACACGAAACCCTTTTTTGGGCTAGAAACTGCGCCGAAACCAAGTTAAGTACATTTGTCGTGCTCATAATTTGATGATAATGAATTCGCGGACCGCAAACAAAACAAGAAAGAAAAGAGAGAAAAAATAACAGGTTGGGTAATGCATCATGAATGATTCATAGTGCTTTCTTTGTTCAATGGTGTTTAGTCTAGCGCCGCTGGTCTTCAATAAAATAAATATTCGGTCAAGGAACGGCCACACGGAAGAAAGTAATCTCCTCCTCTTTGATTTTTCGAGAAAATTTTCTTTTCTAAGGAATTTCTATGTAATACTTAGCGATATCAGGAAACATCACAAATCATGATTACATTTTTCATCCGTGAAAATGGAGATTCTTTCTGACCTTCCTGCGTTTGACGTTTGTCTGGAAATGCCGCAATCCTAACAAGGGTGGGGTAGAACTTTTAATACAACAGTCGTTCAATTCTTATACTTAAGATACACAATCTAACTTCTTCTATTCCTTGTTTGCAATTTTATTGTAAGTACTAAACAAAAAGGTAAAACAAAGGTGAAGGTCGAAAAACCCTCGGTGACAATAAAACATATCAATGACCAGCTACCCCTCCCCTACAAAGAGAAGCTCGCATACCAGACGGAACATCAGAATGAGGCTTCCGGCCAATCGTCTGGGACAAAGATGGTGGAGACGTATTCTGAAAGTTATTGAACAATCTCGCCTGAGGCTGGATCATTTATTCCGTCCGTTTCGTGCTATGCTTTCCCGAAAGCGTCCATGCCGCGTTGAAAGGAACACTTTCGTGAAATGAGCGCACAGGATACACGATTTCAACAGATGTTGAAAATCCGCCGAACTACGCTAGGATTTGGTGTTGTTCAAATCCTCTTAGGCGTCTCGCTAACTGCGTTGTCGTTTGCAGCCTTCGCCTTCACTTCTTCGAATAGAATACGGAATGCTTGCCCTTACTGGGCTGGATTCACGGTAAGTTCTTTTTTACCTCACTGAATACGTATCAAATCTGTGGCGAGTATAGCGGCGTGTTGGCGTGATTCGAATCGACAAACTTGACGCTTCTGTGTTCTTTAATAGGTTTTTTGCAGCGGAGGTGTAGGAATAATTGCTTGGAAGCACTCGTCTGTTATTTCGGTGAGTTTGTCTGAAGTAAAATGCTTTTTTTAAATCGTAAAAAGGGGGCCCACGTTGATTAAAACTCGAAACATCTTGGCTCAAAAATTGTATTGCCGTAGCATCTTTCGCGCTGGTGGTAACTATCATTCTTATTTGCTTTCACTTACAACACGGCACATCCAAACATCGCTTTTCCCGGTTGTGTTTTAGCCAGCTGAATATTGTATTAAAAAGGGCGCCCGAATATTTTCGTATAAAAATCAGATGGAAAGTTTGCTGGATTTGTGTTTATAAATTGGAGAGACAAAACACATTTCATTTTCCACAAGCGGCAGCCTCAATGTTTGCCCAGACAACGAACGAAACGACTGATGTTTTTCTTTCACTGCCGTCTGTCGGTGTTCTGTAGATTTGCTTGCCTGTTGTACTTAATAGCTGAACAACTAAGGCTAAGAAAGTGGTAATGTTTCTTTAAAATACTTTTCTGAGCTTTAAATCCTTTTCTCAGCCTCCCAGACACATTAACGTATCGACTTCTTTCAAGAATTGTGATTATTATTTTCAATTTAGGTGAAATGTGTTCAGACCTGTGCATTCTACGCTGGCAAAGAAGGCAAAGAAGTCAGTTTTGAAAAATTTTTCACCCTGCGCTCGTTAGGTTTAGAGCCAAGCCTTCTGTTTGCGGCAAACACATGGATTTAACAAAGGGTTTATTTCTTTGAAGGCTTGTAGTCTATACAATATGCAAAAGCTTTCTCAAGACCAGACTGTGCATTCATCCAACGGCGACAGCCGCAGCTGAATTTTCAATTAAATCCTGTTGTTTTCTTTATGTAAATTTAAGAGGAAAAAAATGTGGTATTTACTGTTGAAAATTCTGCCATTTTAATTGTACCCTTATATTTCTTAGCCAGGACAAAAAGATTGTTAACATTTCATTTTTGAGCCAAAATAAGGAGTCAGTGAGTTATCTGTTTAAAAAAATGTTTTTAACTAGAGGAGGGAGTTATAGTCTAACATGATATTCCAACGAGTGGTATTTCATGGTTTTAATTTAGTTTTCCCATGTAATTAATAAAAATGTCAATGTTGTCTGGAGGAAAGTATTGAAAAGATTTATTAAAAAGATGAGGAAGACATTATTTTGCTTGCAGTGTTATTGGCAGTGTGTAAAATGTGACAGATTCAGACCATAAAGCAAAGAGGGTTCGCTTTCATATATTCTACTGACTACATCAACTGGTACATGCATGGCACAGATTTAACAGCTACCATAAAAGCTGGGGGGGGGGGGGGGGGGGGGGGCTTAAAGTCTGCATTTGAGCCTGGCCCATCAGGACAGAACTTATCCCGGTTTCCAAAAGATGAAGTGACTACCGTAGGAGTATTTCTACCCCCCCCCCCCCCCCCCCTGGATGGGATGCTAGTCCATCGCAGGGTTACCCCCAGCAGCAAATTCACTGGTACCTATTTATACACCTGGGTGAAGAGAGGCACTATGAGAGTTAAGTGTGTTTGTCCAAGAACATAACACAGTGCCCCAGCCAGGGCTCCAATCCAGACTGCTTGATCTGGAGTCCAGCACACTTAAAGCTTAAGGCCGCTGCTCCTAATGGTTAGTGGGACTTATTTATAAAAGCTGAAGAGTGGGAGGGGGGGGGGGGGGGGTAGCTTAATAGAGAGGGTGACTTAGGTAAACCATAAATCAACAGTTAGGGTACATATAAAATAAATTAAGTGGATTTCTATTGTTTTAGTGATGTAGTGCTGGTTAGCAACAAAAGTAACAATCAGCCTGTTCGTTTAGTTGGAGAGCAACACAAAAACAATGGCGAGGGGACTAAGGCAAGGGAGCGCCTGTGTATGTTCTTAACAAAAGCCTGTTTCAGTATACCAGATTATGGTATGCCTCAAGATCTGATTGGTCGATTTTGACACCTTCTGTCAACACTCAAGCATTATTCATGTTGATGAGAAATGTGATATGCTGCAGAGGCAAAACATCTGTTTTCGAGTCACAAAGAGTTCAAAATAAAGGTTTCCCACAAGTTGATTCCTTTCATGAAAAACAGAAAGATTCCTTGCAGATTGTATCACTGGAAAACGTTCAATTGGCTAAGAAAGAGCATGATGTTTTTAAACTCTTTCTACAAATGAATGTGATAAACAAAATTGATCAATTATCCTGGTGTGGTTGTCCATGAAGAAATTGGATAAGACAATAATAAAAATCTGTGATAAGAACTGAGGCAACATGTCTTGTAACAGTTTTAATCAAATAGCCAGGCCTGGTATCACTATAAATAGAAGATACTTACATCGTTTGTAGAACTTTTGAGATTCTGGAGAACTGTAAATGTGTCTTGCAATAGAAATGGGCCAATGATTGGCAAATGATTGGCAGCTTTCAGTAGCCTCTTTTGTGCTGCACAAACGTCCAGTTGCTAGTACTTAAGTTTATATATACTTATAATTTTTTGAGTTATGTTTTTGTAAAGAAAATACTTCTTAGCTGTCGTAAGGGACAATGTGGTTAGTGAGTGATGTAGTGAGCGAGTCATGTATGTATGTCACACCAATCAGATTGGGGCTAATATCAAGAACCAATCAAAATTGCCGGGTCCTAAAGTGCATCGTTTGGGAGAACATTTGCTGCCGCTTTGAGAACAGCCATCTTTGTTTTTCTGTAAAACAGGAGGAGCTATTCACTTTTGGCATTTTTTTTGCCATTTCCTTAGGTAGTTTTATGTAGGTTAAACCAGGAAAGGTTCTCAATTGGTCATACTGCATACTGACACATACCACTTAACAAGGCTTTGGGAGCAGGATTGCTTAGCCGCAGTGGTTTCTAAGTCGGGAACGATTATGTTTTAATTACAGCTAGTTGTGAATGAGAGGACTTTCCAGTTTTGAAACAGTACTGACGATAGTAATTTTGATTTTGTTTGAAGCTAATGTATATTGGTATTTGTTGTTTCAGTTTCAGACGTGTTCAGCTCACTTTTGTTTTTCACTCATGAGTACATTTTAATTAGAACTGAGCAATCAGCGACTCTTGTTCCACGAAAAAGAAAGAGACCAAGACGCTGTTATCTACCCTAAATGTTTCTGAGTAAATAGTTATAGGCTCTGTGATGCTTTGTGAGCACCAACAAAAATAGGTGTTAGTCATGGTTTCGAATGGATTAGAAATACAGTATGTTATTGCATGTTTTCCGGTTTACGCCAGGTTTTAATCCTTTGTTTTGATTAATATTTCACTACATCCATGACGTCCAATGACGACACAAATTTATTTAATCAGTCTTTTAGGCGTTTTCACTTATTCAGAATTACAACATGTTTACATCTTTAATACATTTCCTTGACTCATTTATTAATTAATCGGTGTAAGTATCAATTTAAAGTGGTTTTGCTGTTAAAATCAAATCAACTGCGATCAATAGCAGCAAGAGAATAAGGACTTGCCATTCCGTGACAATTTGATAATTAAATTAGTTCTTATTTTCAGTTTCATAATTATGCAAAAACTTCACCAGAAATTTCGGCGCAAATTGCCTAAGAACTTGGAAGCAAATCTTCCATCTGTAATAGACTTTGACACATAGACGCATAGGTTTTGTCCTTTTTATTGTATCTTAGATTTTAATGTATTTTAAAGGTTTGACATTTATTTTCCTAGAGGACCCTCCTGAAAACCACCTCTAGGTGATTGGAGGCCTCCTCTTAAAATATTATGTATTATTATTTATTATTATTTACTTTGAAGAACCTTCCAAAGTGATGTTTTTAGTTTGCGTCATTTGTTACTTTTAAAGAAATGGCTTGTCACGTGAGAAAAAAACATAAAGTATTATGTTACATACCTTTGTCTGACAAAAACACAAGACAGAGCTTTTCATAAAAATGAAAGTGTCATGTCGCAAACAAACAAAAGTACGCTTCTTAGTAAATAATTGTCATAACGTGGTGCTTTGTTAACACCCACAGAATATGTGTTTGTCACGGTTTCGAATAGAGTAGGACAGGTCTTAATCTTTTGCATTGATGAATATTTCACAAAAAAGAAAAGATCCCAAACTATACTATACATGTTTGCTCAGGAATTCCTTGAGAGTTTTTGAAAACCGCAATAAATTTAATATTAGTTGTTTAGGCGTCTTGATCATTAACGTTTATGCTTCACACATTTAAAGTGGTACTATGATCAAACTTTCACCCCTTGCAATTTTAGGTGTTTCAAAGAGTATTAAATGAAAGATTAAAAATGCCGTTTACCGTTTTCAAATATCTATTTTAGTTCCAGAGATATTTAAGCTTAAAAAAATCGTAAAATATGCAAATTAGGGAACTGATGACGTCATATACTCAACCCAATTTTTTGTCAAGGACAAAAATTAAGTTATCTCGGTCATTTTTCTGCAGAGACCAATGAAACTTGGCAGACTAATAGTTCCTCAGGTGACACACCCACAGCTGTAATAAAATTATGTTACCATGGCAACTCACTCTTTTCCAGTCCCCATCAATTTTATTTCAATATTTCAGAATTTTTCAGTTCGGAAAAATTAAACCCAGGCAAGACGTCTGCCAAAGCCATTGATATGCTTGCTAGATCTCGCATGTAAAGCATTATTTACAAATATTAACGGAGAATGCCAGAATTGGCCAGAAAGGCGTTAAGCATTTGGGGGATCTGGAACCTAGTATGTTGCCATGGTAACCAAGTTGTCAAGTTCATATTGTGAAACACAACTAGCAGAGTGTTACTGCAAAGAATCAGAGACTTTCAATACAAATTGGCTGAGATATCACTTTCTTAGCATTTAATCAGAATTTGGTTGAGTATATGACGTCACTACTTTGCTAATTTGCATATTTTAAAAACTTGAATATCTCTGGAACGAAAAGAGGTATTGAAAAACAGTAAACGGCATTTTGCTTCTCATGTAGAGTACTTGTTAATACTTTAAAACGGTTGCGAAAGAAAACATGCGAATTTCATCATAGTAGCACTTTAATAGATTTTGTTGACCTTTTTAAGCGATGACGTCATAGAATGACGTCATCGGTTAATGCTGTAAAGTGGAAAAGTGATGGAATTTATGGAATTTTTGGTGTTACGGTGTGAGCGCGATTACTCCCTGAATTGAACCGAAGAGCATTGGGAACTAGGTATATGGTTTGTGTTCTTGTTCTTGTCGTCGTGCGAGTGGACGGAATCTGTTGTCTGTTGCAATCGACCGATCTTTCTAGAACCGAATAGAATTTGGAACTAACTTCAGGGATAAACGTCAGTAGAAAAGAATTGAAGTAAATCTCAACAAGAAATCACGGCATAGAACTCAAAGCAAAATACTCCCGGGCAGTTAGAAAGGACCGATTCTATGTATAAACGAAAGACACAAATTATATTTGATGTGTTTTATTAGATTTAGTAAACAGAAATCTTTACATTTTTTAAAAGAAAAGGGCTAAACATTTTCAAGACAGCGTTTGACCTTGTATCGTATGTCGTCAGTATCGGATGTCGCGCTACAGGATAACACAGCTTTTGTCAAACAGTCATTCAACACAGAAGTTGTTCTGGAATAAACGTCAGTAGAAAAGAAATCAAGTTGAACTCAACAAGAAAGCACTGCGTAGAACTTAAAGCAAAATACTCCCGGACAGTGTGTGTTTTATAAGATTTAGTAAACAGAAATCTTTAATTTTTTTAAAAACAAAAGGGCTCAACAATTTCAAGACAGCGTTTGACCTTGTATCATATGTCGTCAGTATCAGATATCTCCCTGCAACATAACGCAACTTTTGTCGAACAATCATTCATCACAGAAGTTGTCAGCTATTTTTATTAACTTTCTTGAAATTTTCTGTCAAATTTCCTGAAAATTCTTTAAGACCCCTTGTGGAACGTCATCGCTTCTGCATGCATTGCATGCCGTTTATTTTAAATGATGTTCGAATGATTTTGCTGTTAAAATCGAATCAACCACGATCGATAGTGGCAACAAAATATAAGAACATGTCATTCCATGACAATCTTTGAGTCAGTGTTTGTTTTCAATTGAATGAAAATTTACATTTTGAACGAAACAAATCTCTTTGAAAGAGTTCTGACACACTCTTGAACATGCCCTAAAAAATTTCTCCCACTACCCAAAATACAATATCCAACAGTCTGAAAACATATTTAAGAAGAAATAACTCTTGCACTCATTGCGTGCTTATGTTATTAAATCAGTCTAACTTTGCATGAATCGATATGTAATTTGCTCTCTCCAAACCCTCCGATAGTGGTTGCCATTTTGTTATGTCACGCTTTTCAGACTCTCCTGCTGTACTCAATCAATTGAATTTCAACTTTTGCACTGTTTGGGATTACTTGGCATGCTCCCAGCCAATGAGCCTGCTGAAATTTTTGCCGTATGTTATGACTGATATTGAACTTGAATCACTGGATGGACATTTCTTGTTAAAAACAGTAACCTAACCATTTATATGCTTGCCAGATCATGAATATGAAGCATCACTGGCAAAATAATATCAAAATGGAAGGCCAAGATTGGCCAGAGAAGCCTTTAGCATTGGGGCATCTTCTTCTTCTTAAACCCTAAAGTTCCCATTGGAACATAGGTCGTCCACCAGAGATCTCCATCTTCCCCTGTCCTTGGCCATTTTTTCCAGTTGGTTCCAACTCATCCCAGTCTGTTTTACTTGAACCTCAGTTGATCTTCTCCATGTTGTTTTCGGCCATCCTCGGTTCCATTTACCCTGAGGTGTCCATCGAAGGGCATGCCTGGTGACATTGGCAAAGGGCTTTTTTTTATTGCCCTGGTTGAGAGAAGATTCTGCACTGTAGCTTCCGTTTGGCTTTCACTACGGTGTCATACACAGTCTCTGTGGGCTGCCTTCCTGTCCCAGAACATGAGTTGATGAATTTACTCTCATTGACGTTTCTGTAGCGGTTACAGTTTTTACGGGGTAGGGTTGCTGGCCCCACGCCCAACCCTCCCCCTTTACCCAGGCTCGGGACTGGCAGGGAACTGGCTGTGAGCTGATTCCCAGGGGCATCTGAAACCCAGTATTTTGCCATGGTAACAAAATCGTTAAGCTCATATTAACAAACACAGCTGTCATACAAATTGTTTGAGCTATCTCTTTCATATTTCATCAAAATTTGCTTATTTGCCACATGTTTTAAAAACTTGAATAAAAGAGATATTTGACAACAGTAAACTGCCTTTCTTCTCATACCAACTTGTTAATGTTTAAAAATGGCTTAGATATCAGGACAGATGCAAATTTCATCATTTTATTTTATTATTTAATTTACATTTGACTGCTTTCTTGTTTGTTGCTATCTAATCTCAAAGGTGTACATTCAAAGATCATAATCTTACCAATGTTGGCACTTTCATCGTCAGCAGTCCTTGCCATTCCAAACAATTGAAGCCACTCATTAACCGCGCGGCCATGGGCTGAGCGCGGTTCTTGCTCTGCATGGGATTTATTGTTTTTTTTTAGTTTTTTTTTCTTGTCGGTAACCAGACCCAAACCTCCACTAGGCCAAATCGTGATTGGGACTGTATCACGCAACCTGTGATGTTTATTCGCCAAAAGCTGTTGAAACATTAACGTACGGAAAATGTCACGGGTATTGTTTTTGTTATTGTGTATGAAATATTTTTTCTTTTGGTCTTATCGAAGTGTTGGATTCAGAGGGAATATTGAATACACTAAAAAAAGTATTACGTCAGCCATGGAATGTGCTGACATTGCAGCTTTTTTTTGCCAGAAGCGATTGTCATTAATTTATTTGAAATTTTGCATGTATTTCTTGTGAATTTAGGCAATTGAAGTGAATTCTCTGGCTGTTTTAATCAAAGCGAGTTCCGAGATTTGAAGGAAAATTAAATATTTGCTGAGGTAAACAATTGAGCGTGCCTGTTCTTGCTGGGGTTACGTCATAAGTAGGGAAAAAAAACCACGTAGCTGTAGATAGCTGAGGATAACGTAAACCACGGATTGTGTGACTTGCGTGACTTCTTTACTGGTACTTAACTCATAGTACAAAAAAATAATCTTAACCGTGACTTTTGAGGAAGAAAGTTGTTAATTAGCAAAAATGGAGTTAATTTTTGAAAAGCGGTTGTCGAAGCGTTGGATTCAAAGCGAATATTGAATACACTAAAAAAAGTATTACGTCAGCCATGGAATACGCTGATGCTGCAGGTTTCACTTTCGCTACCTGACAAATAAGATTGTGTTTTCTTTACGAGTTTATATCGGCAGATGCAACAGTCATTAATTTATTTGCATTTGTGAGTATTTCTTGTGCGTTTAGGGAGTTGAAGTGAATTCTTTAGCTGTTTCACCGAAGCAAGTTCAGAGATTGAAGCAAAATGAAATATTTGCTGAAGTAAACAATTGAGCGTGCCCGAACGTGCAGGGGTTACGTCATTACAAGGGAAAAACCCCCAAGCTAAAGATAGCCATGGATAACGTAAACCTCAGATTGTGTGACTTGCGTGACTTCTTTGCTAGTCCTTTACTCATAGTGCAATCAGACTAAATTTAACCGTGACTTTTGACAAAAAAAAAGCTGTTCATTAGCAAAAAATATAAGGGCGGTTTTAAGTTGCTGGCAACTTCTTGTTTACTTCTGGGGTTGACTCTGGTTTGGCAATTTCTACGGAAAGCTTTTATTCTTGGTTTGCTTTTGTTAGTCTGAATCTTTCGCCATAACAAAGCAAACTACTACACAAAGCAGCAAAGCGGGAGATATACAATCATTATAGACAGTTGTGAAAAACCCAACATGTTGGTGTCAAATAGGCGTGACAAAGCCAACAATTTGATAACCTAGCAAATAGGTGACACGATCGAGCTCCAAATAAATATAACAAACAAAAATCTGTCTGAATAGGCCCCGCTAATTACTTAGAAGATTTCTAATTGCATTTGTTAGAGAAGTAATTTAGAAAGGTCAGGCGTGGTGTTTCATTGGGTTTCCAAACACAAGAAAACAGGTGAAAGTGCATTACCTAACACTTACCCTTGTTTTTCAATATTACTTTAAAACTAAATACAAAAGGTACAACTTTCTTTCTCGCCCTTGAGTTTATCTCTGTGACATGTCAACTCCAAAATTTTTGTCTCATGATCAACATGATGCCACACTTGTCTCTACCAAAACCAAGAACTGACCACCTGAAGCATAGCTTCGAGTACAGTGGTGCTTTTCTTTGGAACAATCTTCCTGAGGAACTATGCACTACAAATTCCTTAGACCTCTTTAAGAGAAGCATTAATAAAATGGTTTTCTGTATCACAGCAAACATGTAAACCACTTAACAGAGAATTGTTTATTATTTTGTTTCTATATAAAACTGATATTTTTAATCTTGTTTATAAATAAATGCTTTAATCAATCAATTTGGTAGGCTATTTTAGTACCAGGGTTGTCAAAAAAAATACTTTATGACTATTTAAGTGTAAGCCCCATTTGTGATACCATTTTTCTTGCAATAACTTAAACACAAAGGACACTTGATGTAAGATAAAATTACAGAATCATTTTGGTTTCTGTTGTACATGATGGGATTGCCCAGTCCCTCCCTCTTAGCCCAGGGACTGGCAAGATGGGCCAATGACCCTTCATTCTCTGAACATGTATAACAAATTACAGTCTTTGTTGCAGTTTGCAGCCTTTAGTTGTTCTAAATTTAAGCAGACTTGTACTTAATTTGTCCCTGACATTTTGTAATAGGCATTTTGTTGCTGTTGCAGATGAGTTTGTTCACGTTTTTCTCAGCCGTATGCGTGGTCCTGCAGATGATTGGCACTATTCTAGCAGGAGATGCCGGAGGCCTGCTGAAGTCACTTGTTATGTGTGAAAAAGACATCTCTGAACAGACATGCAAGTGCTGTGACTCAATTATGGCATGTAGACAGAGTGTGGGTGTCATAGAGTTTGAAGATGTGAAGGACTGTAGTATCATAACAGGCTTGCTCACGGGTTTAATGTATGGACTTTGTGTTCTAACTATTTTTGGAAGCTTGCTGTGTTTTGTTGCAACCATACTAGGATGTACTGCAGTGGCACGTGAAACAAGCAGACATCAGGTACTTGCAAATTTTTTAGTGTAGATGAACACATAAAGTCTAGTCTATGTACTGTTCAGAGTGGTACCCTGGTGTGCATATATTTAGTTAGAAAAAAAACATTCCCCTTAATTTTTGACTGTTTTACGTTTCATGTTGTTTTTTATTATAAGGAGGAGAGTGTTTTTCAGGGAACTAAACCACTTGTAGATTCCATATGGCACTCCGTCCAGGACTCAAGTGGTGTATTTTCCATATGCCACTCTTGTGAGTGTCATGTGGCTCATTGACGTCACGATTCGCCCCTTTTCTACTTTGTTGAATCGACAAGCAGGATGAATTTGTTTATCTAAGAGATGAAAAAGAATGAGCTTTCTGAAAAACTTTCTAAGCTCAAAGATGTGAATTTTATGTTCTTGTGGCAAAAACGATGTCTCACTTGTTGGGGGCCCTCACTCGTGAGATATCATTTCTGCTACTTGAACATAAAATTCATACGTTCTTGCCACCGTGCTATATCCTCTATATATTTAGAGAGTTTTACAATGACATTAGTTATAAGCACCTACAATTTTTTTTTGATACAACTGTTTGAAATATTACGTACATAGACAAGAACAATGTTTAGTTGCAAAATTCCTTTTGATAGTACATGTAAGCACACCAAAAGAGCCTGTTGAATGTACAGCCCACAATTATTTTTGTTCATAAGATTATTTTGGGGAGCTTACTTTGTGGGTAGGAGCTTGTTGTTGGGTGATTATCAAGGAATGCAGTCTTGTTTCTTCTATGAGGATGTTTCTTTGTGAATAATTTTAGCTGTATAATTATCAGAATACTGCATGGTAAAACTCTGTAAGGAAACAAACTGTACTATTATGTGGTATTTTATTAAAAATTAGCCATGGTATTGCAATTCCTGAGTTTTGATTGGTTTACAGGCCATGGTTTATGAACTCGTATACCATGGACCACAAATATGGTAGGTGTACGCGTCAGCGAGAACAGCTGGGGTGCTCAGATATTGCAATTCTTTGGGTGTTTTTAATAAAATAATCATTCCACTCGCACTTATTGGATATGAGATTCACCAATTCTGATGAGAGTTTACAAGTGTGAAAATCACGGAAATTTTCCCGTTAATTACTGATCATTACATTGTGGATAAGGTTACTATCAAAGGGAAATAGGTTTGAACATTGATTGGCGTTCATTTCCAGGGGTGGGACTTATTTTCAAAGTTAATTGTACATTATATCTTACATAGTTCTCTTCCTTCTTGTATTTCTTTTCTAAGGGGCTTTGTGGCCGTCACAGCTCCAGAAGGTCACATTCTAGAAACCAAGAGCGCTACACCTGGGCATCATACCCCACTGATCTGACCATGCTGCCGCCATACGCACCTCCAGTATATCATTCAATTGAAAACTTTCAAGATTATGGCATGTCTTCATGTATAGTACCACCTCCAGTGTTTGATCCCACAGACTTGCCTCCACCTTACTCCTCACAGAATCCCTCCCTGGCAGAGAGTCAGTTCTCTTTGTCTTCTCCCGAGTCTTCAAGCAGTCAGCAGTTTCCTGCTGGACAAGAAACTGAGGTTCACTTCCAGCCTGTTTGCTCGAGTTGTCAGACTGAAAATCAGGATCAAGATCCTGTGGCGCAAACTCCTCCGTCTGCCACATGTAGTACCCCTAGTGGGGTTATTCACCTCGGTGGGAACAGTACTCCATGGGACACCCAATCCAATGCTGTTGTGGACAGCATGGAACTTCTCTCAGCCAGTGGTTCATCTGACTTATCGTCTAATGCTTCTGATGGCGAACATCGACAGGCATTTATCATTGACTCTCATGGCCACAAAACGGTTA
The DNA here is from genome assembly GCA_963693305.1 of Meandrina meandrites. Classification (NCBI taxonomy): domain Eukaryota; kingdom Metazoa; phylum Cnidaria; class Anthozoa; order Scleractinia; family Meandrinidae; genus Meandrina; species Meandrina meandrites. Next base: position 44,937,538 of record OY855905.1, on the reverse strand, counting down.
TCAGTAAGGTCATTCCTTTTAAAGTTCATCATCCCACAAGCTCAACATCCAGAATACAAGCAGAATTGTCAGAACTCGTTCGAGCCTCCACAGGTTCAAGAAAAAGGACATCCTCACTTGGATTAATACAAGAAGCATCACCGAAAGACATGGCGAATGCCCGTCCTGTTAGGACAACCTCTGGCTCTCCCGTTAAAGGGGCCACCATCTTATCTCTCCGCACTCGGAGTAGATCTTTAGGGGAAAACTCCATTTACGTCAATTCATTTGAGGTTATGACAAGACCTCCGCCAAACGTGCGACTACCAGCCGATGAACCGCACAAACCTTACGGTACAGATATTTACTTCAACACGAGAAATGCCCATCAACGTTTAAGAAAAGGAACTACACACAGAGGTGATACGTTGATAGCACTGCAGGGCAGCAGACGCAGCGAGCAAAGAAAAGAGAGAGGTAAACATAAACGAAGAAGGCACTCCCACAACATTCCCAAACACAGACAGAAACGGAATGTTAACTGTGAATCGGTAGACTGTCAGGTGAATTGTGGGCATGACGCTCCAGTATCACCGGGCAAGGAAACGATAGTGTGAATTAGCAGAAAGTTCCATTACGTACCTTGACCGAGAACGAAAAATTATTACCATCTTTTGTTGACTGTAGAGTTAACCATAAAGTGGAGTAGCTTCCTTGGATAAAGATGTAAGAGGATAAATATTGACTGCAGAAAATTGACGCAAACCTACTGTAGGGTGAAAGTACTTGCAGAACCAAAAATGAAAACGGGAAATAGATCTATTGCCGTTAATTCGAGAGAAGACTAATGACTCGGAAGCACATACCATAGACCCTGTATGCAACTTTCTTCTACAACAAGATATGGATGAAACAAATTTACAGTATAACTGACAGTGACACGATTCAGCCTCAAAGAGTGCTACAGTAGATCAGTAATATATAAAAAGTATATATTTAAAACAAAACATGATGAGATTACAACTCGACAAAGCCACAATAAGACTAAAGAGAGGTTTTTTTTGCATGTATGACATGTTTGTAATATATTGCATGTGATTTTGAATGTACTCATTCTTGGTCTTCAATAGACACTAAACGTCGACACACTATCGAATCTGATTCAAGATTCCGGTAGGGGAACAGCTGTAATTAAATTTGTCAAGGAAGTCTAAGCAACATGGTGTGTGTCCATTATACCATGCTGATGTTGACGACTTTCTTGCTATCTGATTCGACAAAGAGGATGGGAATCTTTTCGGGTAGTTCAAGAATAATTTCTGGTTGTTCCCCCAAACTGGAGTGAAGAAAACCGTTTTAATTATCCAAAAGAAAGTTGATTTTCGTTTTATATTAACGATTTGCGTTGCTCATGAACATTTCGATCCGAAAATATTAATCTGTAATTGAAAAAAAAACAACAGGTGTACCCAAGTCAGAATACATAGATATAACAGTTGAATTGTTCAAGAAGATCATTATCACAATTGGCCATGTTCCAAACGAGCAGGGGACTGGGTACGAACATATTTTTTCTTGGTACGAGCATTCAATATCGATTGAATTAAAAATAGGGCACGTCATCTGAAAGAGCATCCAAAAATTAGTAAATTTACCAAATTTGATGGTTATTGGTTTAAACGCAAAGGCATGGTACACTTTTAAAATAAGAGAGTTTAGTATGGATTGGAGGACGCCTGTCCCTCCAATCCATACTAAGTGTACCATGCCTTTGGGTTTAAACCAGTAACCGTTGAATTTGGTGAATTTACTTATTTTTGGATGCTCTTTCAGATGACGTGCCCCATTTTTCAATTCAATCGATATTGAATGTTTGTACCGAGGAGAAAATATGTTCGTACCCAGTCCCCTGCTCGTTTAGAACATGGCTAATTGCCGGGGCATGGAATTCCTTTAGTCAGTATAACTATGTTTGTCGTTTCAACTGAATGAAAAGTATAGGATTAATCTATTTATAATGACTGTTGTCATTAAAATATTGGTCCAATAGGACATTAATTTGCGAGTTATGTCTTAGTATTAAAGTAATTCGTTACAAGGTGAGTAAGGTACATTCCTATATATTTTTACCATAAAGTATACAAAAGTAACAGATACATACAGTTTAAAACACTTGATGACTTGCAGAGAACAAAGAAATTAGTGTACTTTAATGTATGGTACTATTAACATAAGATCGAGCACTTGGATAATTATATGGAAGTTTATGTATTATTAGGAAAAACATTAAAAGGAACATCAAAGATTGCCATTTGTTCGCAGAAATATTCTATTTTGCGTTAAATTACAAAAGTTACATTGTTTTTTCAACATTTCACGTAAGGATTTTGTGAGCCCAATACGTGGAGAACACAAGCTACGAGTGGTCATCACATTTCGGCTAATCAGATGCATAGAGCGAAACTGGCACGAAGCACGATTTCGAGTTAGATAGGTCAAATCCTGATAAGATTGTTGCATTTTGCAGTTACACGAAACGGTTCCCGCCATGTTATAAGCATTTCTGGGTGCTACACTCCCTTCACCAAACAACCTACTACGCCTAAATGCAACAAAATTTGTTTGTGTGTTGCAATTGTGTGAGGCAATTCTTGGAACTCGTCTCTGACTCTGAGAGCATTGGCAATGATAAAAAACTCTGAACTGGTCAATTTCCCCTGCCGCCACCAAAAGTAAATAAATAAAAAATAATAAATTAAAGAAATCACGCACCTATTTTTTTTTCGTGGTTTGTCTCGTGAATGAAATTACTGGGTAATAAGATGAACCTAGTAATAACGTAACATTAAGCAATCACTTGGGCAACTTGGAGCGTACAATATTTCTAATTACCTCGTGTAAAACGTAAGGGGCCAATTCTAAGATAAGGGTCAAACCTTGACCACTTGATCAAGAGACCAACGCGCACCGCGCCTCCTGACAAGAACGCGATGAAATTTATAGCAAGGATGCCAATTAGTACGAGACTTGATAAGGCCATTTAAATGTTAGACAACGAGCAGTCCGTCCAGCGTGAAGCGAAAAAAAGGATGCACTCGTCTGTTTTTCGCTTCACCCTGGACGGACTGCGAAAATACATCGGTATAGGGACTGATTTTTTATAAGTACAGTAGTTACTTCTACGAACGGTAACGGCGATTTATTTAGCCTGTCAATCTCGTGTTCATAATTCAGGGTGGTTTCTTCGTCTTGTTCTTCAACTTTTCTGAAATTCGAGCCACTTCAATTCATACTCCTCTTTCCACCATATATTGGGTCGAAGCTCATGGCAATACGCGAAGGTAGGTCACGTGACCACAGCACTAGTTGTACCAGGACAACTCGGATTAATATTAATCCGTGGATTATAATAATAATAATAGATTATAATAGGGTTATTGTAATCCAGTAATAGATTATTATAATTCAGTAATATATTATTATAATCCAGTAATAGATTATTATAATTCAGTAATAGATTGGAAGGATTAGATTATTATTAATAATATCATCCGGATTAATATTAATCTCTATTATAATCCAGATAAAATTCCCGTGAATGTTTGGATATAACAGCTCTATATGACATAACACCATATAGAGAAAATATGAAATAACACCAGACTGATGGGACATAACGCCGATCACATCAGTCACATGACGATCACTTGCATATGCTAGAGCTGGTGGATACCACGATGGTGACCTTAGAAGTAAATTAAAAGGAACAAGCGCCTCTGGGCTTGAGAAAGGGAATAACTACCAGCTGCGTAGAAATAGCGACAATCCCAATGACACTAACTGTTTTAAGGTGATTCCACTGAATTGCATTGCGCATCCTTGCTGCGCATGAGTTTTCGCGTCATTTACCGCGTGCACGAGCGCGCGCGCACACACAACATTATGGTTTTTCTTTCAGGTTAAGGGGGGTCCTTCTTAACTACAGATCTAGAGCAGTTGCTAGGGAATTGCTGAAGACCAGTTTTAGTGGCAATCCATTTTGGACCGTTGTGTAACGCTAAATGACAAATAATGTCGGGGAGGAAATAAGTACTTGAAAAATTGACGTTGCGCGTGCAAAACTAGTGCCAGTCCCAAACCGCGCGTTACAATTTAAAATCCCTAAAACTTGGAGGAAAGAAGGAAGAGTTCGAAATTTTTTAAAGAATCGGAGATAACATAGCCTCCTTTATAATCCTACGTATGGAATTACCGTTTATTCGTAAGAAAAAAACGCTACTGAAGAAAGTCTGAAAATACGGGTGTTTGTTATGTCATAACTTCTACAATAATGCAAATTTTGTAAAACCCATACGAAGCATTAAGCACGTGGATGTTCTTAATCTATTGGCACTAATTTTAACTTTCGGTTCTATATGCCCTTTCAGTTTTAGGGTTTTTTCCATTCTGGCCACGCCACTTGTCAAATATGGCCGTGATTTGAAACTCTTGAAGGACTCTTCAATTGTACAAAGTTGTGAATAAAGCTTATCCGTAGCAGGTCAAGTTTCCAAAATATGGCGGTTAGATACCTTCCTTAGCAACAAATTAGTAGTTAAGAAGGACCCCCCTTAAGCTCAGAAGAGAAATAAATGGTCATTTTCTTCTAAACGAGCACGGTGACCCCCATTTTTTAATGCATAAATTTAAAATACATCCGGTTGACTACAATATATTGCAATTTAAAGAAAAGTTAAATACTCTACTTTGAGATATTTTTATTTGAATGCTTTAAAAAGTACGTTTTGAGCTAGTGCTGCTTACGCACGCACGAAGCAAAATCCTTAATTTCTTTCATAATCTCAATTCCAGTTTAATTAAAATAGTTTATTATGTAAGATTAAAGTCTATTTCGTTGAACTGCTTCAATATTTTAACGCTAGAAATGATTTTTTCTAGAAATGATAGTTCCCTTTTCGGATTATGAGGGTTTCTAGTATGAACCTCGTTGGTCATATGTTTACTATAATAGCCATCCAGATTGCACAAAAACGAGCACGGTGACCCCCATTTTTTATTGCATTTTTTGTAACGCTCATAACATAGTTATGAACTGGACAAAGTCTTAGAAAATTCTAAAGACTCCTTCTATTTCAGTGGAATCACCTTAAGGTTCGGAGCCGCATATCACGATGGCAACTATGAACAATTTCTCCCGTCTCTTGGCGCCTTGGACAAAGATTAATCCTATGTAGGAATGATATTAAAGCTACATAGGAAAATAATTGGGATCCTATGTAGAATTAATATTTGTCAGATTAATACTAATGTTAATCAGATTAAAATTAATCTTACATAAGATTAATATTAATCCTAAGTGTCCTAAGTCTCGTACTAATTGGCACGGCTCAAGCCTCAGTAATGGACTATAATAATCATTAGGATTAATATTAATTCGATTGATATTAATCCGAGTTGTCCTGTTGCAAGTACACTTGAATACGAAATTCTAAAATGACACGACGACAGAAATACAAAACAATGACACTATATACCCTTAATTGCATCCCCTAAACGTTTGAAATTGACCCTCAACATGCCACTTGTATATGAAATAATGGTTCACGTTAGTGGGCAATATTTAACATAATTAAAATAGTTGGCAATGTAAACTCAGGGCACGTATTCTTTGATAGGAGGCAGCGTAGCCGGGTAAACGTTAGGTTTTCTTCAAAACCTTAACAGTTACCGTTCGCTAAATGTAAAATGCGACGGCGCGAGTTATGCCAAGATCGTCACTGCTCCTTTTGCGACGCGTGATTAATCGAGAAAGGTGATTGAGGTATCGTGATTTGTCAATTGCGAGAAGACACGCAATGCGGAGATAAAACGCCATAACCATATTTTCCGTTAAAGGAAGAGCTGATTTTTCTGGAACTTCTATGGCGATGAAGGGTTTCCGTTTTTTCTTGTGTAAAAGTGAAAGGTATTGCTGTTTTTCCGTTCTCGGTAGCACGCCGCATCACGTTGACCGAGTGACACGTGCTTATTTAAATTTGTTGGCGTAAAACGTGACTCTCTACCTAATCCTACCCGAAACCACAAATTGTGCTTTGCGGTTACATAGTTGCCTAGTGGCCGGCTAAGCTAGCTAGCATACAACCAAAGTAGGCGGGTTAAGTACGCGTGCTTGATAAAAGGAATTGTTGTGTAGCATTTGATCTGCTTTCTTTTTTCTTCTTGTTACTTTAAGCTACTTCAGTTCAGTCACTCAAAAGTGAACACCTTGTACCTATCTCTAAACTTGATTTATGGAACCTGCGTGAGTCTCGGTCAGTCTCGGGCTTTTAGATTAGACGGAAGTCTTTTGCATCCGACCAGAGTGCAAGGCTTAGAGGGTTTATGAAATCACCGCAAATAGATCAGCTTACCCACCGACGACACGTAGCTGCCGGTAATGTTGACAATGTTCAACGCACTTATAACAAACAGGTCGAACGTCATGAACTAAACAAAAGCTTTCGCAGGTAACTCCGAGAACTTGACTTGCTGAAGTTAAACTTGATCTCCATTGAGGAAAACTGTAGAAATACAAAAATATATTTCTTGTCAAGACTTAATTTTCAGCTAAAAAAGCCGCATTCAACAGCCGAGTCACTTCGAGAGTCAATGGTCTCGGGAAAATGTGATTTGTGCCATTCACCCACTATTACTAGTCACTAACTTAACGTCTGTTATTGACAACTTTTTAGACCTTTCATGTTGCTTAAACTGTTCATTTGACACTACAGTGGAACCTCTTTAATACGGACACCAGGAACAGTGGCCGCATTATGAGGTGTTCGTATTACAGAGGTAGACTTTGAAAGATGAAATATTTGTCATGCTACGAACGTGTAGCCTCCTTCGCAGACCTTCCTTTGGCTCGTCACGCAATCTTTTCTCCCCAACGTTGGGGAGGAATGCGTGACGAGCCAAAAGAACGTCTGCGGAGGAGGCTACGAACGTGGGACAAAGGAAAAAAATCTGAGTCAGCGACGGGAATCGAACCCACTGATGACCAACCAAACATCGGGCGGGCGCTCTATCCGATCAACTGAGCTACGAGAACTCGTGGTGAGCAAGGCCATTTACTAGGTTAATATCGGTGACACGCGTCCTGCATACTGCTAGGATCTACAGTGTCAAAAAGAAAAAAAAAACATCTTTATTTATCAGAGATAGAGTTTATACGAATTTTGGTCTCTTTCGGAGCAAATGAACTGTCCGTATTATAGGTGTCCGCAACTGAGGAGAGGTTCGACTGTAGTTAAATAGCTTCGCACTCGATGTTTCAAGACGCTGGCACGACTCACGAGAACTTTCCAGAACAATTGTTCGCATAACTGAAATTATATTGGGTAACGAATAAACATATCATAAGTAGGTTAAAAGCTTTGATTGTATTCAAATAACTGTTGGAAGCCAGCCACAATCTGTGGACTTCCCAAGTTGTCCATTACTGTAGAATCAACTTCGCTTTAACTATAAATATCGTTCGAGTTGTCAGTTTATATATAGCATATAAGGCGTTCATTTGGTACTTACAGCCGGAGGTCTTGGGAGTCATGCGTGCAGTCTCACGGCCCCTCGCACCCAAACAATACCTCCTGCTCATTCTCTTTTGGTACCGAATACAACGCACGTTCGATTCAAGCAGTAAAAATTCTTCCGGCTTACTGATCCTTGAATGAGGAGTTAAAATCTCAAGCAAACACCCTTATTTAGATCGGAAGTCACATAATTTATGCACGCGCGCAATAATCAGATCATGTTTTCCGCATTTCTAAGAGCGTGTGAAGCCCAAGCAAAAGTGCTAATGTTGTCACCTCGGCGGAGTCGGAGGGGAAAACTTTTGCTGTGCTGGCCATTTTGTTATATGGTTTGCATCCCTCTGGCTCCAGACTGATCTAGGGCGCCCCAGCCTAGCGTGCTCGTTCCTATGCGTTCTATACCCTTGGTCTCTGGTGGTAGGAGTTCCAAATTGTTTTAACACAAGTACAACCATTATAGCTTTTGCGGCAAGCAAATCCAATACACGAACCTTTTAGCTCCAAGCTCCAACTGGAAAAAAATTCGCCCATCGCTAATTTGTATTTTATTTCCGTCATATGTTTCCTCATAAATATTACATGCATACACCACGTTTTAGGATGTGAAGCCCTAAGGTCAAGATACATATTCTCCTTTCTGGTGTCGATGCATTTTGTATGTTCAAGGTTTGGAGAATTTGCTTAATTTTTGTGATCATTTACAAGATGATGACCGATCAGTAACAGGATTCCGTTTAGCTATGATATCCACAAGAAAAACTTATTGTCCACATTAATACCCTTGTTAGTGTGCTAGTGTTTGAACAGTGATTTTGAAAGGAGAGGTATCTCGGCACGGAGTAAAAAAGTTTCAATTTTGTGTCATTGGTAATCCCAGTATCGTGGCATTTTGAAATCAGTTGTTTTATTTCTTAGAACAGTTATGAATTGGTGATGATGATAATCATAATAATCTCTAAAATACAATAAAAAATAGTCATTTATATAAAATCTAAAGTTCATTTACGAAAGAATCTAGTAATAATAAAAAAATAAAATAATAATAATAATAATAATAATAATAATAATAATAATAACCGTTCTTAGTACACATTTTCCATTGCAATCTATTCGAAATATTAACAGTTAAAATTTAGATAAGAATATAGATAGCCAGGTCTTACTCTCTGACACATTGTATGCATTTACAATATTTTGCTTCAGTAATGTCAACTTTAATTACCACGTCAACGTCAGTTTTTTGGATACGCAAAAAGTCTCCACCATCCCCAGCATCACCATCGAAAACTTGAATACATTGCATTTCGTAACACATTTTTTAAAAGAGCGATTGAACAGAGAACTCAAACAAAAACTCTGTTTCACAATAACGACCCAATAACTGAATGTGTAATGTTCATGACATAAAATCAACGAGAAATCGTTTCTCTGTAATAAAAAAGGCAAACAGTTTGTTGAAATACTTGGGAATGGTACAATTTATTTGCTACACAAACAAATGTAAATATCTGTCATGTTCTTGACGTGTTTCCGGCTTTACAATAAAGGACGTGACTAGAATACCTGCGTTGTTTCCGTTTCGCTCAACACCTTGGTCATGGTAGTTTCCGTTTTGTTGATAAAGCTTCGTGGGAGTGGCCGCGTTAAATGTTGTGTCATCGCGATACAACTTCATGCAGAAAACTAAAACTGCAGCTCAGGGCAATTAATGTTTAAATCAAGCGCTTGAAGTCTTGTCTATTAGACCTGTCTAATATCAAAAGTAAAGAAATATGAGTTCCACGGTCATACACAGCAGACATTCCTTACAAGCCGGTCTCGTGTTCATCTGGTCTCAAAAGGGATTACGCGGTTAATATCATCACTTTGTTTACTTTCCTGTTGTTTTCATCCGTAAAATTCACGGTATCTACTCTTTATTATTGGCGTGATCTTTGTACGCGCTTGTACTTTATTGCCAAGAAACATTTGAGTTGGTATTCAACGCCAACAAAAGGGTAAACGTATTTGATAACTTCAGCTCGGGGAAATGTTGTCCTCGACCGGTCTCAAACACCGAAGTATTCACTTAAAAAAAAACTTGAAAAACTTTTAGAAAACGCTTCAAGCACACGCTGATACGCTTTTGACCTCAATCAACATCTTAACTTTATTACACGATCGGATTAGAAAAGTTCTTTTAGCTGCTTTGGACGATCGGTTTTAATCAGTAGAAGCTAAGTAGTTCTTGTTCGTTCTAATTGTTACGATATCGCAACAAAAAGCAGAGGTTTCAATATTTCATGTTATAGGTTGAGTTAGAATTAAGGTAATACAAGATAAGAGACAAAGAAAACTGTATTGCAAATATATTCATAAATCAGTTAAAAGGAAGACACCATGTCAAACTGAAAGATCACTTTTGCTTAGACTTGCCAACGCTTTTATAACAGTTGGGTAACACTTTACAGGTCTCGGATTCTCAAATTTTGATCTCGGAATATTGGAATTTCGCCGTTTGAAAGTCCCGGAGTCGCATTCCAATGCTCGGATTTACCATTCCACGTAAAATCGAGGAAAACTAGTAGTTCATTGTTTCAGGTTACCTGTGCGTTTGCATTTGTCAAGGGGTCGTGGAAGACCTGCTTCAAGGACCTTCAAGCAACACCGCCAACAACACTGACTGGACTGACAGTAAAGAAACTAAACTGTTTGTGAAATTTTCACTTCTAGTAGTTAGCATGCACTTTTAGTGCCCCCTATCCGCTATACTAAGGGTATACTGTAAGCTACTGTAATAAAACTGCTTCGCGCTACCCTTCTCTTGGCACCGCACCGCAAGCAGGAGATGTTTTGCCGCAGGGAATGAATTAATTTGGTGAATTTTAAAAACAAGTGATTTTAAAATGACAGTGATTCATGACAAAGATTGTTAGCGAGGGATGAACCACAAACGTTGTTTTTAGGATGATAACGTGTGGCGGAAATACAAGCTTTGAAGTTGAGTGTATTCTCTACAATAAAACGAAAAACAAGTTAAAAAAATAATTACAGGTAAGCCATTAGCAACATGTGCCATAAATAATTTATCGCCAATAACTTTAAGTTTTAGGGCTGGCCTTGGCATTTCATTGAAACACATAAACAAAACCTCCGTAAGCTGTGGACGAATTGTTTTAAACGGAAATTGCATTCGTAAGAAGACACAATTTCGCTCGTAATTTTTTCAGTTGTTTAGTGAAGCCGTAAATATTTTTTTTTCTGATAAAAGTACTGAGTAAGGTGTAAATAGCGATTCCTTCACAAAGTGCCAGTATTGAATTTCTTAAGTACACAATTCTTTTACGTACTATTCGTACATAGAAATCATGAATCGAAAGAGGGCAGTCAGGGCAGTGATGTTTTTGTTTTCATTGTTCCGTAAATTCATTAAGAAAGCATCGATAAAAAAAGAATCGCCGCCAACCAATCAACACAGCTCTGGCGATCCAAACAAGAGAACTGACCACTCGGGGAAGCCCTTTACCGTGTATCTCTTGATTGACAGTTGCAGCGTATGCTACATGTCATCTAATTTATGCACCGAGCACACGATTGGCTACCTCTGGAGAGTGTCTTTATTAGCTTCGTTTATTGGTTCTGGTAATAGCGGGGAAGACATGTCACATTTCATCTGTCAGCAAAAGAAATCAACATCGAGTCTCCTGTTTCCAACCTCAAACGCTTTGTAGCTAAATGTAGTTGTAATTTTAGAACAGATCTCACAGGCCAAATGTTCTTCTCTTTGCTTGTAGCATTGTGGACGATCTATAAAGCTGCGGGTAAGTGAGTTTGAAACGCGCTGCTCCGCATTAACATTTGCATCACGTACCACAAATGTTTCTGCTTTTACGCTGGCGAAGCTCCTTTAACACTACAACCTAGGTGATCCCCGGGTGGGGAAATGGAGGTTGCAACCGAAACAAGCAAAGTTAGAGTGAACTGAACGGAGAAGTAACCCCGGTGAAGCGTGAGATGGTTGTGGATGATAGCGATTGTTTTGAGAGCAAAGCAAGTCAAGCGCGGCAGCTGCTCATACAATGGTGCTCTCGTACTCCATGATGTTAATTCGAGGAGACTCAGTTGTGCGTTTTACGTCCCGATCATAGACTGACTGGATCGAATGGGGCTTTATGCTAATGTTCTTTTGGAAACTTTGCAGTACTGTTTTGTTTTGTCTATAGTTTGGCTGTTTACGTTTCTTGGTACAGAAAATTCGACGTTAATGGCGAACGAACGTAGCGAACGCTTCAACGGCAAACTATTCCGGCACCCTTTTATACGAAACAGGCAAGGGTGACTGCCGCCGATCTCGGTGTGATGGATTTACTGCCAGTTGTCCCAGGAATTGCCCTTAAGTAAAGGTCACTTTTCCAATGTATAGTCACTATTCACATGTCGAATAACTGAAGGAATTTTCTTCCAACGATTCTGAAGGGGGGTTCGCGCTATGAGCGATAGGCATCAAAACAATGCCCATCTGCAGTCCCTAGGACCATTCTACACCAGTACACAATTTCTTCTAACCCTTTCTTATTGTTCATAGTTTGTTGTTGTAGAATAAATCATTTTCACTACTAGGGTTTGATTACAGTCTAACTGCGTGCTGAACATTATTTCAGGCACTATCGCGGGGCCCTTGGTTCCTCTGAGTTTCAGCCAAGAACCCACGTACACAGTAGCTCGCAAAAATGAGCTCGTTACATTGAACTGTGGAGTGGTTGGTTCACCTCCTCCTTCCAAGATAACATGGGAAAAGGACGGACAGTCAATCGTTGCCGATTCTAGAAGACGAATAGGATTCAATGGAGCATTGATCATCACCAGAGTAATTCACAAGCGGGCGAAAAACAATACTGATGTCGGGGAATATCAGTGCTTTGCCTCAAGCTCGATGGGCAGAATAGCAAGTCATAAAGTACATTTGGATGTTGCTGGTAAGAGACAAACGAAATATATGTTTGTAAATCATTTTCAGGGTTTCAAACAAAATCAGTGACGTGATCTTGGAAGTCCTTGTTTCCGACACGGACAGACTACCTTTTTGAATCGCGCAGTTTCTTTCTTATACCACAGTTGAAACGCTAAAGATTCATTTCCGAACACGTCGTTCTTCCGGCTGTGTGTATATTTATTGCGATTGCTGAAGCCTACGGTTTTCTAAGTGAATCCATGTGTTGTCTTCACGTTTTAACGGAAAGCGAGCCAAAGCCGGGAAAACTCATTTGCTATCGTATATGTAAATTCTGTTGCCAATTTTGAGTATTTACATCTTTGCTCTTTTTCTGATCACGCGATTATTCTTTGATTGCGTGTTTTCCAGGTCATTTTTTTCTGTTCCACTGAACGTTTCAATTATCGTCTTTAATACGAGAAGAGAGTAATTTGTTTCAAAACATGTTTACAATATCTCAGTCACCCGTAAGAGAACAAGCTGTAAGGTCGATAGTCTCCAAAGCTGGAGCAGCATCGCTCGTAGATTGGCGGACGGTCGTCGATAATAGTGTTTTTCCATCACTGTCAAACACACTGTTTGTTTTATCTTCTTACATGGAGCTTATTCACTCAAAATCTTAACCTTTACAGTTTTATGCGTAACTTTATAAGTGTAAATATTGCGTCTTTTCTCGATGAGGAGAAAGGTTAAGCTTATAACGTGTTATGCACTTTGCCCCAGGTACCGAGCGAGCCACACATCATCTTGCCGCAACGAACGCTACAATTGAATATTCTACATTGATAGAATGAATTCTTTCATTTTTGCGTTATTGGCGTAAAGTAGTTAATATTCGTGTCGTGTTGGTAAACGACCGAAAACGATTTTTACCGCCACCCTCCGCTGTTGGAGTACAACGCTTTATTTTGGCTCGTTCCAACATTGTAGGCATCGGGCAAACTTTCCCATGTCTTTTTAGGTTGTTCGTTTGAAATGTTTGCCTTACGAAAAAACGTCAAAACACCACTGGAAATCATGTATAATTTCGACGTTTAGTTTTCGAAGTTGCACATACACCACGCTGCGAAACAACAACCCGTCATTTAGTGGTGGTCGCATTATCATTATGTTTTACAACACCTTTGACCTTATCAAAAAAAGAACCTCGTTTGCGGATATTCTCCACCGTCAATTTGTTTAATGTTCGCAGTAGCACACGAAGAGTGGCGTCGCGTTATTTCTTTGGAGTGTTTTATTGCTAGAGAGCGAAAAGAAATGCTTGTGTTTGGGCTTGTCCTAAACATGGTGGGTCCTTTGTGTTAGCAAGCAAAACAACAAGTTCAGTGTCTGTGAGATCGATCAGCCTTTTGTCTTCTTGGCCAATAGGGATTAATTGCGCCTTGTAAAGAATATCACGTGCTTATCGTGATTCATTTTACATTGATTTTGCTTTACAGCTTGTTTTGGAAATGTGTATAACAACAAGTATGAAATTTACTCAGCTGCATATTGCACACTGTGCCCCAAATCTTAGATGCAAAAATCCTTCCTCTGATAAGCCCTCTTGTAGAACAATAAGCCTCTTTTCCTTGGGGTTGTTTGTATTTTGTCATTACAATCTTTCAGAGACTTCTGCTGCTTATCTGATGATTGCAGAACTTGTTTTGTGTTTCACAATGTGTTTAAGAGTTAAGGTGGCTCACAACAGTTAAGTCAGAATTAGACATGCCCGTTTTAGGTGTTCTATCGCAGCTATAACAATAATTTTTAGGAAAATCCTTTAGTACAAACTTGTACAAGTTTTACCAATGCAAGCCTTGCACCACGTTTTTTCAAACAGTGTGTAACAATATGAACTTGCTTTCATTTCTGATGAAGGCTTTAAAGTATTAGCCAAAACAACTAAGAATCTAAGAAAAGACAATGACAAACCGTTTAAAGGCCCACTACAGTATCTTGTTGCCAAGTTACGTGGTTGTCTCGCAAATGCAATTTTACTTCTGGTTTTCTCCCAGACATCTTTTTAAACAGCAGTGGTGATGTATAAAACATGCAAAGATGTAGAGCTACCAGTTCGTGTTTTGAGCGGTTTCTCCTTCAGCTCACTGCAGAAGTTTATGAAAGCCATGGGCAAAATTAAAGCATACTTGAATTGAACAAAGGCCGTAAAAAAGCTACAGTAAGTTTACTCAGTGACACAAAGGCAAGATCATATTTTATGCAGTTTATAGTGACTTACAGAAGAAAAGTTTTAGGAATGAACTAGATTTATCTGCCATAAATTGCTTGCAGAAAGAGCTGAAATTATTATACATGCAGCAGTCTAATCACATGACAAAGGTTTCTTGAAAACTAAACTTTCAAAAGCATCTTACCTTACAAACATTTCATTCAACCAAACAAGCTTTTGAGCTCAAAAATATGATTACATGTACGCTGTTTACAGGTGTTTTGGCAAATAGCAAGCTGGAAATAAAGAAATTCACACTAAAATGCCATTTAATACTTACAGCGGATTCAGGTTGAGCATCTCAGTTGTCACGTTCATTGTCACGGTTGAATTGATTGCGTTGCGAGGCAAAATGACAGATGTTGCTAGGCGGCAATTTCAACGTTCTGGCTGGGAATACACAACACGCTTTTTGCCATATACTTCATTAGACATAAAATGTTCTTATTACTGTACAAGTTTAAGAGACAAGATGGATTTATTTCCTGCTCTTTGGCTTTTGTTCAAAAGGTATGTCCAAGAAGTTCTCCAAAGAGCCTCAAACTACAACAACTTGGGTAGGGTCAGTAGCAAGATTTTCCTGTCAGATCCGCCAAGCTGTTCCCCCTGCTACAGTAACATGGGAAAAAGACGGCAGTCCATTGACTCCTAGTGGAAGAATAGTAATTTTGGACCAAGGAGTTCTTCAAATAAAAAATGTTAAGAAGTCAGATGAAGGAAACTACAGATGTATTGCAAAAAATTTTGCAAAAACACGACAAAGCGAGGTTGCAAGTCTTATAGTCCAAAGAGGTAAGAAAATGTTTTTTGTGTACTGATACATCAGGCTTAAGTGAGCCTGTATCAAAATTGGCTTAGCTATTATGTAACCTACCATTACCAAATTGTTATGTCTTTCGTCAAATATAATTTTTGAATTAAGCATGTGCGATCTCCTACATTTGAAGAACTGCCTTTTGTTTTGAACACTATTTCGATATAGATAAACAAAAATATTGATTAAGTGAGAGACATTTGTTATTAATATTCCTTATTTAACATTACGATGTTGATTTATGCAAGATAAGTGTAGATTAGAGTTTAAAAAAGTTTGAAGGACTATAAAAACAAAATCATGCCTTCAAAAAGATGTGTTCTGTCGCTTACAAGGAGAAATTCAAGCTTAATTTGTTTGAAGTGTAAGGAAATGAGAATTTCCCCTGCAGCTGGAATAAATTATTATTAATTTATATGAATCATGCAAGTGTCATTTTGTTGGAAATTTTTAAAAAAATGTCATCACAATGAAATATTTGCCATTTGCATGAAAATAATTCTAAAAAAGTGGACTAAATTTGGCTGAAAACTAAATATGACAGGCAACTGTGGGATCAATATAAATGATCTTTTTGCCTCTAAAAGAGAGCTTTAGTGAGACCTTTTCAGTTAAATATATCACAAGTTCCTTGTTTGTTTCACTGAATATTCAGGTTGCATCATGAGTGATGATAGACCTTTATTGAAATGTTTATATACATATATATAAAAAAAAACATTACAACATTGCATTTGAGTTTTATTTGGCCAGTGCATGGTTTTTCCTACCCAGCTAGCATTATGATTTCTTAACACTAAAAAAGAAACAAACTGCTGTTTTGTATGTGTATTTGCTTCTCAAGACTAAATTACCTCATATTTATTAAGTGTAGCAGGATCAATGTGCCTGTTGTTGGCAATAAGATTGAAAACAATGTTGAGGTTGGGGAGATCCATAATTAAGTCAAGAGTCATCATGTAAAGGAAAATTCAGAATTTCGAGGATTCTTAGAAGAGTTAGCCTTATGCCAGAAATAAATAACACTAGATGACGTTTGGAAACCATTGTTATGTTGTTCAACTAATCCTAAACGCAACCATATGATTTTAAAGTTCCATGCAACTTGTACTACAAGTGAATGTAAAAGTAAACACTTGAAGGTTTACGCTAAATATAGTAATTCCAAATATAGGACTTGCATTAGTCCACCATGTGTCATGTTCTATTGTTGTGTCATTTCACTTACTTTAAACAAACTTGATTGATGAATGAAATTACTAAACAAATTGAAGAATAAGCTTGACAGAAAAACAGTGTACTGTAAGTTAGCATCAGAACATGCATATAATGTGTTAATTTTAAATATACTGTATGTAAAAATAAATAAAATTTATAAATAAAAATATAAACAAAGAAAAATGTAAAAGGTTTCACACAATCGTAGAAATGCTTGATGCAAATACATGCAGAGCGGAATACTATAATTAAAGATAGAGACCGTACGGACAGTTCCTTGAGTTTCTTGCACGAAGCGATCATCAGACTGTAAATAAAAATATATAAATGTATGCATTTTATATTATTTAAGTGTCTTTACAAATATACAGTATATGTAGTAACAGTTTGAGAGTAGATTAGATGAACCACAACAGTTGATTAATTTTGCGATATTGTCTTTCTTTACTTTTTTTTTCAGAAATAGCCAGAAATAAGACAAGACTAAAGTTTCTTGGTGAACCTCACAACACTACTGTTACCAAGGGAGGTTCAGTGACATTAGAATGTGCTGCAACTGGATATCCTGCCCCACTTATACAATGGAAGAAATTGAATGGAAATGTGAAAGCTCATAGTAGATCTCATGGAGTCAGTAACCTTAATTTCACCAATGTTGTTGAAAGTGATGGAGGAGAATATGAGTGTCAAGCCAGTTCAGATGGAGAAACTATTTCTAGATCTGTGTGGCTTTTTGTCAGAGGTATTTGTCAATTTGTCTTACAAGAGTTAATGCACTACTTATTGTTTGGTAATCTGTTGTTCTGGGTTCCTTAGAAGTTAAATGATCATAATAATTTTGTGTAAGGGATTTACTGCTGCACATTACATTTGTAAATATCATGTTAAATTAAATAGATGATATGCACATCCATTATTGTTTCTTGTGATCCAGAGAGACAAACCAAAATTGATGTAAATCGAACCCCTGTACTGCAAACCATCAGTGATGGTTCATGACAGGAGCACATTTGCATTAAAATACATGTAACCCAATTTGGAAACAATTGGAATACTAGAAGAATTGTAAAGTTAACAAGGGAAGGTCCCCAATGAACCATGTAAAATAAGTGGAATAAACAGAAGGTAAAATAATATAGTTCTTTGTGAGATAATGGACTGGCATTCAAAAAAGAATGAACAATAAGTTAAAGTGCCTATAACCCCCCAAAACTCTTTTGGGCCGGATTAAATCTTTGCATTATACTGAGTAAAATGCTGCAAACCTTTTCGGATAATTTGGGTTAAAACGTGCAATTTTTTTACACACTTAAAAGTTGAGATTATTCTACACATGACCAAGTGAAGCCGAAACTGGGACTATAGTGATGTCAACCCAGGATATTATTGATAGTTTTGACATGGAAATAATAGGAACAGATCATAGATCTGGATGGGTTGTAAATAATTTCTGTAGAATATCAATGTAATAACTCATTGTTGGGCAACTAAGTGTTATATGTTTATACATGTCACACATGATATGCACATATGTGGGAAAAGATTATCATTCAGGGCTGTGCTCTAAGGATGCCCGGGTGCCTCAGGCGACTAACTTTTGCCTTTGGGCGACCAGATAATCTTATTTCTTTCATATAAGCTTTATGCTGGGCAACCTGGATCTCATAGTTTGGAACCTTTGGGCTCCTTGTAATTTTTCTTAGAGCACAGCCTTGATCATAAAAATTGTTTGAACATTCTAAACTCAAAGAGAGCCCTAATAAACATGCACCAAGGCTGCTGCCTAAGGAAATTTCTAAGGAGTCCTTCGGGCTCCCAACATCAAAAGTTAGGAGCCCAAGCCATTACTTGAGGAGCCCAGCCTAAAAGTTGCCATGGTCAATCCTTGGGGGAGGGGGGTGGGGTAGAAGAAAAATCTAGGGGAGGGGCCTGGGGAGCAGCCCCCCCCCCCCCTTCCCATCCCTTTCCACATGCACACACATTTTGTTTTGTCAGTAGAGCCTAGGTGAACAGAAAACTCCTTCGGGCAAGATTTATTTCTGAGAGCTTCTGAGAGTAACCTCCCTCAAATAGTTGTGTCAGAAATTCTAGCTTTCTTAACTTGAAAGTTTATTTAGCCGAGCCCCTCCTTCGATAAAACCCTTTTTACACTGAGTGGGTGACATGAACAGGAGTGTGTATATTAGAAAGTTTCTGTAGGCTTTAAATGAGTTTGAAAATCCAACCAGTATATTGTGCTGTGATGAATGTTAAAAATGTGTAAAACAAAAAAGTTTCGAAGCAAAATCAATGAAGCATGAAGCAGCAAAATTATTATTTCACTTTTGCGCAGCAAGCTCACTAAAGAACTTGAATTATTGTTAGTAATTAAGGTTTAACAGAACCAAGATTACAATTTAGCAGGTCTATTTGAAGGTTAAGGCAAAGGTAATAAAAAGTCAGAACACCTGTGTAAACACTTTAATTAAATTATGATCTTATCTACCTTTCATAATCAGTTGTCAAAAATAGACCAGAAAAATTAAGTTGTGAAAGTTTCTAGGTTTATCAAATGAGTTGCTTATACAATAGATTTTAGTAGTTTTAAAAACAATTCATGTTATTTAAACTGTTATCAGCAAAGTTTTCTAGCACATTATTTTCAAGAGTAATGTTCTCCTTGTCACAGTTCAATGACCGAGATAAAACATGAAACGGTTCGAATGAACAAACAAACAAACTTGATCCACAAAAAGCGGTAGCTGATAAGAATGTCACACAAAAGGCACATATTTTCTGTTGTTATGAAATTAAGCACTCTCAAAAGTGAAAAAAATAAAAGTTTGAGTTAAATAATAAGCTTAATTACAGTAATTCGTAAGTGAAACATCACAACATTCTGCACATTATTTTAGGCTTGTTGAAAAGGTTTTTGTATCAAGCTATTGCAGATTAAAATTGTCATTATCAGACCTGATGCATTGATGGCCAGGAGATTGATTTCACTTTTTTATCCGTAAATGTTTTCTTCAAATTCACTTTTAAAAAACTCCTCCAAAACATCAACGCAGCGAACGAAATGTGAAGCAGCCCATAATATCATTCATTCTTCATTCCATATTTGGGAGTCAGTCCCAGTCCTAAACAGTCGAAAATAAATGGTTTTCGAAGTTATCGAATTTTGCAAAGGCACGTTACGTATTTATACGCTAAAATTATCTCGATTGTGGACAGTTTTAGTATTTCCGTTTTGAAATGAAGCACTTATTGTTTTGAACGGGATATATCTTACGCCAGTGGAACAAAGTTACAAGGAAATTGAAGTCATTAGATGAGAATGGAAAATCGATGCTTAGGCGCCCATGCGGGCTCCTTGAACAAAAATTTAGTCACCCGCACTCGTAACTTAGGCGCCCCAGGCGACCGGGCGACCGTTAGGCAGCAGCCTTGTGCACTGTCACTCCACAACATGAATTCTTCGCACAGCTTTATTAAATAAATAGAATCACTTTATAAAATTTATTGACTTAGTTTAACTCGTGTATGAATAATTTGCAGTCAGCTATTTGTCCACTGGATCAGCTTGTACGCTTACTTGTGTTTGATTTATTTGCTATTCATCACGTTCATGTGAAAATCTTCTAAAGTTTTTGTTTGAAGTAAGGATTCGTCTGGAAATATCTTACTCTGTTTTAAATCCTTCAGCTTAACACTTGTATTAACTAATGCAAAGGCCAAAGACGCTGCATCTTTTTATACGCAATTTGGATCTGAAGGCATGACCTAGTCTATGTCAGATCATCTCGCAAGCGATATCACATTTGACTGACGTCCTGGGTTGTCATCACGAATTGTATTGGTCCCAAACCCTTTTGACCAGATCAGCAATTCGGTCATGTTTCAAATGATTGCAATATTTCCAAAATATGACAATTCATAGAAAATTGAGGTTTCAATCGAAATTAACCAATATTTCAGCATTCCATTAGGAATCAATTAATTAATTTTATTCTAAATATTCTTTTGCATGAAAAGCATTTTTGGGGGTTATGGGCACTTTACAGATGCATTCTTTTAACCCAACACTGCACTCTGTCCTGGCTAACCATGGTATTGTCTTTAGTCCCCCCTCAGTTTACAACAAAGCCTAGTAGTATAAAATGGACAACTACTGGGCCCATTGTGTTCAAATGTGCTGCCAGTGGTTCACCTGTACCAACATTATCCTGGCTCAAAAATGGCAATGAGCTCAGCTCCAGTGGATCAGCAAAAGTAACATATTATAAAGGAGGAGCTGACTTAACAATATCCAGTTTCAACTCAAGTGATAAGGAAATAATGTACCAATGCCTTGCAAGAAATGAGGTTGGAAATCTTCAAACCACAGCCAGTGTTATAGTCCAAAGATTAGGTAAGATTGTACAATAATAGATTATAAAACACAATAACGTACTTCATACAATACTCTAAATATAATTGTAAATTTTGCATTACAAACACACCAGGTGATTGGTTTGAAGGAGATTTCAAGAGCAAAGCAAAACATTGGCAATTGTCACAAAATGGATTCCGAAGACCATGTTGCTGTTTTTAGAACAAGAAAATTCAACATTTTTGCATTTTTGGGCTTTTTCTGTATTGTAAGTGAGCTAAAATATTACAACTACCATGATATCCTTACCTGCCCTTATTATCCTGGGATTTCCAGGCCCACTGTCAGAATATCAAATGTAGATTATGTAGAGGCATGATAAAGTAAGTCATTTATGTTTTTACCATGGATAGTAGTTTTTCAAATGTTTATAACAAAAAGAATGAACGTCATGTGGCTAAATGTCTTCTTATTTCTTACAATTTAGAGGATCAACCTGGGCCACCAACCAATGTAGTAGCTCTGCCACATTCCTCATCATCCATCATTATAAGCTGGAGTCCTCCAGTTGGGAACTATTCAATAAGTGCCTATTCAGTGCACTACCGGCAGCTAGGAAATGTAAACAATCAAGAACTTCAGGCTGTTGAGAGCAAGGATACTAACAGTCGTGTAGTGTCTGGACTGCTTGGATTCACAAATTACAGTTTTTATGTTAAAGCATACACCCGATACATTGGGAGGAGTTCTGAAGTAATTGTACAGAGAACACTACAGGACAGTAAGTTGACAGTTTTCTTATCATCACCAACAAGAATTTTTTTTGTTTTGAGTTGTAGTCATGTGAAAGCACTTTTGCTGTCATCAGAGTTCAAAAGGCACACAAAACACAGTTCAAGTTCGGTTTACAGAAAGAAGTGTGGGATAACAAATCTCTTATTAGAAATTTTCGTAGTATTGAAAAATTAAATTAAAATTATACAGCAATGCAACACTGAATGCCTAATAAGATATTATACTCATTGTGTAAATTCAAAAGAGATGTGCTAGTTAAAGTAATATGGACTTACTGTCATTTACATGCTAAATTGTATAATATTCCACTAAGGTCCATCCAGGCCTCCTGTGAATGTGAAAGTCTCAAGTCAAACACCAGACGTAAGTAGTCCATTATAATGACTGTGATGCTGCAGTTTATTATTATTTAGAAAATAATTCGTTATAGTAATTGGACTGAGTGGAGTACAATACAGGGAGTAATCAGGCGAGTAATTTCCTAATTGGCCAAGGGAGCAGCATGAGGCTGATTTGAAATTACGACCACAATTGCTCTCTGAATTGTGTGACATGAGGTCCAATTACTAATAAATCATATCAATAACAAAAATTTGAGGTTAGGAGGTTTTGTATGTGAAAAAAGTCAAAGATATGTTTAATTGGTTTTACAAACAGCAGAAAAACAGCAGGGAAAGAACTCATTTAAGTGGATGTCATTGACACACAAATGGCGTAGGTGTCCAATCATTTATTACAGGTATCCAATTACAAGAAATTGTAATTAGGCAGCTGTAATTGGACACCCATGTGATCGCCCACCAATTAGGCAACAAA
Organism: Meandrina meandrites; assembly: GCA_963693305.1. Classification (NCBI taxonomy): domain Eukaryota; kingdom Metazoa; phylum Cnidaria; class Anthozoa; order Scleractinia; family Meandrinidae; genus Meandrina; species Meandrina meandrites. The sequence continues at coordinate 44,914,810 of OY855905.1, read as the reverse complement.
TAGGTACATGCAGAACCAATCAAAATTGAGAATTTTGTTATAGATGCGAATATGTTAATTATGTTTGATATGATTATGTTTATTACAAAATACCATTTTTGTAACAAAAAGCGTTCCTACATAAATAATTTTTTAACATTTTTATAATTCTACCAAATGAAATTATTGTTATTCTCCAACTCTTTAGGGAACTAAGGTCATTTCAGAGATAGCAGTGTGTTTAATTAGTATAATAAATTATTATTATTTCTGAAAAGCTTATTGGTTGGGTTAAAACTAGAGGTATGATTATTCAAACAATTAATTTGAAATTACCAATAAGGCTTAAACAGAATTTTACTTCTCTACAGAGTCTTGATGTTGAATGGCAGCCACCACCACGAAATCATCAAAATGGCATCATAACAAAATATGTGATTGCATATAAAGAAAGTGGAGCTAGAGGTTCACCAAGCACCTTGGAGGTTCCAGGGCAGATATTACAGAAAACAATAAATGGATTGTCTAAGGGAAAAACTTACAGCATTACTGTGTATGCAGCTACTGTGATAGGCAATGGACCAACAAGTATACCAGTGACTGGGACAGTGCTACTTCAGTCAACTAATGGTAATAGCAAAATGCCGGCAGTTACTGTATGTGCCCAAAGGTTAAGGAATCTCTTGCCACAATCGTGGGCAAAAATGGTGGAGGCAAATGCTAGTTTACTGCTCTTTCTTATTGCAGTTTTCAATAACATGTGAATTCTGAAATTAAAACCTCAACCAACGGTTTACATTTTTTGCTGCCATCAATCATCTAAGCAGACCTCTCTGGAAACAGAGGCTCAATTCAGCCAGGTCAAAAGGTCACTTCTGTTGGTTGTAATTGGTAGATTTCGATCCATTTTGTTTGTTTCTGTGTTTCAAGGTTCGTTGGCTGTCGCCATAATTTTGATTGATGGCAGCGAAAAACCCAATCGTCAGTTGGGCTTTTAACTTCATAGTTTGCATGTTATTGAAAACCGTAATAAATGCCACTACTAAAAGCATTTAAATTTTGTTATTTCCCCCTTCCCTGTTCAGTGTTGTTTGATTGAAATCAACCCTGAGGAGAAAAGAAAGCTGTATGCAGTCTACCTTTTACAATCTTAAAAATGCCAGGAACAAGTGAAAATAATGTCTTAACAGTTTTGTCCAGGATTGCAGATAATGCTGTCGTTATTCTTAAGGCTTGCACTTACTAAACCATCAAAATTACAATTTTGATGGTTACAATTTCTTACTTAAGGTGCTTTAATTAGCCATGTGGGCATAAGTGCACAATTTATTTTCAATCTTCATAATACCTTGTATCAAACACATTAATGAGTCAGTAATGATAATGATAATGATAACAATAAGTAATAGTAATTGATTGAACTGAATGGAGTACAATCCAAGGAGTTATTGGGCTAGTACTTTTGGAATTGTCAGCCTATTTCCAATCACCAGTTAATCGTAGCAATAACAAAAGTTGAGGTTATCACATCTGAGGGATTTTAAGGAATGAGTATTTTCTTATTGGTACTATTAAAATAATAATAATAATAATAATAATAATAATAATAATAATAATAATAATTAAACGTGTAACACAAAGATTCAATATTATAAAAAGACGTGACTTTCCCCTTAAATTCTCATAATGGCAAAATCACCAATTTACAAACCTACAGACCTACCCCTTTAACCTTTTGAATGGACTGTAAATCCTTTCTTTTTTAAGTGTAATATGATATTTCATTTCCTTTTAAAACAGTAATTAGTCCACCAACGCTATGGATTGCAGCAAAAAACTCAAGTGTGTTGGATGTGAAGTGGCTTCCTCCAAAATATGGTCAGGATTTAGTCAAAGAATACCGTTTATTTTATGTCCAGCTTCAAGAAGGCAAAACAGAAAAAGGTCCTTTTGTTGTTGGAAAACAACATCGAAGCTATTCTCTAAAAGGCCTGAGTAAGTAATAATCTGTTGTGTATAATGGAATGTTTATACCATAAAATCTAAAATAAAATTGAGCACCTGGTGGGTTTATTATTTTTGTTAAGACCTTTTGTTGAGATGTGGGGACAGTAGGGATGCATATTTCATTATGTATGAGTTGGGGTACATGGACTTTTTACTGTTTTACTGCTGTTTGGTAACACAAAGGGACTGTTAATCTAACCAATCAAATCAACCATTTAAACTGTCTTGTAACAAAGGGATTTTAAAATGGTTGATTTGATTGAGCTGAGAATGATTCCAGATATGACTTATGAAATGTACTCTTTATCTTGAAAAATGCTTCCACACTAGTATCCTGATTGTCTTTATTTTGAACCTGTTTGGTCTTTGCCTATATCGTAGCAGTATTTTAGTTCCAGCTTATATGGGAGAGGTAGATTTCGGAAGGGGTAGTTAGTGATCATGTGTTTTAATTCTTGGGTTGAGGTAAGTTCGGCAGCAGCAGAGTGTGTTGAAGGAATGTATTTTTTGGCCCTATATTGTTCACACAGAGACGAGGGCCTGATGGCAATAATTTGGTTCTAGTGGTAAGGACTTGCTGATATTCAACTTGTTTCTTTTTAGGTCCTGGAAGCCAGTTTGTCATTAAAGTGATGGCTTGGGATGGTAAAATGTTAGGCCTACCAGGAGCAGTTTATGCTACAACTGACTTAGGTATATATAACTTATATAAGTCACAAGAAAACTCTATACTGAAACTGGTTTCTTCACTCAAACTCATGGACAGCATTATTAATCTCATTACCTTAGTGTTACTTTTTTTCTGCAGGACTTAATTTTCGCAATTTTCAAAAAATAGTGAAATTTAAGAGCTGGAGAAACTTCTTTTTAATATTTTTAACGCTTTTATTGTATTCTTTTGACAAATTGTGAAAATGAAGTCTTGCAAAATATTCCTGTTCCATTTTCACAAAATTAAGTTTCCATGAAAAGAAGTAACAGTAAGCATGAGGGACTCCCAAACCACTGGAACTTGTAATGGTTTACAATGCGACAAATAAAGCAGGATTCCCAATTTTGAGACACCAATAATTATTAATGACCAAAAAAAGCATCTACTGGCATTGTTTCCACTCTGAACTACACATTTTCTTTGCTAAAGTAACAAGAACAACAACAAACATGTACTGCATGCCTGTGTTTTCTGTAGATCCAGCTGGCCCATCTCCCAGACCTACTTCCAATGGACTTCCACCATCACGACCAGTTCATTTGGTGTGCAGTGTGGAAAGTCCAACTTCAATCCTCCTTACATGGCAGAGGCCACTGTCTGCAGAACGGATTGCTTACTACACAGTGTCATATTACCCAAGAAGGAGCTTAAATCCTGTACCTGTAGAGAGAAAAGTTTATTCTGAGAACACCATTATGGCTGGACTTACTCCTGGAAGAGAGTACACAATCTCTGTTCAGTCACATCATGAAGTTGAAACAGATAAGCATCCCATTTTCAGCACAACCCAGAAGTACTGTAAAATTCCACTACGTGGTATGACTTGTTCTAATTTTTTTTTTGCGGGGGGGGGAGGGGTTGGGGATGAATATTTAATATGTAAATCAATCTCGTAGTTATTTAACAAGGAAAAAAGTATAGCACTAATCTATGACTTACTTGTTTTTTTTTCTTTTAATGGAAGAAATCATACTTAAGAATAAGAATAAGAATATTTACTAGTGGACTAGCCCTGGTCTAGTGTCTAGTATTACTTAATTTTATTTTTGTGATGGTACTAGACTGGTCTAACCTAACAGCGTTTGTTAACAGCTTTGTTGCACTCTCACTGCCACTTTCTCGATTCTGCCTGCAGAACCAAGTTCTCCACCAAGAAACGTAAAAGTTGAATACAAGACTGTCAGGTCTGTTAATGTTGAGTGGGAGCCACCTTTTGAGCCAAATGGAGAGGTTATTCGCTATGAAATCTTTTACACATATAACAGCTCCTACCCAGATTCCAAATGGATGGTGGAGGTGTACCCCTTGGGACTTATAGGCAGTTATCAAAAGGAGTTCACTGCAACATTAATAGGAATTAAGGAAGACTCAACCTTTTACCTTAAGATTCGTGCAGAGAACAAGCAAGGGTATGGGCCTTTTAGTAGAACATTAAAAGCTCAGCCACCTTCCAGAGTGCCCAGAGAAGCTCCTAATGTCACATACACCATCATTTCATCAAGTCAAGTGCAGCTCTCATGGGTATGTCCAAGAATCTTTGATGCAGTCATTGAAAGTTTCACTGTCCTCTTCACAATCGACAAAAACCTCCCTGAGGACAAGTGGATGGTGCAAACAGTTGTCATTGCTTCTTCAGCTAGGTTTCCAAACCTAGTGACAACTACATTGAATGCAAAGGAAATTGACACATACTATGTTAAAGTTCGTGCAAAGTATGATGACAACATTCCAGGAAAGTGGTCCAAGATAATCAAGATTTCAGCAGGCAAGCAAGGTAAACAAAATATTGATGGAATACCATAACATTATCCTTAGGCATAATGCTGTCTGTGTTAGGTGAGCCATGCCAGGACTTTTACCCAGACTGCCCGATCTGGAGCAAAGTGCACTAACCATTAGGCCATGTTCCTGTCACTAAGTGCAGCAGTGCTGTTGTTATATTTTCATCTGTGGTATGCTCTGAAATTTCACAACTGTAATTTTCCTGACTTGCCTACTGTTCTCAATGGGCTAGCCAAACATTATCTGCGTTTTAGAACAAGAACCAAGACATTGAGTTATATTACAGTGCGTTTCACAAAACTTTTGACAAATGGTTTCAGAAGTTCGTTCGTCTGAAATTTCCAAATTTCGCTACGAACTTAAGAATTTTATTACATAGTTGTCAAACAAATTGTGAACTTCGAAACAAAGTTGCGAATTCACGTGCAGCAAAGTTGGCAAGTTGCGAAGTTCGCAAGTTGAGAAGTTCGAGTTGCTTCTGGTTGCTTCCAAGCTTCTTGGGTGCTGAAATTCCAGATCTTCTGTCTATTTGCTATTGCAATACCAGCTATAAATATTTCAAACACAAGTGGACTTCAGCTGCCGTTTATTTACCCTTAAACATGCCACTTAATAGAGGTGACTGGTTTTTAGGGGTTTTTATTTATTGGTAAGCGCATGCTGGACTCAGGATGGAACGATCCGGGTTGGAGCCCTGGCCAGGGTCATTGTGATGTGTTCTTTGGCAAGACAGTTTACTCTCAAAGTGTCTCTCTCCACCCGGGTGTATAAATGGGTACCGGATAACCCTGTGTGATGGACTAGCATCCCATCCAGAGAGTAGAAATACTCCTAATCGCTTAATAGTGCAGAAACTGGGATAAGCTCCTGCAGTGTGCACCACTTGGCTAAGGGCTTTACCATAGTAACATAAAATAGTTTAAAGTGCATTTAATGAGTTTAAAGAAAACTTCAAGTGAAAGTAACTGTTTCTTTCCTCACACCAGAAGTTAACACATCTCTGGAGAAGCCCACAAAATCAGAATTAAAAGATAATCCTGAATTTAATGTTAAGCTTGGCATCATCATTGGATGTACAATCAGTGCCTTCTGTGTTGTGGTACTTATTCTCTTCATTGTATGGAGAAATCCTTGCAGGTTAGTGTAGGATACCATGTTACTTTGTTTCCTCCTTAGCCTTACAGTGCATGACATGCAAATGCTCCCTTGCATTCCATGTGATTAGGAGATGTTGTTCAGCATGTGCTGATCAGCATGTTAAGATACAACTTTTGCAAAGTTAACCCACTGCCTCGTGTATATGGAGGATGGGTGCCAGGGATATACAGGGGGGGTGGGGGGCTCCACTGAGGTCAGCCGGCCCCCCCTGATGGAATCACGCTCCCATGGCTGGAAATCCCCACAAAGCAGGCATGAGCCCCCACACCCCAGCACCTGTCACACTGACTAGGTCAGTGGAATGGAAAAAAATAAATAAATAAAAGGGAGGGAGGGGAAGAACTCGCTAAACAACACTGAAATACTGACATCACGCTGCAATGTCCATGGGCACAGAAACCTGAGCCTGGCAAGAGACAGGAGACGAACAAACCAAACAAGGAATTTACTAAGGAATGTTGCTGCTGTTTTTTCTGGTTTTCTGGCAACAGAACTTAGTAGTTCAGTTTTAGTAGTTTAGTTCAGTTTGTTTGTTTCTTGTGAGCATGTTCTGGTTTTGACGTCACGACTCATCATGACCCAAAAGAAGTGAAATTTCACGTTTTCAGACGGCTAAAATGCAGTGAAAAAAAAAAGATTTCGAATTTTCATTTTTCGATGTTCAAATCAGCATTCCATGTAGATTCGATCAAGCAAATAAAAAAAAACCTGTCCTATACACTTTAAATTTTCCAAACATTAACTAAAGGTGGCTTTGAAACTGCTTTTTTTCGACTATTTTGCTTGGTTACAAGGAAAATGGTAAGAATTGGGATCATTGGGTTAGCACTCTCTGACCCTCATTTTTGTATACTCTCAAGGGACTGTTTTAATTTGTCAAGGGAATACTTTTCGCTGTGGGTGATAAAAACGTCACTGGATAGGAATGCGTCAGCAGTTCTCGAGCGGAAGTGTTATTTTCACGCGTCCCTCGTTATTTAGCCTGTGTAGCTTTGCAATCTACAGGTTGGTATTTTTCAAAGATCTGTTCCAGTCATCGATTGAATCGTTTAGTTTAAGATGTTAAAAGCTGCTGCGAATCTTCCTTGTCAGAGGATATTGGCGAATGCTATTGTCTATTGTTACAAGTCTATTGTTTGTCGTCTTAATTCATAGAAGTATTTTTAGCTCGTCACGCAATCTTTTGTTTTGACCACAATTCACGGACTTGATCACGACTTAATGCAGCTTCTCAAGACTTCAGACAGGAAAATGGTAATGTACAATATTGCTTCGAACTTAAATGGAATTTTTAGAAGGATCGGTAAAGCCACTTAGTGAAAAATTGACTACAAAAAGCCGTCGGGCTAAAATTAAACTTACGCTTTAGCGTGAATAATGCAGGATCTCACGGCTTCAAAAATGTGCAGAATTTTGAAGCTTTGATACATTGGTAGCTACATCTTGAAATGAGAATTAATCTAAAACAAAACTTCCTTCAAGTTTCTTTCATTTGCCCAGTTTACGTTTGGAATTTTAGGCTTCTGAAGCGTATTGATTTCAAAAGCGCATGGTGACATCTGATATGCAGCGTGCGGCCAACTTACCATCACGTTGTTGTTTATTTAATAATTGTGTTCAGTTTACGACCTTTTACATGCAAAGATTTACTACAGTACTTCGGAAAATGCAAACAAGTATTTTTTTGAGTTATTAGTTATAGTGATGGATAGCATAAAAAGCAATGTGAGTGTTAATTTTGTGGAAGGAATTCAGTAGTTTTCCGCTATCTCATGGCACCATGATTCGCAAATTATTATCCCCAATTACCACTTTTCTGTACCAAGATAATACCACTGGTGGTTAAATAAATGTCAGTGACAGTTGTACAGAAAGAAAACCTACCTTTCACCAGAGTGTTTTGAACTAGTGTTATATTTTGTAGAAAGAGTTTGTGTTTTTGCGAGTTGTTAAAATGACGCGTGGAGGTGAAGAAATTTTTTTACCGTCTTCAAGTTTGGTTTGGGATCATCCTGGCGTATCTAATCGAACAAAATCGAACAAAAATCCAATCGAACTCAATCAAACGATTGGTGTTCGATTGGGTTCGGCAATCAAACAAAATCGAACATCTATTTTGCTGTGAGTTCGATTTTCGAACCAATCAAACAAAATCGAACTAATCCGATGCAATTTTGTTCGGACGGTATCTCTTGACGCCGGAAACTAGTAAAACGCGTAGGGTATAGTCACTACCAGCCTTTATTTAATGGGAATAAAGAAAAATAACTTCATACTGAATATAATTGTTGAAACAGAACAGAACAAAGTCAGTGTCAATGATTGATACTCATGTATGTACTGTGAAATGTACTGTGAGTGTTGATAGGAAATGGCTTATATGATTATCTTCAATGTGATTGTAAACAGACAGAAAGACAGAGAGAAAGATTGGAGCCAATCTTCTTATAGATGAGAAACTCTTCTCCCACATCTTCACTGAACCGACATTCTTGCTAGCCTTTTACACTACACGAAATCTTGATACGTGCAGTGTCCTCCGGGGTCTCCTTGGATGTAGCTTCCTGACGTTTTCGACATTTTTACTGAAAGCCGGGTGAAAAGGGAAGGGGAAAGCTAGCAGTGATTTGACCTTAAGACTGAATTTCTACAGACCACGTGCCTATCATGCGATGTGAATATTGTCCTATCGAACAAGGGTACGGTAATCGAACGTTCTATTGAGTTCGATTACTGATCGTTCGGTAATCGAACGTTCGATTGTGTTCGATTGGCAAAATTTTATTGTGAGTTTGATTATGTTCGATTGGGTTCGATTAGATACGCCGGGGTTAATGCATCGCAAATCGCTTTCAATACTAACATTTCCCCAACGCATACTCCATGCAAAATAGTCGAATCTCGAAGAGATCTTTGATTAACTTTGCAAAAAGTCAATAATAAAAATGAGGCTTCACCTGGCATGACTGTAATAGATCTACAAGACTACATTCTTTAACATAGCTTATTCCGTATTTTTAACCTTCAGACAAGTACCATTACAACAGAGCACAGAGAAGGCAACTGTAAATGGACTCCCACCTCTGAATGGGTTTCTCCCATCACAACATCAGCAGAAAGCTGTTCCTGCAAGACAAGATAATAGTGCATCAACAGAGGAAACATCAGCCAGTTCAGGGATGTGTCAGTGTAGATGTACGTGTGGAGGTCAGTGCACGTTCCTTATAATTATAATCAGTTGCAAGATGGTTCCTCAGCTAGAGTTCACTGTTCTTTGATTTTAAATTGCAACTCTTAAAGGTGGCTCTATATATAAATGGACAAATCTTTGGAATTACATATGCAAAAACCCGTGGCCAGTGTGCACATGATTTCAGGTGGTGCTGTACTTCAAATTCTGATACTTTATAAGTACTATCGCTTCATCATTCGCCTGATGCAAAATAGTCGTGATTAAACCGTGTTTCTAGGTTTTTACACAGTGAAATTTCCCTGTTTTATTTTAGGACTGACAAAGCCATAAGAAAATTTGTACATAAAATTGGGTTGTTTTTGCAATTCCAGTTTGTTTACACTTATAATGTATCTATAAAATAGATTACTCCAAAATGCTGATTTTCATGACATCATAAAAAATTAATCGATTCTTCAAGTTAAGGAACTAAGCATGCTCCCAATTCCTTAGTTTACTTCACACAAACTTCTTTGGTGGTTAAAACAGTACTGTTTAGCCTTAAAAATCTGAAGTGAATAAACTTTTCCTTTGAAATGTTCAATGGGCAATTCCAGAAAATATCCGTACACAACGACGGACGGCTTCCATATTTTAACCCCCCCTTGCCTTCAGAAATTCCAAAATGCATTACCCCCCCCCCCCCCCCATGCCCTCTGAATTCCAAAATCGTTAACCCTCCCCTCCCGTTTGGAATTTCCGTTTTTGTCAAGCCCTAAGGATTTACCTTTTGAATTCGATAAGACCTACCGTAGTTTTTCAGTAAAAAAGCGCACAGATTTTTCGATGAAATTTTCTTTCCATGGCAAGTTTCACGCAACAAAATCTTCTAATGATCGCAGTTTGTACTGGAACTTACAATATAAACAAGAAACTAAAGACTGACTTTAAACTAATCATTGCCTTTTTAACATTTTTAACATTGAAAAGACCCGGCAAGTTTCAACGTGATGTTTATTACCTCGCGTACACGAGCGGTTTAGCAACACGTGTATACGAGGGCATTTTGTCCATAACTTAAGCAATAGGCTGAAAAAAATAATGATACTTATTGCAAACGAACCTTTTAAATTGTGGGGAACCGGAAAGCGGCTTTAGAAGACAAGGAAACACCAAAAAACACAAGAACCTTCGAAAACAACTCGACAAACAAAGCTTTTGCGAACTTGGTAACCAAGCTACGAAATCGGTGGAGGACTGGTCATTGATAACTACATGTTTGCCAGGTTACTAAGCTACGAAGTTCGAAGCGATGTTTTTCTCCAAGCAGATTTATGGCTTTTATTATCGGGAAATGTCAACTCTTTATTCCAGAAATGTGCATAGGGGTATTAACAACATTCATTCAAGCTTGTTCCCTGAATAGGAAAAGGAAGGCCCACAAAATCACTTGTCTGTACCCTCTGGAAATCCCAGATCTGAAACCCCCCAATGCCTTCGGAATTCCAATCGTAAGTACCCCTCCATGCCTTCGGAATTCCAGTTCAAAGAACCCCCCTTGTAGTCAAGGAGCTATTCTCTGGAAAGGCGTTATTTAAGGAGTTTGCGCAACCCACACTACAGAAAAGGTTTGACAACGGATTAGTGAAGAACAATACCTCCTCTTTGTTGTCAGGTACCATGTAGAGTCAGATTGTGGTACTACTCATGAGATACAGGGCCGTATTTACCTCAAGGACGCGAACAACATGGAAACGAGGCTAAAGTGATGTTTACCCTGTAAAACTGAGATTTATGACAAATTTCACTCAGAATGAGTTTCAACAGTTAGAATGTGCAGCATTTTATATTTCAAATGGAACACAGTCTTTCTTTGTCTATCACGTGACTGGTCACGTGACGTTTAATGAACAAAAGCAGTGAAACATTCGAAGTAATCAACTTGCACTTCTTGTACATCATCATCGTGTTTGTTTTATGCTTTAATTTTAAGAAACATTATTGTATAGACTATGTGCAGTTAAATACGTTCATAAAAACCCGAATCTCTTTGAAAAACTGCGAAATATTGCCCAAAACGCAGCACCTTCGCTGACCTAGGTTGATAACATGAAAACGAGGCTCAACTAATACTTGCTATTACAACTGTCATTTGAGCGATATTACGTGGTGAAAATCATTTTTAGGCAATAAACAATCAATCACACCCTAAAATAACAATTTCCGATCGAAAGTTTCGGGAACATTGCGCACGAAACGAAACTACAACCTACTCGTGTCAAAGGCGTGGAAACGAGGCAACAAAGTTAAAACCTGGATTTATGAATGAAATTTGTGGATTAACTGTTTTTAAAAAAAATTGAAAATAAAGAGAATGCTTACAAAGCAACGGTGTCTGAAAATACAAGTTAAACTGATAAATGGTGGGTTCTCAGGTAGAAGGTCGTTTTAGCTCTTCCAAAGTGAATTTACTTTTATTACCGATACTTAGCATTTAAAATAGACAAATTTTATTATTTTCTCCCTTATACCCAATATCTGTGTGAATTTTTGTGATGTTATTATTTTGAAGTGCATTTTTGTTAAGATAAATAATAGCTTAATCTTAATACACTTTGAAGGGTCTTTGAGAAGGCTTGGGACTGAATCGAACTAGTCACGTGACTTTAAAGCGTGCGTTTGAATTTAAAACAGCCGTTATGGAGAAGTTTGCTCATGCGAACAGGAAGATCCGTTCTTAAATGACGTTGGAATAATGGAAAAACACCTTATGAGGTATGCTTTTTATCCATATATATTTCTTATGTTGATACTCTTTTGGCACTGTAAGTATAGCCAGTGAAACGCCTTTAAACGGAATGCCTTGAGACCAGACATAACGGCACCTGCATACAGAAGGCTAAATAAAAAGCGCCAATAGGATTATTTTACGTCTCTAATGCATTCCAGAACACTGGCTGGCTTGTCGGGTTGATTTTCTGAGACAATTCCCGTTAAGTGTTTAGTGTTTATTGAACCTTATTATTTTGCACACTGACAAAAAAAGAAGAATGTACTTCTTACCTTGTTTAAATATATACGAAATGATGATGTACCGTAGTCTAATGACTTGGTTAACAGGGCTCAAAATAAAGTACATATTTTTTCCCAACCTTGAAAATGTTTTTCAATGTGCACAGATGTGAGAGTGTTTGCGTAAGGGAGGTGTCCATAAACAGAGTTTCTTCTGTATTTCGCTGTTCTGACAGATTGTTGTTTCTCTTCTGTAATTGACAACGAATTTTCAAAAAAACGATACAGCATATTACTTTATACCAACGCATTTCATCAAAAACAAGCATACTGATGGCTGCAGCACAAATAACGGATATCCTCCATCCTATCAAACACTAGAACAAACTCGCTTTATCCGAACAGAGTTTAGATCTCCAACGCACCTCCTTTTTCGATTTAAATACCGTTCAATGTTTAATACTTTTCTTGCATTCAAGAGGATACCATTGGTTTTTCTTAGGGTAGATGTTGTGCTTCAATTTTATCCTTGGTTTATCTATTTTAGTCTAAACGCATTATCATGCATCACCACAGCCAAAGACAGGGAAAATATAACTTGAAACAAGGATAAAATTAAACCACAACATAGCCACAGTAATAAAGGTACCAATGGAGTTCTTATTGCATGCATATGTGACGCAAGTCACTTCTGAACACAACTTTATGTAATTAAAGTTCAAATGTTTTCACTGAGGGTGACGTTGTTTGGTCAGGACAGCAGTCTTCATTCGAGGGCAGCGCTTTTTTGAGTAAAATACGGTGTGTGCCAATTTCCATTTGGTCAAAAAAATTCCATTATTGTATTTAAGGGGATACCTTTCAGAAATAAAGAAAACATAGTACTTAACAAAATGACTGTCAGTGTTAAGTTCTAAGCTAGCGACAACGCTAGAAATGAGGCTTATTTTACAATATAGCAATGTAAAGTATGTATTTCCATTTATATTCAGGCTCTAATTTCCTCTACCAACTGATGGGATGGATGTACAAGTAGAAGAGTGCGATCTTTTGCTCAGGCCAGCAAAGAAGAAAAAAAGTTCAGATTTTGATAATTGTATCATATGTCAAGTATCCGATGAAAAACCCGTTAGAAAAGCCCAGGTGTCTTCAATACAAAATTTCCAGAGTGCAATGGAAATCCGTCGAGATGACGTTTTTGATCGCCTATCACCCGATTTGGCCAGTTTAACTGATCGACAAATTGTATGGCACTCGTCTTGCTATGAGACTTACACAAGTCGGCAGAATCTCCGATACATGATTGACAAAACCGACGAACTAGCGAAAATGCCCGAGAGTACAGCCAGACGTGTGCAACGTATATCATTTGATTGGTCGAAATGCTTTTTTTGCAAGAACAAGACACACAAAAAGGACACGAAACTCATTAACATTTTAACGTTTGAGGCTTGCGAGAGCGTAAAAAATGCAGCAGAAGTCAAGAATGACGAAGAGATGCTCCACACTATAAGAAGTGTCAACGATTTGATAGCAGCGGAGGCCAAGTACCATAAAGCCTGTTATAGCTCCTACACTAGCAAGTCAAACTTAAAGTTCCAAGGTCCCTCAGCAAAGGAGGTATCCAAGCACGACGAAGCTTTCAATGATTTGATATCCCTCATCACACCCAAAATCATAACTGGGAAGGCTTACGATATGAATAACCTTCTTAGTATGTTTAAAGAGTCTCTGAAGATCAAAGGTGCCGACTGTGAAGGATATACACGACAGAAGCTAAAGGCAAGATTGAAGTCCCATTTCAAAGAAGGATTGGTTTTCTACCAGCCACAAAGCACAAAACCAGAACTCGCGTTCTCCAGTTCGGTATCCTTATACGATGTCATTAATGCTGCTTACAGCTTACCAGCAACTGAACTGACGACTGGCATACCACATTCTCTTTCAGATCAAAATAATGACGCCATGATGGTATACTCTGTGGCTCAAATAATCAGAGGTGAAATCAGTCAGTGCAAAGGCATAAAGCTGCAACCTCTAAATGTGGATGATTTAAGCCTGCACAATTCAAAGGCACTTCTTCCAAGAAGCCTATACTGGTTTTTGAGATGGGTCATTACAGGGGAGGACTATAAAGGTGGAAGCGATGGTTTTTGCGAAACTGGCGAACCTTGCTCGAATTTGGCGGATGAGAGAAAGATAATTATGACTGGCCAAGACCTTCTTCATTGCGCATCTCATGCTAGAGTAAAGCTTCCGAAGCATGTCAGTTTGGCGATTTCAGTGAGACATCTAACGGGCTCGAAACAGATGATCACTTTACTGAACAGAATGGGCCATTGCTGTTCTTACGAAGAGGTTGAATTAGTCGACACATCCCTCGCTAATGAGGTACTTGCTAAGTCAGATGAAACAGGTGTTGTAATACCATCAAATATACATCCTGGTGTTTTTGTTCAGATGGCGGCCGATAACAACGATATCAATGAAGAAACCATTGATGGGAAGCACACGACACACGCAACGACACTCGTTGTTTATCAGCGCAAGCAATTTGGCCCAATCCCTCCCCGTCAGATACATGCAAATCACTCTCAGAAGAGAAGATCACTGGATTCAGCAAGAAACACTCTGGCCATACAGGAAGTGAACTTCTGTGGTAGACAAGCACCTCTTACAAGTTTCCTGAGCCAAATCAAAATGGAATGGTTTCAATGTAATAACCAGTTTTTATCTGCTTGTACCCAAGATCTTGCTTGGATGTTGCTTCGCCTCCATTCCACCACGATGTTTCAAGAAACTGGTATTTCAGTACCTGAGCAGAGTATTCCAGGCTGGAGTGGGTTCCATTCACGTTTCTTCTCTGAGACACCAGTCAGCACAGTGATTGGTTATTGCCCGATGATAAACGGATCAGCAAACGAATACAGCACAATATTCACGGTGATGAAAGTTTCCCAAGAGATGGCAAGGAAATTACAGCAAGATGACTCTGTCATTACATTCGATTTAGCCATTTACATCAAGGCCAAGCAGCTTCAATTGAAATTTCCAGAAGAATTTAAGAACACAGTGATACGCTTGGGAGGATTCCACATAGCATTAAATTACCTGGCCCTTCTTGGAAAGAAATATGCAAATTCTGGGTTGGAGGATCTTCTGATAGAATCCGGTGTCTATGCAGCAGGTACCACATCAGTGCTCATGCTTGGAAAGTCGTACAACCGCGGAATCCGTGCTCACAAGCTTAGTATGGAGGCCTTGTTTCGTCTTCTTTGGCAAGCGTTCGTGCGGTGGCTTGGGAGCCAATCAGCAGAAGTAAATAACCATCACAGGCAGAGTTTGCTAAAGAAGATTCAGGAATGCCAACGCTGCTATAAAGAGAAAGAACCCATCCAACAAAGCTACGAGGCAGTGGTCAATGAAATGGATGCTATAACGTCTCTTCTTACCGTCTTCAAGACTGAAGCAAAAGCAAGGTCTAAATTATTCAGCTTCTGGGAAGAGTACATCTCCATGGTTCTGATCCTCCTGCAGTTTATCAAGGCAGAGCGCACCGGCAACTGGAGTCTGCATTTGTCGTCCACAGCCGCAATGATCCCTCACTTCTTCTCCATGGACAGATTAAATTACGCACGCTGGCTTCCAGTTTACCTTGCAGACATGCAGAAACTTGAAGACAAGCACCCTAAGGTTTACCAAGAGTTTGCTGCTGGCACTCACAGTATTAGTCGTTCGAGGCAGCCTTTTGCTCAAGTCTGGGCGGACATGGCCCTAGAACAATCGGTTAACCTCGATTCCAAGTCAAAGGGAGGCATAGTGGGATTCAGTCGAAGAGAAGATGCTGTGGAGCGTTGGTTTCTTACAAGCCACGAACGAGCTACCATCACACACTCGTTAAAAGAAATGTGTGGGCTTGAGAATTATGAGCGGATTGGTTCACACAAGGAAACTGGTGGAGCTCGAATGAAAAGGGATCAGGAAGACGTCGAGCGACTCCTGTCAAGCTTCAACTCTGGCCTCTTGACCAACCCATTTGTTGTCCCTGAAGACCAGGATCTATCAGAAAAGGTATCTCTTTTAAACATCGCAACTGGGATTGTCCTTCCAGAAGATGCCGCTGATCGTTTAGTTGATGCAACAGAAATTGGAAAACAGAGCATGGAAGGCTTTATCGCTACAAGGATTAACACTAATCAAGTTAATTTCTGGGATCCGTTGTCCAAGTTAAAGATAAACACATTCAGCTCTGCAGGAAAAAAACAGCCAGTGAAGGTAACCGCCAATGACAAGATCAGTAATCTCACAGCCGATCGAGAGCTGTTTGGGCGACTTCTTGTGGTTGCCAAACAAAGGGAAATTAACCTACGAGAAGTACTCAGCTACGAACTTTCCACTGTTCCTGTGGCAATTGCTCATGGTGACGGAAGTCTAAGAAAGACCACTAAGAGCTCACTCATGTCAGTTCTAGAGAAGAACGTGACTGCCTTGCCTTCGCCGCCACCATCCTTTGTTCCAACAGCCTGTGTTATTGATGCGATGGCCTTGGTCCAGGTAATGAAGTCAGCAAATTCGGCGACGTTTGGAGAAATGGCGGAACAGTACTGCGTGCACATCACTCGTACCTTGAGTCAAAACAGCTGTACGCGGGTTGACTTAGTTTTCGATCAGTATCGCAAGCAGTCAATCAAGGAAGGAGAACGACACAAGCGAGGGGAGGCAAGTTCACTAGAAGTGAAAATCCACAGTGATTGCACACCAATCCCAAAGCAGTGGGGAAAGTACATTTCAAACCCTAGGAACAAAGAAAACCTGGCAGATTTTCTTTGCATCGCCCTGTGTGAACGCTTGCCACAAAGCCTTAATCCTCAACAGGAGGTTTTTCTAGCTGGTGGGTTTAAAGATGGCATGAAGACAGCGTCTTGCACTCAAGGCCACTGTGTGATTGTAGCACCACTGCGCTCTGATCACGAAGAAGCGGACACAAGGCTATTGCTTCATGCCAAGCATGCGTCACAGACACACCGCAGAATTGTGATACGGTCGCCAGACACGGATGTTGCTGTGCTTTGCATTGCTCATTTTAAGGATCTACAATGTCAGGAATTATGGTTTCGAACTGGAGTAAAGGATCGACTGAGGTTCATCCCTATCCACCTGTTAAACTCGTCCCTTGGTCAGCCCCTCTGCAAAGCCCTTCCAGCATTCCATGCACTAACTGGTTGCGATTCAACTAGCGCATTGCAGGGAATTGGAAAGACAACTGCATGGAACGTTCTGCTCAAAGATGACCAGCTTCAACAACAACTCTCTCAGTTTGGTGCAGATCCCATTGTAAGTAATCAATCGTTGATTTCAAGCGAAGCTTTTATCTGCTCCTTGTATAATCGTGGAGGACGGTTTACCAAAGCAGATGACGTGCGGTATTTGCTCTTTTGCCAAAAGAATAAAAAAAGCGAAGAGCTTCCTCCTACCTCTGAAAGCCTAATTCATCACATCAAAAGGGCAAACTTCCAAACACACATTTGGAATAAGGCTCTTGTCGCATTGCAGAATCTCCCTTCACCTGATGGACACGGTTGGAAGATGGAGGGAAACAACCTAGTTCCCGTGCTGATGACGAAGGAACACGCACCGAAGAGCATCATAGAGTTGACAGCATGCCGTTGCAAGAAATCGGCATGTACACGAAATTGTTCTTGCAGGTTGAGCAACCTTTCTTGCACGGATGCCTGCTTGTGCATGATTGACGAGGAGTGCCAAAATCCAATGAACGACGTGGCGATATGTGTCTCAGATGACTCAAGTGATTCAGAATGTGAACAGTGAGTTCAAATTTGTCCAGGACAGTCGAGTTTACACCTGGGACGAGTAATAAGACTTTGCTATCTAGTAACTTTGAGACATGCATGGCCTTGCTCATTTGTTCGTTGAAATGTAAGGAATTACTGAATGAATCATTAGTCCAATTATTGTTTTTTCACGAAACTTTCGATCGGAAATTGTTATTTTAGGGTGTGATTGATTGTTTATTGCCTAAAAATGATTTTCACCACGTAATATCGCTCAAATGACAGTTGTAATAGCAAGTATTAGTTGAGCCTCGTTTTCATGTTATCAACCTAGGTCAGCGAAGGTGCTGCGTTTTGGGCAATATTTCGCAGTTTTTCAAAGAGATTCGGGTTTTTATGAACGTATTTAACTGCACATAGTCTATACAATAATGTTTCTTAAAATTAAAGCATAAAACAAACACGATGATGATGTACAAGAAGTGCAAGTTGATTACTTCGAATGTTTCACTGCTTTTGTTCATTAAACGTCACGTGACCAGTCACGTGATAGACAAAGAAAGACTGTGTTCCATTTGAAATATAAAATGCTGCACATTCTAACTGTTGAAACTCATTCTGAGTGAAATTTGTCATAAATCTCAGTTTTACAGGGTAAACATCACTTTGGCCTCGTTTCCATGTTGTTCGCGTCCTTGAGGTAAATACGGCCCTGTATCTCATGAGTAGTACCACAATCTGACTCTACATGGTACCTCACAAGAAAGAGGAGGTATTCTTCTACAATTATCCGTTGTCAAACCTTTTCTGTAGTGTGGGTTGTGCAAATCTTATTTTTTCTGGTCCTAGCTCCTTGACTATTGCCTTCGGAATTCCAAAAAGCCGTCCGTCGTACTGTACGGATATTTTCTGGAATTGCCCAATATCAATCCATGGTTAATCCTTTTTGCCTTAACTTGCATTGACTGCCCTTTAAACAAGCAGGCCTTTACAGGTTGTACACTAGATGACTTAAGAATCAATCGCTTTATCTTTGAGTGGAGGAGTAAATAATCCTGATGTTAATGACATATATACTGAGCAAAACTGTTTACTACAAATCATTTTAACACAAGTATTTTTTTGTTTTCTTCCTTAGCTGCCAGGTGGCCATTAGGACCAACAATGGTGAGCTAAATATTCAATTTTTTAACAGGCCATTTTGACACAATATATCACTGATTGATTAAATATGATAACTCCTCTTAAAGAGTTCTCCCAAAACATCTTACGTAAATAATATTATTGGCAGGGCAACTTTAGCAAGCTGACAGAGTTAAATTTGACCAGCCTACAGGTCACCTTATTTAATTAGCTCGAACTAAGTTGAGCTGCAAAACATTGTCATCTAAGCGATGGCATAACTGCAAATCCATTACAACTTTGAACTCATGCTGCTTGGTATAAATGCTCTTAAATTATATTAATCATCTGAAATACATTCCATTGCTCTATACAGCAATACTAGAAGTCAGGATATTTGATAAGCGATATGCATAGAAACCCTTCCCTAAGGCTCGAGGCTACAAATTATTTTATACCATGCATTTCCACTCACTCTTTGTACATGTATATTACCAACTGCACCTTCTACACCCATAAGTGACATACATGTACAATAGTAAATAAACTAAAGAATTGTAATTTACAGTTACTCAGTGTGGAACTTGGTCAGTAGGTTGTTATTTGAAGACTAATATAAGTTGTATAATTACTCGTCAGATGAGAACCAACAACCATTTGCCTGGTAGCAGTGATAGCTCCACTCCCATAACACAGCAGGTGTTTACGGGTTCTACACCAGGAGGGGATAGGTAATTCAGTGTTCACATTAGCCTTCTTTTATAATATAATTTTTGCAAGCATTTACTTCCAAGCTGACAGCATTTTATTGTAGAAATTTATTGGCCATTTAATGAAGAAGCAGTGGTCTTATGGCAGGGTCTCATTGTAGTACAGTACCTTTTAAGGCTCCAGGTTTTGGCAGACATGGCTTAAAACTGCTGGAGCGATCTGTGGTCATAGCTTAAAAAATATAAACGGTTTAAACAGATCTAAAAATATAAAAAGGGATACTCTAAATTTTCGATCGCCTTCTGCGGTCTTCTTCAGAGAATGAAGAAGAAGACCATTCTCTGAAGAAGACCGCAGAAGGCGATTGAAAATTTAGAGTATCCCTTTTTATATTTTTAGATCTGTTTAAACCGTTTATATTTTTTAAGACATGGCTTATCTTGAAAACGTTTAGTCTCTTAGATTTTCACTCAGGCTTACCCTACATTTAAGTCCTGTGACACGACATTTTTGGTCTTGCAGTGAAGAAAGTGGAAGTCAGCAAGAACTCAGACATAAGAGAGGTTTGTGAGCTATTGTTATTATTATTATTATTATTATTATTACTATTATTATTATTATTATTATTATGATTATCATTAGTAGTAGCAGTATTATAATCAATTTGTGGGTATAAAATGGTAGAGTGATTTATATAAACTGTCTGCATGTTTGGCATATGTTACCTTTCTTTCAATGTGTTAAGGAACAAATAATTTTGATGTAGTAACATTGCTTTATAAGAAATCAAACATGTGCCTTTTTAAACTTATGCAATCCCAAACATCTTAATCAGCTGAAATGGACAAAACTACAAGAAGGCTAGCAGCAGAACAGTATGCATCACCAGATCATCAACCACACTTCAATACCAACATTTTGGTACACCAACTTTTCAGCTTGAACGCCTTCAATTTACAGCTTGTTTTTGCTAAGTACACATCTTGCATTGTAGAAAAAAAACCTACCCTGTGCCCAGGCCAAAGTGACCCCCACTGCTAAAGCTTAGTGTTGTAACTGTGCTATTAAAACAACATCTGGCCACTGTGCCCCTGATATCTCTAATTTTTAATACTTCTTTAAATATGGCAGATCATAATAACCCAGGATCTTCAAGTAGCCTTTCTGTTGAATTACACAGAGATGAACGGATCATTGCAATACCAGTAAGCAACTTTTATCTTCTGTTAGTTTCTCTTACATGTTTCAGTTCAACTTTACATCCTATTTGCCTGTTGGTTGTCTTACAGTCAAAACAGCTCAAGTGTTTCTGTCAAGGGTGAATTAATGAATTCATTATTGCAAATTTGATTTCATTACTCATTTCAATAATCTGCTCTTGAAATGAAGAGTTGAAAATTCAAAGCAAGACTTCATCCAGTACTCAAATGTCGATCCGATTAATGAACAATACGCTTGTACCACATTTGGAATACTAAACATCAGACTTAAGAAGGAAGATGGCGGGGAAGCGAAAATCAGAAGGGAAGACTTAACCAGCCAGGAAAAGCTCTTTCTGAACCTTTGAGAAAAGAGATAATTGAGATGTGCAATGAAGGATTCAGCATAACTATTCAACATAAATGTCAAAATGAATGATGTGAGGGTGACAGTTTGTAGGGTTAACAAGATAATCAACCATTATGCACATCACGGAACTCTGATTCGGGAGAAGCTGTGGCAAAAGAACAGCGAGAAAGTGGATGAATATTTGTGTGTTGATTGCATTGTTGGCAATGTTGTTGAAACGTCACAGACAATCATCCAGCAAATGAGAATGAGACAAGATGATGACGAAAAAAACTTTTAACAGATAAAAATCAGGGGGTGGAATCCCAAAAGTAGGTGTCCCTGATATTGTAAGTAGCCACCACAATTCGCTGGTTACCGGCTTCTAATGAAATTCGTGGGAGCATTGACTGGTGAAGAACATATTTGCAAGCATATTGTTCATTAATCCAGTCAAAATTCCAGTACTGGATTGAGTCTTGTTTTGGTTTTTAAACTCTTCATTTGAAGAGCGGATAATTGAAACAAGTATGAAATCAAATTTGGATCATTTTCATTCATTAATTCACCCTAGGCAAGAGCTAAGCTGTTTTCACTGTAAGTGAACTTAAATTTCGAAATAAAAAGGGGGTTCCAAGCATGCAGTGTTCTCCAGGTCACAAAAATTGTTTTTATGAGTACTGTCCAAGCTCCCTTTTCCAGTGATAATTTGTTCATCTGACAAAGAAATTGGTCTACATTTACTTTATACAGTGGAACCTCAACAAACGGTCAAGGGACTGGCAAAATAATTATGTTCGCCATTATGTCAAAGTTTTGTTATGTCAGGGTTCTTTTCCATGTTACAATTACTGCGGTGAAGAATGTTGTTCGTTATACCATGGAATTCCTTGTATTGAGCTTCGTTAAAATTGAGGTTCCACTGTAGAAAAGGTTATTGCTGCACTCAAAATAAGAAAGAAACTGATAGGACACGGTAATTGTCCAGCCACCATTTTGTTTATGTGCAGAGCATAATAATAACATGTTGAATTCAGTGCAGTAAGCACGCACAGTGCAATACTACCTTAGCTGGAAGCCGGAAGCATACAGATCAGCTAGACATAGGTTGTTTCAGTGGTGCAACTGCAAAAAATACTTTTGCAAGCAGTTGCTTTTTTCCACTTGCACAGATCCCCCCTCCTCCAAACAACAAACTCTCAGAGGCATAACTTATTGATATTTTTATAGCAAAGCCCCTTTTTTAAGTCAAGTCATTTATGCAAAAGAAAAAATCATTGTCATTGTCCTCAATTTTTCCGGGTTCCATAACTTATGTTGCTGCTAGTACATGAAGCTCATTTTGTGTTACTTAAGATTATTTTGCATTTTTAGGTCTCATCGAGAAGCCAGGCAAAGAGCATCTCTGTTGATGTATGAGTTGTACTTCACTATGTGGCTGTCATTGTTAAGGTCAATGTTTCTTAGTTAAGTTCTGTAATTTTATGAATTGTGCTGTGAGCATGTTAATGCATCTACCAAACTGGCAGATTTCATTTACATAGTTTTGCTGAGCTAAATAGCAAATAAGCAAAACATGTTTTTTAATGTGATATAGATAATTTTTTACAAGTAACTTATTCCTTACAAAAATTAGTGGCATTCTTTTTTCATTATCTAGAGCTTTCTAAAAAGAAAAAAACGAAATTGTAACAATATCGTTAGGGGCTACTATACTCCATAGAAATACTACTTTATCATGCCTTTCAATCTGCTATACACTCCATTAAAATATGACAATTTTATATACTATGAAAATGACAGGCTTTAAAAAATGGAAAATTGAAATGATCAACATGGGTGATCAATCAACCAAATTTCCAATGATTGCTTGCTTTATTTTTGTACTTAGTTTATAATTTGAATTAGGTGAAGGTCACGTGATTGCCATTCAAAACTGTTTACTTTATTTAATATTTATATGCCAAACTGTATTTATACTTTTAACCAATTACAAATAACATTGATTGAAGTATGTAGTCATTGTATTAAAATATCTGAACAAAACGATGGACTCAATCCTTAATCTAAAAGTTCCACTGATAAAGTTTAAAGCCATAAACAGTTTGCATTGTGTAAGCTTTGTTACATCAAGTTCCTAATCTTGCACAATGAATTGCTGTAGATGTTTTGCTTTAGAAGGGTACACTAATGGGAAGCAGAAGGTTTTACTTCAATCAAGACAGGAAGCAATCAAACACCAGTACATCCGTTTGGATTGTTTGTTGCCTTTCATGTTTAAATAACTTTGCCTTTTAACTGGCCTGTTGCATGGTCAGGAAGTTAACATTATACACCACTTACTTGGGGCGCGTTCGTTTGGGATCAATCCGGAATAAGAATTATTGGAATAATGCAAGTTACCGTTCGTTTGGCTGCTCTTCCTATTCCGGAATACTTGGATTTCCATTCCGGGGAATATATTCCAGAATATATTCTTATTCCAGAATATTCCCAAACGAATGTGCCCTTACTTACTTAAGACATGCTCAAATTACAGTCAGTGGCCTTCATCTATGTTCTCAGATTAATTTATTTTCTATATGATTCAATTTGGAGTCCTGGCCAAATTATATAGAGAGATTCCAACTATGCATTATATTACTGAAATATTATTGATTTTTTACTGAAGTTTCTGAAGATACCGATTTATATACAAATTTAACAGGTAATACCTCATTTAAAATTTTCACAACTTAATTTCATGATTTTGAAAGGACAATATTTTGTGACATTTAATTCTTGCTAGTTTGGGGATTGTGTGATATTTCTTTTAAGAAATAAGGAAGTTTCTTTTTTCAGGACTGCAAATTGTCACAAACGATCTTGAAAATTTGATGTTGTGATAATTTCATGTAATAGGGACCTTCATATCGGAGTATGAGTACAAGATTGAGTATGAGTACCACTTTTCAAATCTAGTGCTTACGCTTTCGATTATCACATTTCATACCAATCTAGTATCAATAGTCTCCTATTCTACTGGTCAACAACAGGGAGGAGCGAGGGCTCTGGGAATGTAATTAGATTGATCTTCTTAAGTCGTACTTGTACTTGATCTCATAGTTGTACTCTGATCTGAAGGTTCCTAATATGGTACCAACACGACATTCACAAATTTATTACCTGAACAATGACTACTTTATAGTATTGTCCTATCTAAATCTACATGCAAGGGGCATGTTTTTATTATTTTAAATTTGATTTTTTTTTTCATATTGAAAGAGTATAAAGGAATTTGACAGCAAATAGGATTTGAGCGCTTTTAATTTGTTATTGTGTAAGTGCATAACGCAATTTCTTTGCAAAAACAGTAATGTACTATAATTTTGTCTAAAACTTGAATTGCAACTCTTCAATGTCACTTGAGTATATAGTGATATGATTGTACTCAGAGCTAAAAGAGATCTAGTTGTCTTAACTGTGCTAGACAGATGATTGTTGCTGTTGTTAAATCATTACTCGGCAGTTTTTTTGTTTTTGTTTTCAATGCCTCTTGCAGCTCTTCCAACCTTAATTTGCAGATAGGCAGTATCCCACATAGTAACTGCTGTACTTAACTTTTTTTTCTCAGTTCCCAATGATTTTATTCTCAAAACAGTTGCCTGGGTGCAGCACGTATTGTATTTGTAACTTTTCTTAACTTGAGGCTTAAAAGCAAAAGTTTGGATTATAGCTTTCATAAAAAGCCAATGAAAAATTGGTTCGAATTTATTATTAAATTGGTATTTATTATCCAAGCATATCAAAAGGTCAACATTATATGTCAGATATTTGCAGTCTATTTGTAATGCAGATATAATTAGCAACTACTATATTAACAGTAAGATATAACATTGCATTGAGCAGGCCTCATATGCCATTTGTTATGCTCATTAATTATCACAGTCTGATTGGAATATTTAACAAGGGAGCACGTTTGACACATGCATTTAGATAAACCCTCATGTCCTGGGCAGCAATATGGTTTCACTTCCCTGAAATATATTGAGTTGTTCCACAGATAATTGTCCATACCCTGACCCTTAACCTGACCTGGGGGAGGGACCATTTTGTGCTAGCATGGCTGAACAGTCTTTAAATATTGAGACCTCTCTCCATTAGCAGTGATGTTGTAGAACTTGTTGAAGATATCATTCTACCACCTCTACTAAATTGTCTGCCAAACATTGCTTTGTTCGGCATTCAAAATGTTAAGTTTTCTTTCTTGTAGCTATATACCCTCATTTAACCACTTAGTATTTAGCCTTGTATTTAAAGATTTAAACAACATATCTGAATCACTTGCTGTCAACTACAGGTGACTAAACTGTTAACAGAATTATAACACTGAACTGGATGATGCCTACACCACACTGATCACACAAAGTGCTCAGTTTTCATTACCTACATTCCATATCAGGGTCTGAAATTGTGACCAGCTGGTTCCCAATGCGACAGAAAATGGCGTGTTGGCGACCAGAATTTAAAGGTTAGTTGCCCGTAGCATGTAGCATGAACACTTTTTGGTGACCAGATTTTTCCATCTGGTGACCGAAAAAATGTTCAGTTGCCACTTGGCGCCCACATAAAAATGTTATTTTCAGACCCTGCTTATTACAGTCAGTTTTGGCTACTTTCAATGCTGTTAATTTTAATTCCCTTTCAAATTATGTCGTGAAACAAGGTAATTTGCCTAGA
The DNA here is from genome assembly GCA_963693305.1 of Meandrina meandrites. Classification (NCBI taxonomy): domain Eukaryota; kingdom Metazoa; phylum Cnidaria; class Anthozoa; order Scleractinia; family Meandrinidae; genus Meandrina; species Meandrina meandrites. The sequence continues at coordinate 44,889,096 of OY855905.1, read as the reverse complement.
AGTCCCTGTAATTGACAGCAGGCTAGAGTGTTCAATCACTGTTGATTATACATTTAACCAGAATATTGTATTATAGGATTTAAGATAGACATCATTAGTTTAGAAAATGCTTAGTCATTATTCCCATACTTCTAGCTTGTATACACTTAATGTGCTATTTATATTAGTTGAAAGATTAGCCACTCAGACTGTTATAACTATTGCATGATAAGCAAACTAAAAAATACTCCACAACTGTCACCGTTTCTAGTGACATGTTTAATTGGAAATGAATGTTTAATTCTGTAGGCTGCATTAGTTGCAGGAAATACTGCTGGTTCGAAATATATAACCAACAGTAACCTCCAAATAATTTGAATTTACTTTGATGCAAAAGTTTAACTGAAGAAATCACACTTCAGATTTAAAAAAGTCCATTTTTATGGAAGATATGGTGTATGCTTGCATTACTTATGAATGCGCCAGTTATTTAACTTCATTTGTAAAAAAAAGATTTCATATAAGTGCTATATAATATATTTTCATGATATGCATGTACCTTTGTAATTTATACTTATATATAATATATGCACATGCATTTCACACTATCCTCATTATTTGTTTACCTGTTATGTTATTATTTTTCTATAAGTGACAAGAATCTGATGTGGCAATATAATTATTTACCAGGGTAATTTTTATACTCAATCCTCTGAGAAAGTTTTCAGAAGATGATACACCATTGTACAAGGAATATTATATATTATATATTTTAAATAAACCCTGGAAGCCAACTATCTCATCAAAGTTGTACTGTTGTGGTTTCTGTTGATTATTTTCAATATCTTAGTTAAAGTAATGGTAACAGGACTGAAAGGAGTATTAATCAAGGAATTATGGGTACAATAATGCCCTGGATTAAAATAAGATGTTTCTTCAGATTTGTATTGAAAGAAACAATTATTATCAAGTGACGCAAGTGGACTTCTAGCACCTCTTTTATACCTTAAACAGTTTCTTTTTGAACTAAGTCAAATTAGCATGAAAAATGGTTTGTATGAGAAACCAATGTTAAACAATCTCCATAAAATTTAAGTAGTGAAATACTTTGTGAAAAATAAGCTACTGACTCTTCTCAGTTCATCTGAAGCCTTACAGGACAGTTATTTTATATTGAATTCTTGCACAGTCATTGCTGTATTTCATGCAACTACCCCAAGTTTTTGAAATGCTACCCAGAATACACTGTGATATGCGTGCTTGGCCATATTAGAAAATGGAAACAAATTGGCCCAAAACAGTTTATAGCACTTGTACTTTGATGGTTTCAAATAAATGCACAATCATTGGTGAAATCCTTACAACCATCTTTGTCTTATAACGATGGAATGGCATAATATAACCTGTCAGAAATGCCTTTAATTCTCAAGAATGTGTGACATCCCCCCCCCCCCCCCCCCCTTGTTACTGAATAATGAAGGGGTTTACGGCCAATTTATGGACAGTTGTATCCTGACAAGGTAATCAAATGGTGGTCACCGAGCTTATTTTGCAGTTTTGCGCACTTTCAGCAGAAAACAGAGGTGTTTTGACAGGTTATGCTGTTGGCATCCTGAAAATGAATGTGATGAGTTCACCAATAATTGTACATCTGTTTGATGCCACTGTTGTACCATCAGTCAGTACAGGGCGGTAGTATTCAGCAGGGTACTGCAAGTGTTGTGGCCTAGCATAAACTGTTGTGAACCACCTTAACAAAAACTTGCTTAATGAAAACTTGTTCATTGACCTGTTCACCAGACCTAGTCTGTCACAATCTTCTTCCGTAAAATTAAGCCCTACCATGGCAGCGAGAGTACCTGTGAGCGCCCGCCTGTGAACAGCCGTAATGACCTACAGTCAACTGATTCTATCTCGAGCCACAAATGAACTTTTATCCAGAAATCCGTATCTGCCAGTATATTGTCATAAATAAAATTGCACTTTGGGTAGGCTGGAAAACACCCCGGTCAGCCTAAATAGCCGTCCAGGGTAGCCTGTTAACGCCTTTACGGTTTAGCACGACATGACTTGAGATCCAATCATCCAAAGACAACATACTCTGATTTGACAAATATTTTTGCTTTCTTGAATTTGTCAAAAAATTAGATAACCTTGAAAACCTAGACCAGCTGCCGGTCATTTACACATCTCAATTCAGAAACGTCGAGGCGCTAGATAGTGTTTAAAAAGAATCTTTCTTACCTGAATCATCGTAGAGAATTTTTCGTTTTGTAAAGAAAGAAAGAAGGAGGGAAAACACGTGATCGTACATAGAGCCAATCACAAAGCACCTTGAGTAAGAAAGGCGCGAAAAGCCTCTGTAGCCGCGCCGAGTGCCAGACAAAACGCGCGAACAGTTCGCCTGTTCGCAGGTTTACCGATGCTCAAACGTCAACCTGGAGAGGTTTTAGTCGTAAATTCCAGAAATCTGAGACGTATCGGCAAAAAAAAAAAATAAAAACATTCCAGCAAGGTGGCTTTACTACAGTTTTGAGGGGGTAAATGAGCCCAGCTCCGAAAGTTTTAGCTTTCACTTATTACTGTTTGTTGCATCCTACAACCAATATACCGTAAATGATCTAATGAACGCGCACTCTCAAATAAACGCCTCGTATCTAATAAGCGCCCCTTTGAGGTACAAAGTTTGTATCAGACGCTCCCCTCTAATAATGCCCCGTGTCTAATGGACGCTCCCCCCCCCCCCCCCCCCCCCCACCTCCAAGAATCGCCTCAACCATCGTAAGTCACCCATACAAGTGTTTGTTTCGGATGTTTATACCAGGTATTAAAAAGCCCCTCCAAATGTCCTTGATCAAGAGAAAATGAGGGGACAGGTGTCCCCTCATTTTCTCTTGCCTTGATATATAAATTTCGGCACTTTTTCTGGAGAGGGATAATTCTATTATAGGGGGGGAATTTGCGCTTTGTAAACGGTTCAAACTCATTACACCAGATTTTCGCGGCTTTAAAATTTAACGTTCGAAACATTTTTAAAATTACATATTTATAAAGAATCAAAGAATAATTCCTGGTAACTTACCAAAGTGAAATAAAAGCGTTCTTATGAGACACAAAACAAACTATACAGTCGTCAAATGAACATTGAACCCGCGACCAGCCTGCCTGTCACGAACTGTCACAAATGAACTGCGGACGGGAAAGCTTGATGGTTAAGCAGTGATAAGATACGATAAACTTTCGTTATAAATTTGAGCCCGATGTATTAAATACTTTTTCTGTGATGCGGGTTTTAAAACTTCAAATTTTTCAAGGATTGCCACCCAGAAATCTCTTAAAGAGGTGCAAATTTCGTCGATTATTAAGATTTACAAGCTCTTTAAAGATCTGAAGTGCTAGCATTAAGCATGCTTCTCTTCACAAAGTTGGACAAAATCTAAACGATGACGTCAGCAAGGGTTCCCCTAAAGAGTACAGGCCCAAGTTGATCAAAACGTGGATAACGCTATCCACCGGATAAACCACCATCCAGTAGATACTCATAGTTACTTTCTTTTTGCCAACACTATCCACTGAACAGCGAAATACCCGATGGATAGCGTTATCCCAGTCGTTATCCCCTCTTTCAGGGAACATTTGGGCCCAGGCCACAGCCAAAAGGGAGATTTTTTGGAGGGAGGGGGGTTAAGAGTATTTCCAAGAAGTTATGATATACCTGCTGAGATTTTCTCAAGAAGTTCTGAACTGAGTTCAAAACGAGTGATGATTTTCCGTTTCAAAGGGAAGATTTATGGTGAATTTCTTTTAACGAAATGGCTGAAAGGAACGGGAAAGAAGATATAAATACACATGTATCAACCCAGGTTATTACTGGAAACTTCAGCTCGTCGCTTTATAGAAATTGTAACCCAAAGATAATACACTGACCAATTTTAAGGTTTTATTCTCTAAAAACGGCTGTACAAGAGAAAGTTATTAAAGTTTTTTATTTGATGCTACAAAAATATGTCACAATGAATGTAAAAAGGTGTTTATTATAAATTTAAAGTTGAGTAAAATTAGTTGTGTAATCAGCGCCGGTATATGTTTATTTGCCGGTCATCAGACGCCGCAGACATCTGAATTTTTTCCAACTATATTGACACAAATTCGATCAACAAGGATAGCCATTCTTGACATGATTTGAACAGAGTTTTCTAACAGCTATTCTTACGTAATGTGACAAAGCGAAGGAGCCAGCTATTAAGCAATTTTTTAAAAAAGAAATGTTACATTATATACAAATGTATTTTAAACTATATTTCGAATTATGTTTCGGAAGCCATGGAACTTCTTACATTTTCCTTATTTTATTTACAAGTCTATTTACATCGTTTTCTACAGGGCGTACTATTTCAATACGCTGAAGATTTGCGAACTAAGTTTTAGCTCAATTAATTAAAATTATATATCAGATTACGTTGTGGAGCTCTCAGAGTCTTAATGAACTTTTGGTTCACAAGGGCCTTCCCACAGTTCAGAGATACTGCTTTTCATTTAGCATACTCTTTTGCACTTTTTCGAAAGCTGGCGTATAGATTTATCAGATTTAGATTTTACTGGATACAGTCTTATGCAGTACCAAGTTAGCGATAGCATTTGCATAGCTAACGATAGTTTTTTTTTAGGCCAGTTTCTCTCTTGTCAGTCATCCAAGCCAGAATCTTACTTTTTATTCGCTGTATGGAGGCGGTGGGTCATGCCTCGAATTCGAATTGTAGTTGATGACGTAATCCCTTCGCGGTATGCTCATGTCCACGACATAATGAGAGCAAGGCACCTCTCGGACAAAGTTTGATGGTGATTGACTGGTTTGTGTCTCGATGGAAGAACGTTGTAATTCTGCCGCTCCGAGTTCGACGTCTTCTTCTTCAATGACACTGAGGTCTGTTTGCGATGTTTGGGACTGGCGCGAGTTCACAGTGCATTTCCCATCGCCGTCTGATCTGGAGTGGAGTGTAGCCTGGAATGAGAAGATATTGATGATATTTGAGTACGTTTAAGCGGAAAAAAGTTTGTATTTATATGACACTTGGCTCGTTTGAGGAAAATCTGACATCGCTCCTAAACAGAGATAACTTCCGCTGTTTGTTCTTGTGCTCGGCGGCTACAGGTATCAACTAGCAAATTTGCTCGAGAGCGATTTTTGAATGAAGGTCAAACTTTTTAATTATATGGTTGGGCGTTCGCCAAGCTCTCTAACTGGTTAATGAAAATTTTCTTACTTTTTCCTTTTTATTGAGAAAGTCGTCTAAGATTCAATAGTGATGACGTAGCTCTAAAAGATTGGTTGTTGCTCAATTTTGAATTTTCGCGCGAAAGTAATAACCAATCAGAAGGAAGATTGTGGAACTACGTTACCACGTGGAAGTTTTCGAGTTTCGATTCAGTTGAATCTCAGACTTTTCTATCGAAAGGGGGTTGGATTTAGTGTACAAAGAGGGACATCCCTTTAATACTCAGGCTTATTTCTTTCGTGCCAAATAGACCTACCTTAGAATTTCTCTTTCGGCACAACAAGAGTATCTCCATAACAGCAGCCAGGATGCACGTGATTAGCCCGCCACTGTACACACCGCACATGCCGTACACAAGGTCACGCAGCTTCTTCTGGATGCCGTTACAGTTGGCAGTGTCTCTGAAGATGATTGACACCTGTCGAAGCTCACTCTGATGAAAGCACTTGCACGAGTTTTCGACAGGAAAATATTGACAGCTGTCCATCTCAGCAAGGAGGGGCGCTATTTCTGTTCCAGTATACAGCGCTCCAGCGAAACAAAGTAAAGCCGCAGCAACAGTGAAGATGATGGCAGAAACGATCTACGGGTTTTAAATAACAAAATACCAACGTCAGCGGAGAAGCCTGCGAGATAAATTCCCATCATAATGGAATATTTCCCTCGTTGTTAGGGAAGATATGTGTTGCCAAATACTGTTCGTGATTTTTAAAACCAAGATGTCCAGCAAAAAATAACGCCAATCCAGCGTTGTGCACTTGCAAGGCAATGATTCGCGGGAGATCTTATGGAGTAACCCAAGAAATCTACTACTGTCATAAATACGAAATACAACATTTGTAACCTAATAAACTCTTATACAGTGGCGGATCCACTTTGAAGTGCCGCCCCCCCCCCCCCCCCCCCCCTTCCCTTGCCTTATTTTTTCGGAAATAGCGCATTTTCTTTGAAGTGCCGGAATTATCTTCGCAGAATTCAATATTCATAGTCAAGCGGGGCCCCTCCTTAGCTGAAGGTCTGGATCCGCCACTGCTCTATGAAAAACCCAGTATATTTAGATCAGATTCGCACTGTATGAGAAACCAACCAATGGTAGTTAACTTACCAGTAGTTTTGCCCGTGGCTTGCACATGAGCATCAGTTGTAATCCGACCACACCCAGCTGTTTAAAGAAATAATAAGCACAATTAACACTCGTGGTTAATCAGTTCATCAAAGTTTCTGTTTTCGACTCTCTGCTCAACTACAATGCTGTATGTTTATGTCAAAAGATAACATCATTGAAATGGATCAGGTAAAAGGTTGTGTATTAATCCACTGTTTCTTCGATTGTCCTCATCTCGAATCTTTGATCGACTCAAACAAAGAAGCAGGCTATTTTTGCAGAAAACAGTTGAACAAAATAGTGTCCATATTGTCGACTTGTAAAAGCGAGAGTTTAACTTTGGTTTGCTTCTCTCGGGCACTATGTTGACCATGCTTAATTTTCTGCTTTTCTTTACGAGTAATTTATTATTTTCTGCTTTTTGCGATTTTCAGTTAACAGCAAACTAAGAGAAAAGGACGTGCGTTATATTTATTTATATATCTCGATATTCATTTTACACATGGTAACAGACACAAAGCCGATATTTTCAGACTAAGAAATAACTTCTGAAAGCCTTTGTTGCCCTTTAATTTCACTGTAAAATAACTTGTTGAATGTTTTTTTTTGTCTGCGACCACGCTACAGAATGAGTTCCTTTGTTCAGTTGAAAGAACGAAAGTGAATGAATCTTTCACGTGTGTGAGGAAGAAAAATGAAAAAAGACCCTTCTATTTAGCTGTTTCTAGACGGATAACAAGTGCTTTTCTTGGAGTTATAGGGCATCCCCAATACAAGAAACACTGATTTGTCTTGTAATCTTTTTTTTTTCTTTTCATTTAAACGCAAGCGAATCCTCTTTTGATCGGAGTTTTAGCCAGACTCAGCTCTTCGATGCAGAGAACACCAAATATTAGCACGAAAGCAAAGATTGAAAACCTATGTCAAACTCATTAAAAAACTCACACAAGGAGATTCTAAGGAAGAAGTGTTTGCCCCTTTTTCGAAGCTACTGAGAATCGCAGAGTATTACAAAGTTACTCTTAACTTAACAAAACTGCAATTTTGCACTTAATTTTTTCCTATACTTTTAAATTCACGTTAAGTGAATTGGAACGACTAAGAGAACTTAAGACATTTCACTGTTTAATGGTTTAAAAACCTTTTCACTATTTCGTTTGCAGTGAACGCCGCTCGCTGCGACATGTGTTTTTTCTAGTTTCCCTTTGAAACACATGTTTTTATAGCAGGTGTTTTTTTATCACTCTGAGTAGCAAGTGTTGATTCAATTTTCAAAATCACAAAAAGGAATGAAACAATGAAAATGTGCCCTCCGTTCTGACACAATTTGTAAGCGATCATTCAGTACAAAGAGACAGGTTCGATTGAATTAGTGTCAATAATCTATGCTAATCTTGTGATCATGTTGTGATAAACCCTTTGTCATTAGATTAACCCCGCATTCTAGCTTCTGATATACAGAAAATCGGGCAGAACGAGGTAAAAATATTCATTTAGTGCAAACTTCAAAATGAAAATTTAAGCTAGCTTCTACCTCTCAAAAATATCGCAAGTTACGTTTTTTCCAGGAAGCAAATTGTTTCAAGCAGAAAAACTTCTTTTTTTGGCATGTAAACACTATGCTCTATTCAACACCTTCGGGCAGTATTGTCGTGGTCTTGTCTTGATTACCATTTCGCTTTGATCAGTAGGGCAAGGAATCAATGCGACGTGTTGTTTACGACCTATTCAATTAACAGTTGGCTTTATCTTTGTTGATGTCAAAATCAAGACAATCCATTTTTTTTCATATATTTTCAAAAAGGAAAAAGTTCTACATCTTTGTTAAAAATTATTCTTCAAAGGCACGAAGAATGATGTCGCTAACCAACATGTAACCAGTGTAATAATATCGAAAATGATGTCACACTCCGAACGGAACCTAGAATGATCTCGATAACTCGGATTAACCTGCTGAAAAAGTCGCCTGTGATTCCTTAAGGATTAAAAGGATAAAAGCCTCTTTTTACAACCTGTTAATAAGAGTCTTTCACATGCAAATATCAGTAGTTGAGGCACGAGGCTTTAATTAGCTGCTATGCAAATGAACACGTGCGGTAACTTCACTTATTAAACATGATTTGATCCCTCGATCTTCAATTGCTTAATGCACTACTTGAATATTTCCGGCAATGGGCCAAAGCTTTTAAATCTTAAATCGTAAATTTTCATGATTAATTGTGACATTCCTTTTATCCTTCAGTACTCACTGGACAATGACTTCGGAATAATCATTTTTTATCCCAAGCAAAGAACGTCAGTGGTTTGGCGATAAGTGAAATCACTTTAGGCGATAACTGGCAAGAGCGAATCAGCTTCCAGCGGGTTCGTTTTTGATCCTGTAAGCCGAAAGGGTTCCACATTTGGCCTTTTAAGAATGCTGAAATTGAATTTATGCTAATGGTGCTTTTAGCTACAGAAGCGGTCGATATTGTACAAGGAAAACAAAGCATTTAAGTGTATCATTCAACCACACGCGTTCTTGGCATAAGAACAATCGTGTTTTAGCTACGGCACGTGTCCAAGAATCGCGCCTAAAATCTCTTTCACTCCAACGAACCGATAACCAATGAAATTCAAAAGGAGCTTTTGGTCGAAGAGTTAAACAGGTAAACACTCCAATACAGCGCCTAGGTTTTTTTCTTTCTCTCGGCATGAAGTCCATTTTACAAGATATTGGCCGTTCAAACAACACAAGAATACACACGCGCCTCAGTCACTCAAATTCTTTTGTTTGTTTCGAAACTTTTGAATCGATTTCAACCAAAATAAAATGCCCCGTTCTCCCGCTATTTTCTGCGCACTGATTTTCGCTGTCGCAAAGTGAACTAATCCACAATATTCAAACTTCAAGATTTTCAGGAATGTGAAGTCTATAGGTAGCTTGGTATGTGGAACTTGTCCAACTTTAAGTCCCGTTGAATATGTATAAGCGTCGGGCACTTGTCCGTATTGACATAAGTACCTAATATACTTTAGTTAAACTTTGGAGTAATCCTTTCGAAAAACGCATCGTGTGAATAAAATTTTTATACCAGAGCCAATCTGACAACAAAAACAGATAAATTCTTTTATGGAATTGGGATAGGAATACTTCTGATGGCAGTATGTGTTAGTTGCTATTTTATATGTCTTACCTAAAGGCGGTAACAAAAAGCGCTTTGATGATTTGAATTCTCGTATCGCAAATACAAGCTCGGCTAATAACTGTCAAATTAAATCCTGTGATGTTTTCACTGCATGTTTTATATTCTATATTTCATTTATTGCTGTCGGGCAGTAATTTCGCTAAATGAATATCTAGCTGACACCGAGTGTTAATTCGTGACCAGGGAATCTAATCAAAGCACGCTTACAACAAAGGTTGCAACGAACAGGAGGCAGTTAATTTTCAAATTACCGTATTTTATCGCTGAGTGAAAAACCTCGAAAAAAAAAACTGCATTTCTATGCTATTAATTGCAACTAGTCGCTGTTATTAAATCTTTGTCGACGCCCAACACATTTAACAAACAAGTAAGCTGATGTAGCAAAGAAATTGATGTCAATACAGAATAAAAACAAAGGAACTCACCACAGCTCCCGTTATATAGGACGGTATAAGCCCTTCTGTATGGTACGCAGAAGATGTTACTCGATGGATGCTAAAGTATCCAATTCCGAGCAGACAACCAATGGAAAGTATCGTGAATCCAAGAAGTGGAAGGGCCACCAGTCGCTTTCCGCAGCATTGACAACTGTTGCTCTTGGCAGAGTTTCGGTGAATCACGACCTCTTTGGTTCGAAGCAGTTTTTGGTCGACGGAGTGGGACGAAGCAGATCTTGGGCTCTTCGCTGAAGGCATGTTGAGGCTGTTCACGACTCACTGATCACGCGTCTATCGACGCGAACAGATTTCCGATTCCTACTTCCTTCGTAGTAAAATCTTGCTGACTAATTAAAAAAGGCGGGAAAGCGAATTTTGAAGCTTTTTCCCTCCAGATACTGCCTCTGGCGACTTCAAACGTTCTACTTAGGGGATTTGAACGGTTTCTAAGCGGAGTAGCTCAATTAACTGCGAAAATTTGCCTTTCTTCGGGTCCTCGCTGCGCGAACTTGCGTTTCACTGCTAAAGAGCTTGAGGCTGTTTTGACAATCCAACAGAGTACAGCCAATGTTGTTTCTAACGTCTTCTTTGTGACGTCGTCCATTGTGTGTACGCTTGAATGGAGTTTGACACAGTTGAATGGACTGCACGAGGCGCCAATCTTGGTCATTTGCATAACACTGGCTTGCCAACTTAATTACTGTGATCACCGAATGTCCATTCAGCTAGAGTTTAAACAGTTTTTGGCGCAGGTGGCGCTGATCGGGGGACGAGTTCGGACAAAGAATCAGGTGTTTCTCTTAAGCGAAGATCACGAGACTCGCAGGTACATTTTTCCAAGGCATAGCCCGTCGCAAACACACCAGCTAACGGCAAGGAAATGAAAACTTGTTCCAAACTTCACACGGCTATTAAAAATGCGGCAAACCACACACTGCACATGTAACACCGGTTTAAAATGAAGATATGAAAACAAAGTGCAGTGTTACTTGAAAAACGTTTCATAAAGTGATACCGAACTTTTTAAATTAATTTTCACTTGCTTTTCTGAGAGGTTCTTACAACGAATTATCAAGTTTTGTTTTGCTTTTTTACAAAGACAATTTACGCTGCGTGCCATGCTCATTTCAAGTAATCTAGTAAGGGAGGTACCGTTAATACTGATGGGGCATTTAATTAAACCAGATAAGCTGATATTGCTTTTAAAACGTGAAATGTTTAGGCAAATAAAATTTGTCGGACGCGAATAAAACAACGCGGATAGCTTTCTTAATTAATTACTCCATTTTTTAAAAGAAATAGTTTATTTTTCATGGCTGAATTTGTTTGCTTAATACCATTGTTCTTTGGAACCGACGCTTAAAGCCAAGAGGGGTTCTGGATACCAACTAATCAAGTTTTACAACATAATTTAACATCTTCATTTTTAAAAATTGCAGTCATTTTGATATCGGCAACCATGGCCATCTGAAAAAAACACTCCTAGCTTAAGGTAATACTGACCATTTCAGACAAAAAAGGTGCGTTTAAGCCCAACGTCAAATCATAAAATGTCAGTTCTTAAATTTCAGCTTTGCCATGCTTAGTTTAAATTAAATGTATCTCTTAAGAAAAAAACTGAAAGCTTTTTTTACGAGGTGTTAAAATAAAAGTCCACGCGCACTTATTTTTCCCTAATAAAAGCGTTAATTGCACAATTTCCATGTCTTCACGAGCGTTACGAAAACACTCTACAATCGCACCGCTCAAAAGGGCAAAAACTTAATTGCTCATGTTAATAATATAAAACTACAACTCATTAAGTTTCTAGTGATTTGTAAATGATGCACTTAGAATCTTAGAATTTTCGTTTCATTGTCATAGAGGAGAGCGGTTCTTTTAATTGGCTTCCGAACGAAATTAGCGCTTCTTTTGGGCCTTTTTGTTGAAGTTCTTAAGTTGTAAAGGAAGCATCGCAAGAATTTTCATTCGCAAAGTGGGAATGTATTGATAACACTTAATATTGTTTAAGCAGCGTGTTACTTATTTCATGCCATTATTTGTTGCCAGGTTAATAAGTTTGTAATATTTAATATTGCGACCTAGTGTCGCTTCTTTTTCCTTTTGTCACTAATTTCTCGCCTTACTGCGAGACCGATGACGCCGAAAAATGTGCTACAACCGATTAAAAACAGCTAATTGTCTTTCTTTGTTGTGGTTTCCGCAAGTTTGCTAAAAGGATAGAAGACGCACGTTATTAGTCCTTGAACAAAACGACCAAAACAGACACACACCATTGTAAAGTACGCGAGAACAGGTTCAATTTGTCAGAGGCCAAAAACTGTACAAAAGTTTGGAGAGTAACAATGCGCCAAAACTGAGCGATTACGAAGATGAAGACGGATAAAGAACACAACTAAATCGGATGATTTTAAAATCATTTGGGATTGAACACACTTTGCGTTTGGATTATCGACAGCCTATGTACAATAGGAATCAAACAAAACCTTTCGCAGAAGCGAAAACCTTTTTGCTTAAGACCCATTGTTTATTATGATGGAGTACATGTAAAACGCATCCTAACGGTCACTTGGGACTGCTCTAGTTGGAAGCGCGGGATTTTAAACTTGCCAATTAGTGCTGAGTCAAAGAAACTTTACGAAAAAGTTACACTATATTTTTAACTTTGTCATGTTTGGTCTCTCTCGAGGGGCAAGGAGAAAGACAAACTCATCGCTGCATGTGCTTGACTCGTGACCGAGTCAAACGTACAATGTCTACAACATGAATATGGGAGGCGTGCACTTTCAAAGTCACTCAAAAGCTCAAAGCACTTGCCGTGTCTAGCATTTACTCCGACCGTTGGAGGCGCGGTGGCCTAAGTGCGCTGGTCTCTGGATCGATCTGTCCAGGTTTGCGTCCTAATCGAGGTCACTGTGTTGTGTTCTGGGGAAAGACACTTCATTCTTACGCTGCCTCTCCTCTCAAGTGTATAAATTGATACCGGCTACTATAATGCTGGGGGTAATATGGCCCTGCAATGAACTAGTGTATGAGCTCCCACGAAATGGGACAACTTCCAGTGGTTCCCCCTTGAGGCTGGTGTCGGCCTAAGTGAGGTGGCTACTATACCACTAAGAATTACTTGCATGTGTGAACATGACCTTAGGAACTTATTTCGTAACGTTTCCTTTGCAGCAAGTATTGCATAAGTAGGATTCTTTTTCACGAAGACAGTGGCGACGCTGCAATGGTTTTTTTATTTATGTGTTCCCATACGCGACAAAATTACGACGAAGTGGGAATAGAACTTTGCCTAGTTTGTGCTTATTGCAGCTGCACTTTCTGAAGCAAACACGAGCCCAAGTGCTAGGCGAAGAAATCTAAGGTACGATAAATGATTTTTTTTATTCCGCTGTTGGACTTTTCCTTCGTCAAGACAAAGTTATCCCTACAAGAAAGAGGAATGCCGTCTTGTAACTGCTTGTTGCTTGCATGCACTTGCATTTTCTGTGCATTTGAACACTGCTTGCGCTTTCCTTTGTTTTGTCGTTTTGTACTTGCACCAAGCTTAAGGCTGAATGCCAAGGTTTTCTTCTGTCAATGCTGACATGAATTAAATGAAGTCTAGTATTTAATTCTCTCTTTCCTTAGTTGCTGCACATGCAACTGAAGTAAACCTGCAAGTCGGCTTTCACTAAATAGAATCGCAGTATTGTGGAGCAAAGTGCTTTCACAAGAGTGAACATAGGGAGTTTAATGTCTTTTGAAACTCAAGGATGACATCATTTTTTATTCACGGCCTAAATCATTTAAAACTGACGTGCACGCACTGATGTTATATTTTTTTTATAAATTACCAAGGGGTCACCAGGCAGCTACCAATGTTTGGTTGAGAAAAAAAACGATGGAAATGAAGGGAAAACTACGGCCATTTTACAAATAAAAGAAATGTTAAAACAACGTTTTACTCCATGTTTTCAGCATGAGAGCCTCACAGAAGAGTATAAAATAAAATAGCACATTATACAATTATTGAGAGAAATCACGCGCCCTTATTGGTCGAGAACCATGGTCGATAATGAGAGTATAGGCCGTGAAAATGGTGTACTGCCCTGTAAAGCAAATTTCGATAAACTTGTCACCACTTTTCCAAAACCAAACTCCGCCAAGTTGAAAATGTCCACTTGAACATTTGGGGCTAAGCTTGCCACACATTCGACAACTTCAAGTAGAAAAACTGCAATCTTGTTTACAATCTTGTACGAGCTGTCACACGCGCGTGCGCATTCGCGCTGATTTTCATCCAATTCGCCGGTAAATTCTCAATGTTGTTGTATAAAACAAAACGATTACATTTTTCCATAGCCTATACTAAATATACTCTTGTAGACCAAAGAAAATGACACAATAGAATGTCTATAACTTTGCAGTGAATCCACTCGCCTTACGGAGTATGATCAGCGAAAATTTTATTCCTTATAATGCGTTATTAAAATACCAGCAAAATTTTGTGTGGTTTCGCTTGAGTAATTGAACAAACACAAAGCGATAGCCGTTTTCTATTCCTTTCAAAAATAATCGTTATACAACTATGAAAAGCTTGTTGATCAATCAATCGAGGTATGATACATTCGAGGTATGATACATTCAGTTTTTGTACAAGCGGTCACTTGTTGAAGCACTAATCATGCGAAGGAAAACAAGCCACATCTTTACAAGTTATCAAATTCAAGTGAGCGCGTGTATTTTTCCTGGCGGGTACCAGCCGCCCGTATAGTATAGCTATGAAAAGCAAGTGTTCTAGAACATCTGATCAGTGTTCGTGATCAATGGCTATTACGGAGCGCCGTCCATTTCAAACTGCACGTGTTTAACTGTATGTTTACCAGCAGGTATATTGCTGGTGGCTTGAAATGAGCAATGTAACTGGGATCATTAATTTTAGCGCTAAAAACCGCCCCAAATGGACACTTTTATGTAGTACGTAGTGAGATAGGTAGATCTATACGACTATGAAAACTAAGGTGACTGCAAAGCTACCGGGTTCCTAATTTATATAAATGGCGGTGTTCCTATTGTTTGCGCATGGTTCTTATCGTATTATACCGATGGTAGTACTGAATCGTATATATAGTCAAACAATTAATGGAAAAAGTGGACTATTATACACACGAAAAATGCACTGCTTCTGTATAATCTTCATTATATCGAGAATAAATAGCAGAGATTTAAATTCTGCCGGATTCGAACTCTAATACTGAACGAACCATGCTCCATCTTTCAGGTAAATGGAGCTCATAGATTCGTTTCAGGTGAAAAGGTCTATGAATTGGGAATATTCTTCTCTAAGCTAATTTTCTTTTTCAAGTTTCGTGTTTGTGCTTATTGAATTGCTTTTGAAGCTATTTATGACAAAAAAACACTGAAAATATGGAATTTTAAGTTATACTGAAGTAGTATTAAGTTTATTTGCCTATAAAGAAAGAAAGAAAGGAAGGTATCCGTTTCTCGTTTGCTAAACACAATGCCAGTTCGTCCTTGTATACCCCGAAAATTCTTTAATGTGGAATTTAACCGGTCCGGTCCAAATCCTGGCGGACAAACAGCAGTGAGAGTATTTGATAGACAAACAAATGCTTTTTTACTAGTTCATTCAACAGTGGTTGTGAATTTGGCGCAAATGCGTGGAAAACAGGATGTAAACAGCATAACATCAACAAACAACAGATGGCCAAAACTAGTAATCACCCGTTTAATCTTTGAGCGCACAAACAAGCACATGCCCCAATAAATAAAACCACCAGTTGACCTTTCTTGTACCTTAGAGTTTGTTTTGATGTTTTCAGTCGTTTTTGGCATGACTACGAAACGTGACAGGTTCGCCTCCTAAGAAGCTGGTTTGCTACACGTGTGTTGGGCTGCTAGCTGGGCACGCGAAAATGAAGGTACCTGCCGCAGTAGCCAGATTTCTTGCTTTCCCACGCTTTTCAACAGTGTAATTTGCTGAAAAACATTTAATTTGCTTTAATGATCTTAATGCGGGAGGCGAAGAAAAGTGATGTTACCTGTAGAATATTCGCGAATTGTTTAGTACTTTTCAGGTATTAAAGGCAGTTAAACTTGGGAGAAAAGGGCGCCATACGTATGTCAAATTTCGTGTGTCGTCGGTTCGTTATGTCGGAGATGAAGTTTAATTACAAAACATTCAACCTTGTGTGCGAGCAATTTACTTTTTGCAATTTTGAAATATTACAGTTTGTAAACGTGACTGAGTTGTCACCGATTAAAGTGGGGGTTTCTTAATTTCCCCTAGAGAAATAATATGTTTGGCACGCAGCATCAAATCTTCACACTTCACACTTTGTTTCTAAATCGTTTGAGGAACATACCCGAAACAATAGTTTTGTCTCAGGCTGGTTTTGTCTAAAGTTTAAGACAACAACAAGAAGATTAATCTCAGTGACCCGCTGTAGACTGTTTCATGCAGTGCAGCCAAGGTTAACTAAACATGTGGAAGTGTGAGAGAATGCGTAACTTGAGAAATTTGTAAACATGTACACGAGGATGTGCATTTGGCATCATGTCTACTTTTAACTGGTGTATCAGACCAGATACGAGCTTTTAATAACCTATTCTTGTTTTTTTTTTGTAATGTTATCAAAATCACTAATCTTGCCAAACTGTTCTCTTTTCTTTTCTCCAAAATAAGGGACTTCATAGAAAGGAGGGAATCTGACTTTTTCACGCGCTTTCAAGCTTCATTATTTTTTACCAAAAAAGTTGGGTGCGCTGGGCTCGGTGAGTTCCCTTAATTAATTTCTGGATCTGCCACTCTCGCTCTTGCAGCTCACATTGCTGGATTAAAACAGGTTAGATGTTTCGTCCCAACAGAAGATTTAATTAAAATATTTAAATCGTTGGTTCTTCCCTATTTCGATTACTGTGATGTTGTCTGGTGAGGTCTAAACAAGGGCCTTAGTCCATGGGCCCAGACCCCAAAATTAGGCATTTGTTACCATTCGGAGGGACAAATGCTATCATATATTTTTCAAATCCTTGAACATTGTAGTTCATTTTGGTATGTGATAGCAATTCCAAAAGAGTAGCTTTCTTGCTGAAATCACGTGATTTCTGACGTCATCTTTCCAAAATCAATGTTGCATCTTAATGCTTGAAGGGTAATGAAAAATCACTTTATCGAAACTTCAAACACGTAAATGTTGTGTGAGAGGCCTGACAAAGTACAGGAAAGGCAGCTAATGCTAGCCAAGCGCTTTTGCCGTACTTAAGGGTTTTTCTCTGTATGGTTTCCATGGCAACAAAGCCGGATTGCAATATAGACCTCTTATATATCGAGACTGATGTTAGAATTTCAAAATATGGACCGAGTTTTTAAATGAATCAGGTAGAAAACACAGGATTTGTATTTTACATTACAGACCGATTATTTGAGGTTAATAAGATTTATACTGATCTCTCTTTCTTATAAAAATGAAGGCATTTCGAGCCAACAGATGCGCGCGGGAGGCGGCCTCATTTGACTAAAGCACGTGGAGGTTTTTATCTAACGCCATTGAAATTACAAATCTTGCCAGTGTATTTTATAAACGTTTTTTTTTATATATTCTTGCCATAAAGAACATAAAAATCTTGTAAATTTGATATCGATTTAGAGGATAAGGCATCCTGACATTTGCGATGTCCCGGATGAACGTGTTTCTTAATTGTCACAAAAACGTGTATTCCGGCTTCATTGTGTTGTTCAATTACAGACGCTACATCAATTACAAATTAACATCTAAAATTATGTTAAGTGAAGATGAATAATATCAATGGAAGAGTTTCTCGACTGATTATACATTTCTTTGGCCGCCCTATTTGTGCCCCAAATTAAAGAGGGAAACAAACATTGTAACTGCATACTCCACCCCGTTTTGTCTCAAAATTATTTTCTTAAGAACTCGGTTTTAAAGAATGCCACAGAGCTTTAATTTGGCCTGCTCTATTAACCAATTCCTCTCCATACCCAGGTGTATAAATAGTACTGGCGAAGTTACTGCAGGGGGGGGGGGGGGAGCCCTGTGATGGATTAGCATCCCATCCGGGGGGGATTAGCAGTAGTGCTAGTCGCTTAATGCTACAGATACTTGGATAAGCTCCGGCCTGATAGGTCACTTGGCTCAAACAAAAACTTTTCCTACTTACCATAAACCCATACTTTTCAAGGACGTTTTTCATACGAACAGTTGTTATGACCATGTTATGACGGGTCTATTAGTTCTATAAGAAATGATAAAAGTTGTTTTCAGTGATAACAAGGAAACTGGATACAACTCGAGGTCATTATTCAATGAATTCCGAAGTTCTTTAGACAGAAGAGAACAACTCAACTCAGAAGAAAAGACCACAAGTCGACACGAGCAACTTAAAGCGTGCTTGTCAAACTTTCGAAACCTGTGAAATGTGGTAGTGTAACCCACAAAATATTCGGAACGAGACGGCATTTAGGCTTGAATGCTAATTAACGGTTCTGACTGAGAAATAGTCATTGTTCCCTTTCTGAAAAATTAGAACATCATAGAACTTAAAGCTGTCTAGTTTGTTTGTACCTAACTTCATTCCGTTCTTAAAATAAGTAAGTTGACGTCTTTTAAAAGAAATCTTCCAAAGAGCTCATGAAGAACAGGAACTTCGAAAATTGTGGCATATCAGCGGCGGCACATTGACCACATTGACACTTCCTCCTCGCGGACTGATCAGTCAACCCAGTCCAACTAATTACGTTCTGCTTTTTTCACTTTTGCACGAAGGTGCAGTTAAATTCAAAGCAACTTTTTCTTCTATGCGTGCTCTATCGTCTGTTCAAATATTATTCCATAATTTTCTTGCTCGAGGATTACAGCACTTAACCAGCATTGTTTAAGTGTCAACGATGCTCTGTTTTGTTCTTGCTAATTTAGCCACTGTCGCTGGGGGGAGTGGGGTTTCAAAGTGTCAGGCTTGGACTGCGATACCACTGACCCTGTGGAACATTTCCGAAAGGCAAGGGAGGTGTTACTCTGAGGTAGTGGTTTTCATTTTCTTGGGTCGAACAGGACCGGATTTGTAGAGATAAAGTGCCGTTTTAATTTCCTAATTGCAAGAAGGACTTATAGCTCCCTCCTGGGCGGTTTACAATTCTAATTACTACAATGTAACTCAAGTTCAAACATTTACTGCATTTTTGCACAGCTCTCACGGCTAGGGTGACCACCAACCTTGTCCCTGGGCGTTCTTTAAAGGTGTTACTGCTAGGCCCATCTACTTGGAAACCAAAAAATGCATCCGGTTATAAGCCCCCCCCCCCCCACCCCACCCCCCAAGGATATAAGCCCCCCTACGCTGGATGACAGTACTGAACAGGGCTAAATGTTGCTTTATTATGACTTTTTAAGTTAAAAACTTACGATCAACTCTGGCGTGGCTCGTTTCGAAGCGCTTTTTTTATTCCACTTATAAGCCCCCCCGGATATAAGCCCCTCCCCCAAGCCCACCCAAAGACCCTTACGAAGTTGCATAAGCCCAGGGCTTATAACGGGAATTTTACGGTATTTCAACAGCTTCTTGTGAAATAATTGAGTATCAAATATATTAACTAGCTTCCTTAATTTCATCGACACTGTTGCATTACGTGTTGCTCCCTTATTGTGATAATTGATGTTAAAGAATATGTTGTATTTCTGGCCAGCTGTAGTCAATTACAAACAGTTCGAGGAGAGTTTGAGGCCTTTTGCGTCGCCAAGCGCGAAAAGGACAGATAATGTTGTAATAATGTCGATTGTTTCGTCTGCTCGAAAATTTGAATGGCTGTATATTTTTTGGAACGTTTCATATATTTTCTTTTCCTTATTACAATTTTTTTTCAAATCGTAGATTGTGTTTTTGCATTTGAAAATCTTCTTTTTTGGCGGGGTTTTAACCACCTCGCGTCTATTTCGGAGCTTATCTAATTCCCGGTTTAACGGCAACATTTGCGGTGATAAAAAACAGACGGAATTTCCCTTTCTCCAGCAATGTTGAGGACTGATTTCAATTCTTCATCTATTGTGGTGCTTTTAAACCGTCGCTGTTGTCATCACTGCAATAAATGATATGAAAGGGGTTGATTTTTTACCCAACTGAAGCTGAATGGTGTTTCTCCGATGTACAGAGGATTTTAAGGTAAAAGTTGAGAAGCGGTGATTACCGCCAACAAAGAATGCATCTGTCTGCCATATTTTACGACGCATTTTTATCATTTTGGTCAGTGACGACTCTTCCATGTTATTTTGACATTCTTTGAGCTCGCCACGAGTTCTCCCACCCCACCAACCGGGTTTCTTTCCCTCTTTTGCGCACCTGTCCTCGCATTAGCCAATCTCAAACTTGATTACAGGAAATATAATCTATATATTACATCTTCTGCCGTAAATGCCCCAAAGAAGTTTTCACAAGTAATGCAAGCGACATATTGACTGAGTCCTTTAGGAAACATCGCCTCGAGGTGCGATACCACAACAGAGACTCCATGTACATCTGATGCAACTTTTTTTTCGATGATAATGAATCCCTCAGCCCATTCAATTCAAGACGTCCTTGTTCCATGGTGCAATCAGGTTTAGTAATGAAGTATTTCCGGACAGCGCACTGCAATATCTTTTAATTTAGATCACTTGCTTCTCTTCGCAACAACCACGATTCCTTTTTTCTGTCATCTTTCTGTTCAACACGTGCACGTGCCATCTTGGCGGGCATCTTGGCGCGCGCAAACTTTTTTGAATTATTTGCGTATGACTGTAGGGAACAAACTGTGTTTTCCAACATAGTTGTTAGCTTTTCCGAAAAAAGGCAGCAGTGCACAAACATCGGGAAACCAGTACCGAGCTAAATAACGTCTGCGAAACAAATGTTTATTTCAAAAATCAGAACAATATTGATACCCTTTCACGCCTCGAGAAAATATTTCTGGACTGATATTGTAAGTTAATTATAGAAATAATTCTCTTTTAGATTCCGTCAAAATTGCCAAAAATAGTTTTCTTAAGTTTTTAATACAATCTTAATCTTTTTTTTTAGAGATTTCTTTGTCCTTTCCTGGGGATTTAAATCGATAAATTAAGACCAAAATAACCATACACCTTAGTACGGCCGCCATCTTGGATTTTCCCAGAATGCAATTCAGGACCTTCAAACAGTATTTTGTTCTGTTTTAGTGATTACAGTCGAAACCGAAGAAGCGTGAACGCCAAAAATAATTTCTGGAATGTTTATTGTTCTACAACCAATCAGATTCGAGACGTTACCGCAACAGTAATTAGCAAAAAGGTTTCGATTCTTTTATCACGAAACGACTTTTTCGTCTACATTAAGTCTTGAGATCACCACCGATTAACAAACACTCTGGAATTATTACAGTCAAAATACTCAGCGCGTAGTATGTGCCGCTTAGAATTCCGGAAAAGTTTTGATTAACGGCGAACGGATGGCATTATTGGTTTCAAACATTCAAATTTAATTTGAATATTGTAGATCATCCAACCGTGAACACGTGAACACGTGAGCCTGTCAGAAATGAAGCAATTTGATTGGTTTATTTTTTACAGGTTCACGTGCTCACATGTTCACTGTTGGATGATCTACAATATTCAAATTTTAATTTGAATGTTTGAAACCAATAATGCAATCCGTTCGCCGTTAATCAAAACTTTTCCGGAATTCTAAGCGGCACACGCTGAGTATTTTGACTGTAATAATTCCAGAGTGTTTGTTAATCGGTGGTGATCTCAAGACTTAATGTAGACGAAAAAGTCGTTTCGTGATAAAAGAATCGAAACCTTTTTGCTAATTACTGTTGCGGTTTGTTGCGGTAACGTCTCGAATCTGATTGGTCGTAGAACAAAAAACATTCCAGAAATTATTTTTGGCGTTCACGCTTCTTCGGTTTTGACTGTAACTCAAACTTTTACTATTTTATTGAGTAAACTAGTTAATAATCATGTTTCCAATACTGCAAGATGAAATTGAACAAAAATAAACCATAATAGGAGTTGTAAATTCTATCTCAATTTTAGCCTCGTTTTCATGCAGAAGGAGAATTTTATACCTTTAAAAAATCCTACTAAGCTACTCTTTCGTGATTGCTATCAGCTCAATTTTGAAACTCCTTCAGATGAACTTTAATCTGATACCATTCACAATTTGTCCCTTTGAATGGTAAGAAAATCTGCTCGGGCCCATGGACTACCTGTCAGAGAGAATTGATAGACTCTATAATCAGGGAGCTCGGATCATCACTCATAGTCATTGGGATATTAGATATGTTGACATTTTGAGAATGCTTCAGTGGGACACTCCTGGAGTTCGACGTCAACATCACAACGCGATCATTACGCATAACATTATATCATAGCGGAGCTCCAGCGCGCGAAGCGCGCCAGCGGAGCACCATGGGTAAGAAAATTTGGTAAACCACCAAGCCGAGAAAATTTGGTAATCACGTGACCGTACGTCCGTCCGTCCGTCCGTCCGTCCGTACAGACTCTGGGGGAGGGGGAGGGGAGTCACAGAACAATTACCGCTTTGGTTACTGTTAAATCTTTGATATTGAACTTCCATGTCATGGTCAATTGACAGCTGTCAAAACAAGGTATCCGCTGACCAGTATCACATGACCATATCGCGGGCTCAGGCGTAGAGCTAATCGATGGGACGTCTTTTTTGGAAGTTGACCGCTGACCAGGTAATGGTTTTCCAATTGATCGCGGGCTCAAGTACTCAGTTTTTACTTAGCCTGATAATTTTATCATCGCGTAAATTCAGATTTAAATAAAGGGCAAGGTAAATAACCCGCAAGCTCTGCTTTTAGGCTTAGCTAAATCTATTTTAGAAATATAATACAGTATTTAGTTTAGTTTTTTTCACATGTTAAATAAATGATCTGGACATTTCATTTCAACTTAAACGAAGCGATTGTTCGAAAAGGCGGTAAATCTTTGGTACGCTGTTCACCTTTAAAGCTGAATGAAAGATGCGAAGAAAGCTGCTGGCGAACATCAATTTTCGCGAGTATTTCTCGCTTTATTTACTCATGCACATCATGGAAACTTATGCCAAATGATTTAGGACAACCTCTTAACGGGAAGATCCGAAATAATTGCCGATTTGAACATGATATACTGGATAACAAGTCAAAAAGAGCGCGATGTGCAGGGTTCGACCTGCGGCTGAGCAAGGCTGAATATCACTGAATTGAGCTCAAACAAAAGTGAATTCAGAGCCGATCAAGTTCACTGAAGTGAAGGATAAAAGACTGTTAAAGGCTACACCGATGGAAAGGAAGAAATTGTTGTTCGGTGATAATTCATATAATGAATATGTCGCTGGTGTTGGACTAAGCTTGCAACGAGACTGCCGTGTTCGTGTCCGATATTATTGGGCTGGTTTGAAAGCTTTGCCCTACAGAATTTATAAGCCTTCTTCAATAATGAGGTAACAAACGTAAATGTATGCACTAAGCATAAGCCTAATTTTATATTGAGAGAATTTATATATTTCATTAATGAATGAATTTGAAGTTGTGTAGGTTTTCAGATCTTCACGTAAATATTTATCAAGCCTGTTCATGTTTGTACATTTTACACATTTATTTTGTTTAGTAAATATTTTGTTTAGACTAATTATTTTCAGTTTTAGTTAGTGGAGTTAACTGTGATGTTCATTATTGGATTTTGAAAACAAATTATTTAGCTTCACAGATCAAAATCACGATTTCGGCTCGCTTGCATTTGTTTTGTTTCTCTTATCTCTGCTTCAGTCGGGGGAACAAGTGCCAGTTGATGGCGCGATCACTTCTCCGAGAAGTGACTGAGCCCGCGGTTTTCGGTTTTGACCAGTGGGTTGCTAAGGATACGCTTGAGATGTTTGGCTGTGAAAATGCTAAAATAGTTTCGCGTCCTTTCGCGTCGGTTTCGCACAAATCGGACCAAATCTCGCGGGTGCTTCAAAAGTAAAAACAACGAAGTAGGGAAACTATAACATAAATATAAGCCTCGGGCAAGCACCGGTCGTTAATCAATAAGGTCGACTTCATGCTAGGGGAGAGCGTCATTTTCGCCGAGGTGCTGCAAAGAGGTGCTGCAAAGAGTGTCACGTCGAAAGAAAGATGAAAGATGAAAGATGTGGTGAATGCACTTTCACTTTCCAAAAGGAGTCAAACTCTACCTACTTTTACGATTCAGTAATAACGCTTGCGAGAACAAAAACCCACCGTAAAATAGAAAGCATTATTTCGAAAGAATTGACGAATAGAAGAAGACGTTCTCAGGGATGAGCTCCGAGCAAAATGGAAATACAGTATCATTAGCTAGTTTATACCCGGTTTGTAGGATCACCGTTTTTACTCAAGGAAAGGAAAATTAATGCAAACAAAGACCGTATTATAAAACCAGATTATAAAAACACGGATTGAGAGCCTCGTGTTTAATCCTGCTTTGCACACTATGTATCAGTTTTTTCACTTCAGATTTTTATCTGTTTTATCAACGAACAGACACGAATTGTCCCAATTCATTAACTAATCTAATCTTTACAATGAAACATAATTCCTCAAAATTCAGGATTAGAATTCACTTCATTCAATCTCTAAATTAGAAATCAATGTCACATAAATGCCACTCCAGAAATTAAATCACTTTTAAAACCAGGTATTCTTAACACTTATAAAGTTTGAATGCTTCCATTGTCACTACACAAAATTTCACAACAATTTAAGCAATCCCAGAAATAAGGGTCAATACCCTTGTAAGATCTAAATTTATAAATATATAAAGAAAAACCGGTGGTAACAATGGCATCAAAACAATGTGGTTCAATGAGTTTCCCCTCTCATCCACCATTCTGAAATCTAGATACCGATCACAACTTCAGCCCAGTACCTGTCAACTCATTGACCTTGCACAAGGTATGCAAATATTTAATTGATTAAATAAATTTAAAAAATAATGTCTGCAAGGTTCCTAGGAGACAATGAAGAAAATAAAATCTTGGTGGAAGCTGTAGAAAGTGTGGACAAAGGAGATATGGAAAGACCAGGAAAAATAAGATCAACGGATTGAGGGTATAAATCAGAATGCCAGAAAAAGAACTATACAACACAACTATTAAAGATTAGAAAATTCAAAATGTTCTTTTATTGTAATTTAAATTTGCATTGAACAAGGCCAGGACTAGACTGCTTGCAAGTCTTTGTATATGTAAGCACAACCTGAAAGAAGAGGCGACAAAATGATTACCCATTAGTATGATTTAACAGCATTTTTTATAAGATTTGGGTGTTAATACACCTGAAAAATCTAATGCTAAAATCAAAACAAACCCTGAACAAGACTTTGTTTAAATTATTATAGACAGTCTTGGTAGTAAAGTAAACATGATATTCATTTTACACTTTCAGTTTAGTTCTAACAGTCCCTAAATCAGGACCTTCCTAGCACTTACAGAATGAAGGCTGAATCTTTATACAGTAGTCTTAAAAAATTCTTCCCCCTTAAGAGCCAAATTAACAATTTTGCCATAAACAATAAACAATTCGTTTTAATTTCAAGTTTTATAATGCACATCAATAAGCATATCTGTTACATGAGAGAAAACATAGCTTCACATCAAAACTTATTACAATCCTCATCAAACCGGAGAAGCCTGACACTAGTAGAAATTCAATCATTGAAAATCATAATGTTAACAGTGATTAAAAATATTAAAAAATAAATTTTGCTCTAAAGATTTAGCATCTTTTCCGAAAATAAGGATTTCAGTATACTCAGCATATAGCCACAACCTTTTCAATAATTGATTATACAAACCAAACAGATCAATAATTAGTATTAAAGATACTATAGGAGACAAAGCTAAACAAACCCATAATAAATAAATTTCACCTGGAAGATTTGGCAATTCCCTAAATTAAGTTACCGCACTTGGTCTTAGATACAATCTTTACAAATTAAACAGAACTTTGGCGTGTAGATATTTGTTATAATCTAAAGTTCATCTGAAGAAAAAATTCACCCTGCCATATAATTTCCGTGCATCTGCCAGTCTGGTCTCTCGCGTTGTATAAAGATATTTTTGTGTAATTACAGAACTACAAGTATTGTCAGTACTCATATTGGAAATTGTTAGACAAAGACAAGTCATCATAACTGAAAATACCTGTTACAAAAATGTTAACTGCTGAAGTAAGTTCTCTTTTAGATAGATAAATATATACTTTATTTATTTTCGAGAAACTGGGCTTTTAATTCGTTTTACAGTGACTACAGTGTTGTACTGATATACTGAAAACCCCGGGATGAAAAGCTGCCGCCTTCCATGCCGTATAGCATGTCGACACAGGTCTTCACTGGCATAAAGTTCTAAATTAAGTTTAAATTTAGCGACAAATATTGATGTTTCTGCTTACCTTGTCATTTAGAGCTTCCCGTGCCTTTCATGCATAATTTTGTTCAGTTTTGTTCGATGTACATGACATAAACATCTTCCACCGAAGTCCACACGTTTGCAAACAACCTTGGGCAACTACAGTTTCGACTTGTCGCTGCTCAAACACAAATGTTTTAGGCGATTGAAATTTTTAAACCTTTTTTTTCCAATCAAGAGAGATTCGGTTCGATCAGTTTATGGAAACCCGCGTGGCTAAAATCGCCATTTTGAATACTAAAACAACCTCTAGTCTCTTCGGAGGTATTCGTACAATACTCTCATTGGACGAAACCAATCGGAACCTATTCGGGCGATCATCGGCGAGCACACGAAAATTGCCCAAAACCAGTACTTGTTCCCCCGACTGGCTTATTAGTGAGTGTGTTGAATTTGCCGGTTTCGTTTCGAGTTACCTGTGCTAGGCTGAGTGGGTTCAGACTTAACCTACCGCATATTTACTTACCAGAAATGAAGAAAATTCATTCAGTTCTCTACATAAAATTCTCTTAGGCATTTTAATAGCAACGCGTACGATGAAACAGAATTAGTAAATCATGCAACCAAACCGCAACGAAAAGGAAGACAGTTCAAAACAGTCAAAACAACATTGTAAGCTTATTCTAAGTTAGCGTGCACCAGTTTCCAAATCACAAACTGCCACAATTCTTACACAAAAACTGCTTTAAAATGACTTACATAACCGGCACCATCAATTTGCAGAGTTTGTTTTGCCGCCGTGATTTTCTCAGTTTGCCGTGCCGTGAGTTCATTTTGTTTACTGTGTTAAGCAGCGAGTTCACTTTGTTTTCTGTTTTTGCCTTGAGTTGATTTTCTTGCTCTGATGGTTTTGTAGTAATAAAAACAAGGTCAAGGTTCTTTTTACATTGAATAACTCATAGAGGTCCTAGAGGTGTATTACGAATTAGTGTACAGTAAACGTTGTAAAAAGTTTGACTAAGATTTGTTTTGCACCTACGTGCATACGTGAGGAACCCAATAAAGTGCACTCGTCAATTTCAATTTTAGAACCTGTCACTAAAGGCAGGAAAATTTATACGGGTTAACCACGAAATATATTGACGTCGCTTTCGTCAACAAAATCATGAGAGGTTTTTTGTACCTATATGGGCCACCGTATAAGCTAAGAAATATAGTGTGGTTTCTTATTTGGTAACACTGTAATTTACTCGAGCAAAAAAAAGATAAATGCATGGGAGCTCCGCTTTTAGGCCTGCCTAAATATATATATTAACGAAGCTCCTGAGGACCTTGTTGAATTAACTTGATTCGAGACAAATAATGTTATGATCTCAGAGACTCGAGATACAATTTAGCACTCCAAAATCCAAAACTGAAAGCTTGAAAAAGAGTTTTTCATATCGTGGTGCCAAACTGTGTAATTTTCTTCCAAATGCGATCAAAGCAGAACTTGCCTGTTCCAGGCCGTCGTCGGTAAGTGGGGCGAGCCCGAGCGAAGAAAAACTGAAAGAGGGATTAAGTCTCTTAATCTCGCTCTCACTTTCACTCTTACTCTTACTCTTGATCGCTTATCAAGATAATTTTGAACAATTCGTTTAGCTCCACACGCAGCGAGCTCTTCTTGCTGTGATGACCGAGTAGCTGTATCATTCATCATTGACATCACCAACTCATTCATTTCAGCTGCTGATGGTTTCGCGTTGCTGTCCCAGGAAATGTAACATTCATTCATTAGCGACGTTAGATATCAGTACGAGTACGACTTTTGAATTCCAATGCAGTTATTTCCCAGTGCCTTCACTCCTCCCTGTTGTTGACCAGCTGTAAGTAGACCACATAGTGAATATATGAATGACATATATGAACTGCGGATTAATGATGAAATGAATGAAATGATCCTCGCAGTGTGAAAGCAATTTAAGCAATTGCATTTTTAGCCTGAAAGAAAAAAATATTCAAGGCTACAGATTGCTTTCACACTGCGAGGATCATTTCATTCATTTCATAATTAATCCGCGGCTCATATATGTCATTCATATATTCACTATGTCATCTACTCCATATGCGGGACATAAGGACCCACAATTGACCTGCTTCCAACGTATCAAGGCTTCATAGCTCAGTTGGTAGAGCATCACACCGGTATCACGGACCGCTTTCCGAACTACTAGAGTTCCAGAAGTTCTGGTCGAATGGAAAAAATCCCCCAATTCCCCTGATACTTTGCTTCCAATGCTCTTGTCGATGAAAAAACATTTTACTTATCAAAAAATAACATCAGTTGGAGTGCGTGTTCTTCTTGTGGCATTATTTTAATATGATTTAGCATAAAAATCTTCACAGTAATTCTGTTTTGTATCGAACATATTTCTCGTAGCAACGAGGAGTAAATTTTAATCCCGTGTAGAATGAAGTGCCAAATGACACACCCATAGTTTTGCTGATAGTCCGTTGAAGTACTGTGAGGCAAATCACGGACATCTTCCTCCATGTGCTTCCATAAGATAAGTCCACGTTTTCTTTCTACTCTGCCGTGTTATTCAGTTAGTTACTCTATATAGCTTTTTTAAAAATTTCGCCAGCCTTCCAATTTTGGCCAATCAACGGTCTAATAATAAGACCATGCACGAAGTTCAGTTCGAGTTATCTAACGGCCACGTTGCGAAAAACACTTCAGTTAACTGAAACGAGTTGTTGGAAATACATTATATGGGCACAAAACACGTTTTATTGTGAGTAAAGTTATTGAATGATTCTGTTCAATTGGCCAAGTGCAGTAAATTCGCACTGTTGACCTTTCATACTTGTTCGGCTCCTTCGCAGTTTGTATCGTTCCCTTCGGAGCACTGCCGTGTACATTCAGTGTAAATTTTCACTCTTCCAAAAAAGACGCAATTCTGCTATTGCCACGAATTCGAACTGTTGCGATCGAAGAAAAAAAAAATCTGACTTTTCTGAACAGTTGTAAGCTAAGAGTTATAAATAAGAAGCGAGCAACTGTAATAGGTTGTTTGTCTCTTTCGTTGCTATAAATGTTTTGTGGCGTTTGACATAAGTCAAGGTTGATAGTGACTGACCCAGACCCCCTTGAAAGGAAACAGTGATGCTCCACAGAGGCCTCTGTTGAGTTTAAAGGCGTGGAATGAATGGCGCGGAATTTTCCTTCCCATTGTCCCCCGTGGACGCGCAGCTCGCCTGTATTCTTTTTCCCTCTCCCTGTCCGAGTAGCGTTGCGTGACAGAAGGTGGCAAGAGACCTCTGGGATAGAGGGAGGGGAAAATATCAACCGCAGTAATTTACCTATAAAGCTCAAAAGGAAACCACTTCTCAACTAGCCTGTGAACAGCCGCCCCTTCCCCTCAAAAAAATCGGGAAAGAGGGGAGGGGGCGGCTGTACAAAGGCTACTTCTCAACGGGCTCCTTTTGGATCAAATAGTGTCTCGGAAGGATTCAGGATCGGCTAGGTAACTGAAATTCGTCTATCGCTGAGCCAAATCTGCTCACACATTCAATGTTGTTGACATTTCTGTTATTCCTGTTTGCCATTTATTGCCAATAGCTAAACCTATAGTCAGGAAGTGAACTTTACGTATACTTCGTCAAAGTTGTGCCCGTAAATGTCTACAAATTTGGTAAATTATTTCAGGGCACGTGAACAGTAAATGCTTTGCACGCGTCTTTTGGCATTATCGCGTGATGAGACCAACCACGTGACCAATTTTGACCAATGACGCAGGGGAAAATTATTCGTGGATTCTTTATATGACATCGGATTTTCACACATCCGTTGTTCTTTTCCATTGATCCAAACATGCTGAGCCATCCTGCATTGTCGTGGATTGCGTTCGGCACGGCAGACGCTCGACGTCTGAATCAATGAATAGAAAAGTCTGAAACTGCATTGCGAGAGGAACTTATTTCTACAAATGTGGATGCCATTTTCAGCCGCCACAGTCACGTATTATTGGCCAATCATCCAACTCCATACAATAGACAGAACGGAACCTTGAACTAGCTGACTGCGAAGGCCTGTCGAAAATTGCATTTTTATGGCGGAGCGTTCGCTCTCGTGTTGCGAAATCTTCGATAATTTGAACGTTACCAAGGTTAGTGTTTCTCTGATTTGCATCGTATAGCTTTGTGGGCTTCAACTGTTTTTATTGCCCTGGGTAAATTCAGCTGTATTCCGCCAGGTGAGGCCTGCTATGTTGACACATTTAGAAAAAAACCAGCAGATACAATAGAATAGGAGGTAATGAGAAAGCCTAAAGAGAAGCTATGAGGCTTATAATATTAGGCTTTCATGTAATAGTAAAAGATAACATTGATAAAAAAAATAATTAGATACACACAAAAATGGTTGAAAATTGCTATCAAGGCCTCGGAAATTGGTGTCTGACAATTGCAGACTGCAGACTTTCACTCTGGTTAGCCTGAATAATGTCCCGGTAAGCCTGAATAGCACTCTGGTTAGCCTAAATGGCATTCTGGTTAGCCTGAATAGTGCTCTGGTTAGCCTAAATGGTGCTCTGGTTAGCCTGAATAGCACTCTGCTTAGCCTAAATGGCACTCTGGTTAGCCTAAATGGCGCTCTGGCTAGCCTGAATAGCACTCTGGCTAGCCTAAATGGCGCTCTGGTTAGCCTGAATAGCACTCTGGTTAGCCTAAATGGCGCTCTGGCTGGCCTGAATGGTGCTCTAGTTAGCCTGAATAGCGCTCTGGTTAGCCTAAATGGGGCTCTGGCTAGCCTGAATGGTGCTCTAGTTAGCCTGAATAGCGCTCTGGTTAGCCTGAATAACACTCTGGTTAGCCTAAATGGCGCTCTGGCAAGCCTGAATGGCGCTCTAGTTAGCCTGAATAGCACTCTGGTTAGCCTGAATAGCGCTCTGGTCAGCCTAAATGGCGCTCTGGCTAGCCTGAATGGTGCTCTAGTTAGCCTGAATAGCGCTCTGGTTAGTCTGAATAGCGCTCTGGTTAGCCTGAATAGCATTCTGGTTAGCCTGTTTATGGTAAGCTCTCAATAATGGTGATCATAACATGTTATATACCAAGTCTGCTGGTCTGCAGCCTGCATTTGTCGCACACCACTTGGAAATGAACAGAATGGAGCATGATTGGTTGGCTTCATCAGTCGACTGTGCCTGATGTTGCTATAAAGGCACTCTGCCATTTGTTGTTAAAGAAGCCATAAGCCCTTAGAGTGGTGATGTATAAGGGCTATATAAATATTTATTAGTTGTTATTATTGTTATTATGTTCTTCCTGGACAAACCAACCCAACCAAACAAATACTTATTGTAAAATGACCCCTTTCTTTTGTACATTTTAATTGTCAATCTCTGTTTTAATTCTATGTGCATTTGATTTCAAGTTTAGACATTCTTAGTATCTGTTACTTACCATGGTTGTAGCTAGCAAAAGGCAAGACTAGGAACTTTCCTTGTTCAAATTTTAACCCAAAATGAAAAAAAAGCCATGCATGCTCATGTCATTGTTGAAAAAGATCATCTTCAAAAAGCATTTTGTTGGGAAAGCAATCCCCAGTTGAATGAGATTAATTTTATTCTAAAGAAATACATTGTAAAAATACTGAAAGTAGCGTTTCAGAGCTTCTAGATTTCAAAATTTTCTGGGGGCATGCCCCTAGACTCCACTGGTGACTTGTGTCTTTTATTCTAAAGAAGTACCTTATGTCTGGCTATGGCCCTGCTGACTAAAATAGGTAAAGATAGTAGAATAATTTTTTAATTATTGTGTTTTCCTTTCTTTGGTTTTTTATCTTAGATGATCAAACCGATTACTGAGGCGGCTAATGACTTGCCAATTTATTGGAGAAATTCAGATCTTTGGTTGGCAGCTTTCTGTATCATTTTCAATCCTCTTTTCTGGAATATTGTGAGTTGACTTTAAGTGTTTACACTGTATGTCTAACTGTTAGCCTATAGGTCAAATGTTTTTTCAACTTTATAAAATAGCTGAGATTCGTGTGGGTATCTTTCTCATAGAAAAAGCTATTATATAAATATTAGGTGTGATGTATTGGTTGGAAACATGGGTTAAAGTTTTGTTTGTGAATAAATAGAAACATGAGATGTTTGTTACTTTTCCCCCTAAATTGAAGTAATTAAAAAAGGATTATTTCCAACAGTCAGTTACTTTTCTCAAACTAGCTGACTATCAAATTAATTAAAAGCCCTGCCTTGCTTCTTTGCATTTTTATCCAATTTGTGGTTCCTGAAAATGTCCATACTCCCCTCCCCCCACAAAGGGAATTGGAAATTCCCTGGGGTGGGTGGGGGGATCTCAAAGGCCAAAAACTTTTAACAAAATGTATAAAGCTTAATTGGAATTTCTGAAGGGCTGGGGGGTCTTGGGAAAAATCCCTTCCATGGGGGGAGGTATGGATAATTTCTGGAACCACACAAAACAACATTCATTTTGATTTTGGAGTCCCAAACTTTTTTTGGAGTCCATTTTTTCTTGTTTATTTATCAAATGTCCCGGTTTTTTTGCTTAATAAACATGTTTGACAAGTAAATTTTGTTTATTAAACAAAAAAGATGCCATTTTCTAGTTAATAGACAAAAAAGGTGGTATTTTTTGTGTATTAATCAAGAAACTTTTGTGTATTAATCAAGAAACCTTTGTTTATTAAACAGGAAATGCGCGAGTTTTGTTTATTAAACAAAAGTTTCAAAACATTTTGCGAACACGAAATTTTATCTCTGGCCGCCATTACGGACGAAAATATCGAAAGCGAAAACAACGCTACGGAGGAAGCACCATTTTTAAAACCTCTATAGTAGAAGTCTCTTTTGCTAAATCTTTCCACTTAGGGATATCTAAAGGCATGACTTCTTTTTATTACAAGGAGAATCTTTGTCAAAATCTTCGACTACGCGGCGCGATCGACTGCCATGCCGTGAACGAGCTGCAGTGGCTCGATGGTCAAGTTTGAGTTTAACTTGAAGCGAAAATAAACCCTTTTCATTTGCGTAGTTCACAAAATTAAAAAGAGAGAGATAAAGAAAGAGGAAAAAAGGGACAATTGTCTGACTGAAGAAAGAACGGTGCATTTGAATGCCAGAACCATGGGTCATAACATCCGTTTTTGAACGCGACAAAACAAACATCTTTCAAACTTTGGTCAACACGGTCCCATGAAATTCTGCACTTAACTGGCTTAATTTTGCGCCGAAACAAGAAGCAAGAATTGAAGGAATAGATGTATCATTATGAAAAGGAAAACTTTGATCGAAAGATTTGCCTTCTGTATGCTCTGTTTGGCTATCTAACCTTATCCTGAAAATCGTTTCTAAATTTTGTGCAGTTTGTCGGCAAGCTGCTAAAGTTAGAGCTTTTTTTCAAGACAACAGAAACAGGAGATTCAAATGAGCACCACCTAAAGCGGTCTTAAGCTGCAGATAATCTTTTGTCATTCGGTGCATGATGATATTAATTTGTACACGACGAAATGAACAACAGCGCCGTCAAATCGATTCTCACGCCAGACCCGAAAACAAAATTACCACCGCCAAAAACTGAATTACTTTCGGCGCCATCTTCAAAACTTGGTGCCTAATTCTCTACAAAAACTCGCAAGACTACAAAAAATTGCGAAGTTCATTCGAATTAAGCGCAGTTTTATTCAAGAACTGTATTACATCAGAAATATGAAGCGAAGGCAATCTTTTTTTTGCGGGTGTGCTACGTGTTTTGGACAGGCGGCATTTTTGATTATTAAACAAAACTTTTATAACATTTTACTGTCGCGGAATTTCAGCCACGATCGCGGTAGAGATAACACGTCAAGAAAATATCGTTATGCCATATGACAAAGAGAATGAAGATTCGTAAGTTCACTTGAAAATAGTCATTGTGAAAATCGTTTTAACTTCTCGTAGCAAGTCCTTTTACTCAAAGTGTTTTGCAATGAAGTTTGAATCGGGATCCTTATTTACAAATGCCAAGCAGCACGTCCGAGTAATTAGTTAAATCATTGCTAAACATAAACACGAGCTTAATCTACTACAGAAACTCTTTAAACGTTCAGAACACTATTATTAGTGATCGTTTTGTTGGGTGCAGAAAGGACAGAGTTCTGTTGCTAGAAGCGAACTTAACTCCATGAGCGTAATTGTAGATCTCGTTCGCGCCAAACTAGTACTTTGCGCGGGAAAAAAAATTCTGACAGCTTTTCAGACTAAAATCAAACACAGAATTGAAAACACAGCTTTCTAGCATCAATTTTCTACTTTTAATTAATGGTAATATTAAGAAATCGATTAAGAGAACAAAAAACGCCTGATCTTACCTTCAGTAAGAACAGTCATAGTAACATCCAGAGCCACGAATAATAAAGCTTATCTGCCATCAAATCCATGATACAACCTTTTATATAAAGCTCAATTTGCTCCTCAAAGATTGCTCTTTAGAGTAGAATCTCAGCTCGCCTTCGAATAGTCCAGTGATTTGAAAAGCTGGAACACACTCGATCTCAAACTTGCACACACTTTTCCGCGGCTAGGCACCTATATCAGTCTCTGGCAATCTAGAAAGCCTTGCTTGACAAGATGTCGAGACGAAATACATTTTCCAACCGAAATGATTTTCAAATTCGCTGTTGTTTTTCAGTTTCGTACCGAAAATAAACCTGAAGAGCCACATTTTGGAAAAATTTTTCGCCGCACGTGTCGCTGAAAAGTTAAATCGATCCAATGGTGTGAAACTACCGTATTTGTAGTTGACAGCCTTATGACTGACTCTTGATCGTAGCATGCACTATTTTTTCATTTAAGAGTTTTCCAGCATCGCGGTCGTTGAAATAACCAGCTGGCTAGACGTCGACACTTACAGAGCTTCGATTCTATCTTCAGGCTTATCTTCAGGCAAACTGTCGAAAATGGCTCATGCGAACAAGGCACGTTGGCCGATCAAGGTGCGTCCATGGCAACCAATCACAAAGGTCGCCGTCAAAATTATGTGCAATCGTACAGACGTACACTGCAAACCTGTCACTCGGAATGTGTTGACGAAGCGCTGGCATTTATAGACAGGAGTTGAAATTCACGTCTACCCTCGCCGGTATAAAAATTACGCGACAGTGTAAATCAGGGATAAATTTGCACGCGCCCGTCAGGAGTTTATGTATGTGAAGAAAATCGCACGAAAATCAAAAACATGGTCACAGAACAGCTTTACTATCGGATCAGCAAGTGTGAACGAACTACCTTTTGTATTCAAAACTACACTGAAGGAAGAAAAACTTTTCAAGCATATTTGTTATGCTATTCAAAACTGGAGTTTAACTGTTACGCAAAACAGAACAAGCGAACTCCTATCATTCGTCCTATCGAACTCCGTGTTTACATGTAATGAGAATTAAACATTGACAAGTTTGTTTACACAGGATGTCTGGGTCTCCGAAAGAACTCACACCGGTGTCATCCTCCTCGAAAAAAAAGTTCTATCCGTGTTCAGTGCTAGCCTTAAAAGCAGGATTCTGGTTTGAAGGGCCATTTTTCTTGTTTACGGTATGTTGAGCTTCACAGCGATGGAAAACTTCAGAAGCTATATTCGTGACGACAACTTCTCCCGCCATGCTGGAATGCTGGTGGTAAAAAACGAACACGAACAAAAATTAAAACGACCATATTAAAAGTTTGTTTCTTAACTTGGCGATTGTTCATTAAGATAAAATAAAACTTTCACAGAAGATCAAGTATTCAGTGAAATTTATTCACGAGGAATGGTTCTCTTTACCGACAAAGTTGATTTTATGCAAATGTTGCGCAAAAAAAATCACTCGATGAATGAAACTTGTTTTGTTTTGGCTTCTTGTCTATCAATTCGGTGTGGCAAAGATGAAAGAATTAATAAATATCCAAACATTTGCCGAGCACTTATACCTTGCACATACGAAGATTTTTAAGCAAAAATCAATTCGGCGATAACCTAACCGTGATGAAAGGTCAAGAAAGCACGACAAAAGCGTGACCTTCACGTCTGGAGTTTGTCATGTAACCAATTAAGTAGCCTGTCGTGATTGTCCGTTTACTTGTTCGCCTCAACTTCCTCTAACTTTAAAAGTTTCGCTTCGACTTCTATTTTCCTTGAAATAGCGTAAAACATCATTGCGACCTTTGTTTACATTCGGGCGTAGATTCACACTGAGATAATCTTAAGAGAAATAACCTCGGTGCAAGAAAGATTTCACTACCTTCATTTTCTCCTCACGTTGTAGCTGTTCAAACGAGTGAAGCTTCTGTGTACAAGATGACAAACGGCTAGCGAACGGAAGTCCGTTCGAAAACGAAAACCCATTTTCGTGTATGTAAAGTTGCGTTACACCGCTGCCGGTATGTCTCGCGGTCTGAAAACAGTGGAAACCATTCGAAGGATTGAAATATTTCGCAGAGTGCATTTCGACACCGTTTGTATTTCGCTCGCTTAGCGTGTCATTTCGCTCGCTTTTTTGTTTTCCAAATCCTGACAAACTTCTTTGTTAAAATGAACACGTTCCTTTGTTTTTTTTCCGTGCCGTATGGAAAAAAAAATAAATTAACGAGCCGTGCGTTGTGGCACGCTTTTCTTTTGTTTAGCGTGTCAAACTAGCGTGCCTGTGTCATCACCGTTTTACCTGTTTTTGCCGAGGAGGGTCACAAATTTCAAGTACTTAGAACATATTGGAAACCTCGCTAGTTCACACTTGCTGATCCGATAGTGAAGCTGTTCTGCGACGATGTTTTTGATTTTCGTGCGGGCTTAGCTCAGCTGGCAGAACCACGTATACAAGTTTTAATAGTATCCATAAACTCCTGACGGGCGTGTGCAAATTTATCCCTGATTTTATACACTGTCGCGTAATTTTTATACCGGCGAGGGCAGACGTGAATTTCAACTGGTTTCCTGTCGATAAATGCCAGCGCTTCGTCAACAAATTGCGAGTGACAGGTTTGCAGTGTACGTCTGTACGATTGGACATAATTTTGACGGCGACCTTTGTGATTGGTTGCCATGGACGCACCTTGATCGGCCAACGTGCCTTGTTCGCATGAGCCATTTTCGACAGTTTGCCTGAAGATAAGCCTGAAGATAGAATCGAAGCTCTGTAAGTGTCGACGTCTAGCCAGCTGGTTATTACGACGACCGCGATGGTGGAAAACTCATGAAAAAATAGTGCATGCTACGATCAAGAGTCAGTCATAAGGCTGTCAACTACAAATACGGTAGTTTCACACCGTTGGATCGATTTAACTTTTCAGCGACACGTGCGGCGAAAAATTTTTCCAAAATGTGGCTCTTCAGGTTCATATTCGGTACGAAACTGAAAAACAACAGCGAATTTGAAAATCATTTCGGTTGGAAAATGTATTTCGTCTCGACATCTTGTCAAGCAAGGCTTTCTAGATTGCCAGAGACTGATATAGGTGCCTAGCCGCGGAAAAGTGTGTGCAAGTTTGAGATCGAGTGTGTTCCAGCTTTTCAAATCACTGGACTATTCGAAGGCGAGCTGAGATTCTACTCTAAAGAGCAATCTTTGAGGAGCAAATTGAGCTTTATATAAAAGGTTGTATCATGGATTTGATGGCAGATAAGCTTTATTATTCGTGGCTCTGGATGTTACTGTGACTGTTCTTACTGAAGGTAAGATCAGGCGTT
The DNA here is from genome assembly GCA_963693305.1 of Meandrina meandrites. Classification (NCBI taxonomy): domain Eukaryota; kingdom Metazoa; phylum Cnidaria; class Anthozoa; order Scleractinia; family Meandrinidae; genus Meandrina; species Meandrina meandrites. Next base: position 44,850,992 of record OY855905.1, on the reverse strand, counting down.
TTTTGTTCTCTTAATCGATTTCTTAATATTACCATTAATTAAAAGTAGAAAATTGATGCTAGAAAGCTGTGTTTTCAATTCTGTGTTTGATTTTAGTCTGAAAAGCTGTCAGAATTTTTTTTCCCGCGCAAAGTACTAGTTTGGCGCGAACGAGATCTACAATTACGCTCATGGAGTTAAGTTCGCTTCTAGCAACAGAACTCTGTCCTTTCTGCACCCAACAAAACGATCACTAATAATAGTGTTCTGAACGTTTAAAGAGTTTCTGTAGTAGATTAAGCTCGTGTTTATGTTTAGCAATGATTTAACTAATTACTCGGACGTGCTGCTTGGCATTTGTAAATAAGGATCCCGATTCAAACTTCATTGCAAAACACTTTGAGTAAAAGGACTTGCTACGAGAAGTTAAAACGATTTTCACAATGACTATTTTCAAGTGAACTTACGAATCTTCATTCTCTTTGTCATATGGCATAACAATATTTTCTTGACGTGTTATCTCTACCGCGATCGTGGCTGAAATTCCGCGACAGTAAAATGTTATAAAAGTTTTGTTTAATAATCAAAAATGCCGCCTGTCCAAAACACCTAGCACACCCGCAAAAAAAAGATTGCCTTCGCTTCATATTTCTGATGTAATACAGTTCTTGAATAAAACTGCGCTTAATTCGAATGAACTTCGCAATTTTTTGTAGTCTTGCGAGTTTTTGTAGAGAATTAGGCACCAAGTTTTGAAGATGGCGCCGAAAGTAATTCAGTTTTTGGCGGTGGTAATTTTGTTTTCGGGTCTGGCGTGAGAATCGATTTGACGGCGCTGTTGTTCATTTCGTCGTGTACAAATTAATATCATCATGCACCGAATGACAAAAGATTATCTGCAGCTTAAGACCGCTTTAGGTGGTGCTCATTTGAATCTCCTGTTTCTGTTGTCTTGAAAAAAAGCTCTAACTTTAGCAGCTTGCCGACAAACTGCACAAAATTTAGAAACGATTTTCAGGATAAGGTTAGATAGCCAAACAGAGCATACAGAAGGCAAATCTTTCGATCAAAGTTTTCCTTTTCATAATGATACATCTATTCCTTCAATTCTTGCTTCTTGTTTCGGCGCAAAATTAAGCCAGTTAAGTGCAGAATTTCATGGGACCGTGTTGACCAAAGTTTGAAAGATGTTTGTTTTGTCGCGTTCAAAAACGGATGTTATGACCCATGGTTCTGGCATTCAAATGCACCGTTCTTTCTTCAGTCAGACAATTGTCCCTTTTTTCCTCTCCCTTTATCTCTCTCTCTTTTTAATTTTGTGAACTAAGCAAATGAAAAGGGTTTATTTTCGCTTCAAGTTAAACTCAAACTTGACCATCGAGCCACTGCAGCTCATTCACGGCATGGCAGTCGATCGCGCCGCATAGTCGAAGATTTTGACAAAGATTCTCCTTGTAATAAAAAGAAGTCATGCCTTTAGATATCCCTAAGTGGAAAGATTTAGCAAAAGAGACTTCTACTATAGAGGTTTTAAAAATGGTGCTTCCTCCGTAGCGTTGTTTTCGCTATCGATATTTTCGTCCGTAATGGCGGCCAGAGATAAAATTTCGTGTTCGCAAAATGTTTTGAAACTTTTGTTTAATAAACAAAACTTGCGCATTTCCTGTTTAATAAACAAAGGTTTCTTGATTAATACACAAAAGTTTCTTGATTAATACACAAAAAATACCACCTTTTTTGTCTATTAACTAGAAAATGGCGTCTTTTTTGTTTAATAAACAAAATTTACTTGTCAAACATGTTTATTAAGCAAAAAAACCGGGACATTTGATAAATAAACAAGAAAAAATGGACTCCAAAAAAAGTTTGGGACTCCAAAATCAAAATGAATGCTGTTACAATAGAAATTTTTATATAGTAAAATAAAACCGATCATGTCTTTACAATCTGATTAAGATCATGGTACATCACTTTGCGTCCTCAAATGTTTGAGTGTCTGGAATCATATGAGTGAAATGACGTGGCTATGATCTTTATCATTAAAAGACTTTGAATAATAATGGGTTACTATCCTAATAAACCAACTTATTTAATTTTGAACTGCTTGTGGTATTTTCCTCCTTGGTAACATTTTTTCTTATATCTTGATGAAAAGGTTGCACGTTGGGAATATAGAACACATGCTCTGACCCACTGGTTCGGCTCCGCTGAGAGGGGATGTTACGCATTGGCTGTGGTTATATGCCTTCTGGGACTGTTTAGAGACTACTGGTAAATATCTTAATTATCATATAACCCTGCATTCAGTAGTAAGTTCCACCCACTTAAGGGTGAGGAAGATTTTTCCAAATTGGCGTAACCTGTTTAAAGGCACCTGGTGTTTAACAAGTCAGGTATACTTTGCAAGTAGGCAACTAAGCATGTCTTGTTTCCAACTGAATCAAAATGCAAATCAAAGTCAGAAAAGGGCTATACAATGGGCTAAATGATGAAATGATAATAAAAAAATTACTCCCAAGCACTTGCTTGACCCATCATGGGCTTGGTCAATATGTCATAACCATAGACAGATTTTCTTCTTCATCCAAATGTGCTACTCTTCAGGACTTGAAAATAAAATCCTTGAATTCCAGCTTGCCCTTTGAAAAAGCAGCTCTCAAATTTTGCTTGCCTGGGGTAGTTGCATGTTTGTCTTGGTTTTATTTTTTTCCTTTTAAAATCATGATTTAGTCAGCAGACGACATTCTTGGGCCCTTGCCCAACAGGCAAATGAACATAAAAGGGTTTTTTGTCGAGTAAGAAAATCTACGTATCCCACATGACTGGCTGTCACTTTTTTGTAAGCCTTAATCTTTTGTTAAAATAAATAATATAAAAAAAAACCAGGAAAGAATTATTGCTGCTCGATGTTTTGGGGTCATCATGACTCCATTATCAAGAGACTAGTTAAATAGCATGCAAATCAGAAAAAAGCTATAAAATAAGCATAAATTACAATAAACGGCCTAAACAAACACCTTGGCATGGAATCAGTTTGCGCGTTCAGTGTTGGCTTACGCATGCGAATGTATAGCATTTCTTTTGCAAGACAATGAAATTTCCTGCTACATTTTGCAATGATGTGAAATTGCTTAATGAAGTGTTCAGGCATTTCTCTATTGTGTTGGAGGTTGTAATGTTTGTAAATCGAAGATGACTTCCTAGTGTGCCCTTCCAAAATGATATATATTAAATATTAATTTCTGTACATTTTATTTTGTAGGTTTGAGGAGGCCATTTCAAGCCAGCCTATTGCGATTGCCATGTGTGCTGATCGCGTTCGTGTTTGTGGTACTCTACTGATTGTTATTGGTACAGTGCTTGTTCTGAGCAGTACTTGGTCACTTGGAATAATAGGAACATTTTTAGGTTGGCTTATTTATTGTTCTTTATCTCATTCTCAATGCAGATGTAAAGTACAAAAGAGTAAAGTACCTGTCCCAGTTGTGTGGATGATGCTCTCCACCAGATAAACTATCTTCTGCAGCTATCCAGTAGATAGCATAATTTGTTTTGTTGACACTTACCCAGTGGATAGCATTATGCACTCTTTGAACAACTTGGTTATTCAGTTTCTCATTGGTACTTGCTTTCTCCCACGTTGGCTTGCTCTGTTTTTTAGAGGTGGCCAAACTATCAAACATTTGCTTGTGAAGCAAAATGTTGGATGAAAATGTTTGATCTAGATCAAACATGGGAAACCATTTGAACGGACTTTGACAGAGGCGGCTAAATGGTCAAACATGCTTGTTCAACATGATGTTGGACCAAAATGTCTGATCATTTACCCAGGGCTTTATGTGTTTTTTTTCAAGCTATTTAAAGAATAACTATTATTTTATTTGTAGGGGATTATTTTGGACTTCTGTTAAATAAGAGAGTGACAGGCTTTCCATTCAACATCATGAACAATCCTATGTATTGGGGATCAACAATGAACTTCTTGGGATATTCATTAAGGTAAACATCTGTGTTACAAGTACAGTCAACTCTCATTATAGCGGACATGCTCGGGACGTCATTTAGTGTCTGTATTAACAAGAGTTCGTAATAGTGGGGTGTGAGAAAAAAAAGTGCCATCAACATACTTCAAATAATATAGACTATGATGTGCCTATCAACAGTGGGGAAACTTGGCTAAGCAGTCGTAGGGAATGAAGGACGATCATAATGGATGAGGGTTTGATCTCTCCTATAGAGTCTGGAATGAAAAGGCACAAGCTGAAGTGAAAAGCGAAGCCATGTTGTACAGCTACTGACAGAAGGAATTGATGAAAAAATAAATATTTCAGAAGTCTTTTGAAGTGTGTTTTGACAAAAAGTGAGCAACAGCCTGCAATTTTCCGGAATAATGTTAAATGAGAAGTTCATAGTGTCCTCTTTATCAAGAGTCAAAAAGATAAAATTGTTCCCTAGGGACCCACGAAAGTGTCTGTAATTCCATAATAGTGAGAGTCCGTAATAGCAGGAGTCATTTTCTGCATGGAAATTTGTGATTACACCACCTAAAACATTGAAAAATACTTTAACATTATAGTCAACAACAAAAAACAAAAACAACATCAACAATAATGCAACTGCCACTGCCATGACCACCACCACCAATTTAATGTTAATATAACATCACATTAAAAATGCTGTCAACATTTTACCTTACTAAATGTTGGATTTTGACAACTTCCCTTTGTATTGTAATAGGCAATGCAGTCCAGCTGGAGTACTCTTAACAACACTGGTTGCAGTATGTTACAAGATTGCTCTATTATTTGAGGGGTAAGTTGAAGTATAGAAGAAAGACCCAAACATGTTCTTGTCACCTTTCCTTTTAAGTGGCTCGGTTGTGCCTTCTTTTCCCTTGTTACTATTTATTAAATGAATTTCCTTTGCTTGTTGTAGTTTCTTACTACATTTAAATCAGCAAATTATTTAGCTTGAAGAAAAAAATTAGTTTTGTAACTGTTGCTGTATCTTTAGCTACTCAGCTATTGCACAGGGGATATGATGATAGACTTCCACATAAAGCAATATTCAGTTTAGTCTCAAAAGTAATCCGGGATTGCTTTGATTTTGCTTTACTTATCTCTGTGATTCTAAAAATCTTCCACCACCTACTCGGCTAATCAGAGCTAAATCAAAACCAACTGAGACTTGCTCGCACATGTTTCCTGCACTTCGTCGTGAAAAAGGTAAAGTCTGCATACGAGCCTAGGGGCCCATCAGGCCGGAGGTAATCCCGGTTTCCGTAGCATGAAGTGACTAGGAGTATTGCTACTCCCCCCTGGATGGGATGCTAATCCATCGCAGGGTTACCCCCAGCAGTAAATTTGCTGGTACCCATTTATACACCTGGGCGAAGAGAGGCACTATGAGAGTAAAGTATCTTGCCCAAGAACGCAACACAGTGCCCTCGAACCCGGACCGCCCGATCTGGAGTACAGCACACTAACCGTTAGGCCACCGCGCCTCCCACACTTCATCGTGGCTACATGTTTTTTCTTTGAGTTTTGATTGGTTCACTGGATTGTCTTCGTCCTTTGTGATTGGCCAGAGTGATTACTTTGGTTTTGGTCTTATGACACTCAAATGAAAATCACTCTATTATCTAGTTTCTGTAATCAATATATAGTATTATTGTTTTTTTTTTTTTTATTCGCACTAATTATTTTTTATTTTGTTGGTGAAGTTACAGTGTGTTGTGGGAGGCATGGTGGCCTAATGGTTAGTGTGCTGGACTCCGGATCGATCGGTCCGGGTTTGAGACCTGGCTGGGGCACTGCATGGTGTTCTTGGGCAAGACACTTTACTCTTATAGTGCCTCTCTCCACCCAGGTGTATAAATGGGTTCTGGCAAATTTACTGCTGGGGGTAACCCTGCGATGGACTAGCATCTCGTCCATGGGGAGTAGAAATAATCCTAGTTGCTTCATGCTATGGAAACCGGGATACGCTCTGGCCTGTTGGGCTACTTGGCTTGTATGCAGACTTGACCTTACAGTATATTACTGTAGTTAGTACTAACTACTGTTAATTAATGTGGAAATGTTTTTTCTTGATAGTACAACTGTAGCCTACCATGCATTTTTTTTGGATGATTTACGATTTTCTTGACACCTTTGTAAAGAAAACTTTTTTTTCTTTTTCAGCCCATTTACTGAAAGAATTTATGCAGAAAAGAAGTTGAGACAGGAAAAAGAGGAATAAAAGTTAATAAATTATGTTAATTTATTTTGATTCAGTTTTATCATTACTTTAATGTGTTAAAACTACATTTAAAGTAGATTATTTTTTTATTGGCATCCAACAATTTCTGAGTTTGGTTTAGGTTAAGAAGATTTATTTATATTCATAAAGATTTAAATTCTTCTTAAGATGTATTACCAAATATTTCTGACAATCACTGGCTTGAATTTGTCAACTCAGTTCCTGTTTTTCAGTTAGATTCATTGAGGGACCACATGGACTGGTGGTATTGTTCTTACTGCAAACATGCAACAAGTGGTTGTTTCCAAGCTTTTATGTTTTCAAACAATAAAATTCTTTACATCTAGTAAGTGTAGGTAAAACCAAAGCCCTACCATAAAATGTCGGTCATAAAGCCCCCTGGTTATAGGCATATTTGCCTGCAAATGAGGAAATATTCCCACCATGAACCCACCTGGATATTTGTACCCCCCCCCCCCCCCCCAATCCAGCATTTCAATATTATCTTCAGTTACCAACATTCTCACAACACAGTGTACTTCAAATAATAATAATTACAATGATTAACTTTGTAAGTTAGGAGTAGAGAACGAAATGCTATTGCTAATTTCCCAAGCCCCCCCCCCCCCCACACCAGATGTAAGTACCCCCTGTTAAATGAACCTGTATAAGCTTATGACCAGCATTTCATGGTGTTTCCATATTAGTAGAAAAGCAGTTGTGTTCTATTGGAAATCCATGAATCTGATTGGTTCTCCTGTGGTTTTCCATTCACTGGCAGAACACAATTGCACACGTGTTGCTCTTGAAAGGGGCATATTTCTTGATTTTGACATAAAAATACATAAATTTGTAGGTGGACTGTTACTTTCCCTTGTTTTATATGAGCAACTTGGCTGCACCTCATTGGCTACATAGAAAACGCAGGTTCCAATAAGACTAAGAGTGACACATAGCAGCTGGTTGCTAGATGAGTTGGATTTTTCCAATGTTTGTCTTGCATTAAGACATGAAATCATAATTACTTTATATTTGGTATTTGCTACAGATTTGCACACAATTAGAATATTATAACCCACAATTGCCAGACGTGGTACATTGTATTGAAGCGACAGTTCTCCGGAAGGAGAAACTTATTTTCTTTTATTTTGAAACCAGTGAATATTGTGTAACTTGATCTTAACCTTGTCACTAAAGTTGTGCCAAGATAATCACAAACAAGTTGTGTTTGAAATAAATTTTTGATGAATTTAATTGTTGCTAATTTCTGACCGAGATATGTGAAGTTCTCACATGAGGGTAGCAAAGAGGGGTCCTGATCCTGTTTCGTGGACAAATTTTAACAAAACTGATGTGTCGCATGTACCTTTAATTCAGTCATAAATTCACGAATCATGTTTCTCTTCTAGCTATTTAAATGCATTACGATCTAATTTTTGCCCTATTATTTTTTTTTTGCCCTTTTTGCCCATCACCCATAAACCCTTTGCTACCCTCTGACATGGGTCAGTAACAATGTGCAGGACTACACAACTAGCTGGTACAGCTGTCAGTGATTCTCTCACTTTGCCCTCTGCTATGAAAATCACCTTGCTCAGTGAATCACCTGTCCTGTGAACTGAGGGCTCTTGGACTCTCTTACTGCACTTACCGGTAGTTTGTTTAGCCTTGGGGTGGATGTTTTGAAAATAGAAATTCTCTCAATTCTATTTGATTTTCGCCAGACTAAATCAAAATGATCACATATGACCATAATTTTTACTTTTTACCGCTTTTTTAACAACAAAGGTTACCATAGTAACCACTGCCCTGTTCTTTTGTTTTTAATCAAGCCTGATTTTCTCAAAATCTAGTCAGACACCTCGCGGGCTTGACAAGGTTTCACGTGGAGTATTTTATTTTGAAGGAAATAAAATTGTTCCTCCGGTAACCTGTTATTGGCAAATTTGTTGACAAGCTGTCAATAAACGAATGAAATCAACCATGAAAAATTGGTGGACGTTTTCCAGAATCGTGGGGTTTGCTGACAAGGTTCCGCCCTCTCCCGTCGGCTCCCGTCGGCTCCCCCTCCCCTTACGTTTTGCTCTCAATCCAATTTTTTGCGCGGCCAGAATGCGGAAAAAGCTCAGTAAGACACTACCTCTCTGGAACTTCTATTTTCATTCGCCCGCTGTTAACACTACCTCCATTGTTATTCAGGGATAGGGACATTGTTTTAAGAACCAATGAAGTAATTTGTTCTACCAATCCCACGTTCCCTCCTAACGAGGCATTGCTTTCATGTGGAAACGCGCGCTTGCTACGCAGGCTAGGGATACCTTTTTCAGACTGGAGGTATTATATGAACGGGAAGGAATTTCATGAGTTAAATTATAAGCTATTATAGGGAAGGGAACACTGTACGTCATGTAGGTATGAAAGGGACCCTTCAGAAAGATTATTCATTTATAAGGTTTGGACCGTTCGGACCTTTTTATCCTCAAAGAAGCAATTTTATAAAAATGTTTAAAACTTTCATGTTGTCCCGTTTTGTCTTTTGGTTTGTTGCGCCCCGACTCGCTTACTACACCCCAAGTCCCCGAGCCCTATCGATTTTCGCTTTTCTACCTCAACTAATGGACAGGAATGCCCCCTCGTTCCCAGGGCTTTTCCCTTCTTCGTGGGGTTGGGAACGAGGTCGAATGATTAAGATACATATAGTACAGACAGAACGTATTTTGCGACTGGCATCTTTTTATGTGCTGTAGAAACGTGTAAATTGCGAATGACGATATTGTTCTGCCATCGTAGGCTCCGTCACAGTCGTTATCTGGAGAGAAGCGTTGCGTGACAACCCATGTAACAGCTGCCAAGGAGACTAGCTGGTGTTCTCTAAAATTGTAAATTACATGTACATGTCATAAAAACTTTACGTTTTTATCAAAATCCATTTTGAATTCAAAGAGTTTCAGAAATAGTCATATTTTCCCTTTTGCTTCTAGCTGCCTGGTTTTATATTTCAAACCGGCATTTTCCGCTGAACTGAAGGATACAACCAAATTGATTGCAAGGCTGGTACTACGGCAAAAGGGCAAAATTTATTGGCCAATATTTCAACTAGTTTCGAGCTCAGCTGTCAAGTTGGTCATTGTTGCTTGAGCTCCCAGCTATTGAAACAAAAGATCTGAAAACAGCTGGTATCAATTGGTAGTTTTAAAACGTTTGTCTATCACCAAAGTTTATCCTCGCTGAGATCACTCATTGCCCCAAAATAAGCAAAATGATCTCAGGAATTTGGGAACGCGTTCGTGTAATTAAATTTACGTGATTATTACATGTAATTCTTCAGAATTTTTGCATAATTTGGCTTTGTTTTACATTGTAATTAGCTACTTGACCTCAACAATTCATAGTGAAAGTTTGTTTTAAATGGCACGTCCTGATCCTCGTCCCATGATCTTGAAAAAGAGAAGGCCAGAAACAAGTGATGCTTTGTGAGCAGAACACGAGAAAAATCAGTGCTTTGAGTTTCTTCTGAAGACTGCTCCGAACAGAAAACTGATTTTCAATCAATTAAGAAAATAGAATAGCTAAAATATCAAGCGAAATAATTGACTGTACGTGTAGTAACGGATACACTGACAAAAAAAAAAAAGGATAACAGCGGGGGCAGCTGTAGTGTTAACTATCCCTAGTTTACTATTATAAGGCTAGTCAGGGTTAAAACCAAATTGATTGCAAGGCTGGTACTACGCCAAAAGGGCAAAATTTATTGGCCAATATTTCAACTAGCAGAGCTAGGCTTCTTCAGGGCCAGTACAATGCGAAAGTAACGGCTCTAAAATTTGAATAGGGATATACATACGATGGCAGTTAAGAGAAACGTGACGTCTGGTACGAGTATTTCTTTTGCTAGAGATCCGGCAACAGACAGGTAGTACTACAGGTCAAGTAGTTTTATTCTTCGTTGCGTGTTCCTCTGCATCCAAACGTTTTTTAGTGAGGATTATTTATATTTTGGACCGCAAGATTATTATGATCTGGAAATTATGTAGTACACTCAATCTGAAGTTTTATTCTCACGATATTCTACTCTACTAATGTCGTACTCTACACGGATAAGTCGTCGGTTTTTCTTGGGTATCGAAGAGGCTACCGGATGCGGATATAAATACGAAAAAATTACTACCGGAAGTGCCAAAAAAGGCCAAAAGGGGGCGGCCCTTAAAAGTCACGTGTTACATCGGCGGGAATATTTTGAATCAAAAATAACATCATCTGATTGGCTTCTTAGGTGGAGTATGTGACGTCAACCGCTCGCGGACTGTTCGCTTTGCGAGCAAAAAGAAAATCAAGGGAACGTTTACAACCGAGTTTTCTGTATAATCTTCAAAATTATCCACCATCCTTGGGTCAGGAAGGGAAGATACCTTTATCTGGGCTAGGGACATTTCTTACTGTAAGTTTGACTGTGATATTTCTGTAATATACGTACTTAGAGCCCCATGACACTGTCGTTTCGCTCCCGATGCTCTGTTATTGTATCTGTGCATGACAGTTCGTGGATGATAAGGGTCCAAAAGCCGAATTTTGTCGCTTTTGCTTTGTGCCCAACGAAACCAGACCACATGTGTGTAATTTAGAACCTATAAAGTTAATATAAGGTCTAGGAAAAGGGCACAAACATCAATGTTTACGACTTGGACGTGTGGGAGTGTGCTATATATTTATTACATGGATGGAAAAGAATTTCGATTGCCTTTGCGTTGTATCCAAGCCACAGTAATCAAATTTCCTTTTGTGCTACCTTTAAATTTTCTACGAGTTTTGATATTCTAGTTAACTTGTTTTCAAGTCATTCTACAGGACAAAAACTTGCAAGTGCGTTGATCTTGTTGAAGCTTGGAATTCCATTTCCTGTCGGGAATACATGGTGGATTTGTAGTTTGGCGCCGACGTATTAAATCAGCATACTACGTTTGTAGTTTTCCAATGAAAAGTTTGCCCTGCTAACTCTGACTAGCAAAGATAATATTACTTTTAGTTTATTTTATTGCTAGTTGCGTTTTTCCTTGTCACCCGGGTTCAAATTTCGCATTTCTCAAGTCGGAAGTTGAAATTCTGTGTGGGTGTACAAGCGTAAGAACGAGTCTTGTCGTGTCAACCCATTTTTCCACTGTCCTCAAGATCGTGCGCGCTGAAAACCTTCATAATATTGTTCTTCGTTTAGAATACTTTCATATTTTCTTTTTGCATCACGGAAATGCTAGTTGCAAGAGTTGTGAAAACCTTCCCTGTATCGTCCTGTCTAATTATAAGTATTTACACTGATGGTCTGTGAACTGGATTTGCCAATCTTCAAACCGATAAATCGTTGTGTTTCCATGAAGAAAGATTATACTCTAAAAGGTTAAGGAAACGAAATAACTAGAAATAACTTTGCATGCGTCTGTTAAGAATTTAAAATACAGAGCGTTCCGATTTTACACAATGTTGACTCGAATTATCATCACGTTCTGTCAATTGAAGAAGCCTAGTGTACACTTCGTCTTTACCAGTTTCGGTGTTTGAGTCTTGATGTAAACTTCGTTGTCAACCTTTGTACCGAAAACTTTTGCTTTTCGTGAAAAGATCTTGCAGCGTAATTTTACAACTCTTAATTTTGCATTTGTGTGACTTTTAATACGTCTTCAGTTTCATCATTATATAACGAGATGTAATAAACATTGTTGTTGGTTTCACGAATTGCAATAACATTGCTTCCACGTTAGCTCCGTTGGTAGGTTGTCGTTCGTTGAAACTTTCCATCCAAAACTAGAATGTTCTTATGTTTTTAACACACATGTACACTGTGGATAATTTGTTTTGTTTTGGTTCACATTTTCAATCCCTCTTGCAAAGTACATGTATGGGTTCAGAAATCTTTGATTTTCCTCATATAATCCATAAAGATAAATGCAAAGACCAGCTTATGTTTTAGCTTGCCTCATGTAGGTGAAGTGCACTTATTGGTTACGTCATATGCTTGAAGTTGATATACATGCAAGTCTGTTTGTCTAACATAAGTCACTGGCAAATTTTCCTTATAAATTCTAAACATGCACAGCTGAGCAGGAAAGATGACTGTTTCTTAAAATACATGTATGCTGTTATAGAGTTAAATATTTTATTCTGGCCGATTATACAATGTACGTCTATTTTTCAGTTACCATAGCGTAGAAAGCATGCTTACATGGGGGATGGTTGTTGAGAAAAAATATTTTTTAGTTATCAGCTGAGGCTAATATGTTTGTTAGATATTTTGGTATGAGGAAAATTGATAATATAAATCATGAATGGAAACTGAATGGAGTATATTGAAACAGGAAATGATTTGTAATGTGTGATAAGTTATAGACCTTTGACCAAGAGTGAGGTCAAGATGACAGTATGTTGAACAAGTTCCATTATATTCTAAAAGTTAAATCTAGTACATTTAAAAAAATAATTGCCCAGTTGTTTTGATCGAGGCTAAGACAACAACAACAACAACTTTATTTACCCTAATAAATTACAAGAAAAAGAATATATATAGTATAATTAAATAAGTAATTAGGGGTCTGGCTGCCTGAAATAACTGTAGAGTTAAATAGGGTAGGTAGCCAGTGTTACAATTATATCTAAAAGAGATATCTAAAAGTTGTTTAATAAATTGACAATCTTCAGGTGTTGAGCAATGGCTGGTTATTACGCCTAGTGCAGCTGAGCAATCCACCTACAGTACTTATTTGAGCTTGTCTAAGCCATAGCTAATTTTAGCAGAAGATTAATAGTATTATTCAATCCATGTAGGTATCAGGCTTGAGCCGTAACAGACTGCTTGAATGAGGCTGTGGTGCAAGACATGAAGAGGGTCCGTCCTGAAGACCACGACAGTGTATATGGTCAAAACAGGCAGAGTTTCCGCCCTCCTCCTGTTCTTGCCCCGGCCCCTGTTGGTATGACAACCAATTATGAACAGCTCCAACAGGATGGACTAAGTGGTTTGGCCCAGTTTCCTGCAGCTGCACAAATGGCAGGAGCTCCAGGCTTTCAGTAAGTATTTTGTAGCCTTAGGAGCATAGACTACAGATTATCATGAAAGACATTTATTACAATCAGCATGGGATATACATGATTAGTAATGTAGTAAGCTAGGAAGACTAAGGGTTAAAGGATGCACATATTAATTGTACAAAAGTACAGTAACAGATGGCTTTTTCTAGAGGAAACTTATTGCCAGTGAAATAGTTTTGCATGTTGTGGTGGCTAAAATGGTCAGAACTTTGAATGCTGTTACATGCTGAATGGTCAACTAGTTGAACAGTTTTGTTTCTCAGCTTGACTTGTCTAGCATACCGAATGCAGTTTTTGATTCTATAACAAGAAAGTAAACAGAGCAGCCCGAATGCACTGACCAGAATGTAAAACTAAGACCATGTAAATTGGTTGTGTGTTCCGTCTAACAACTGGAATTTTATTTTGTTTACAATATTAACAACTCCACATGTACACAGCAGGATTCTCTGGAAGCTTAGCAACTGTCAAGAATTTCCTTCTTGGGCACCCTGGCTTATTAGTTAGTGAAAGAAATTAATTAGAATGATAGTAAAGTCCATCATAACTAGGTTCTACTGCCTGGCATAGTGGTGAAAACAAGCACTTCAAAGCCAATTAATAAACTAAGACCAAAATCAGGTGCACCAGAATCGCTGCCTAATACTTCTGTGACTACTACAATAAAATACTCTAACTTCATGTTTTAGAAGACCCTGATGTAGTCAGGTTACTTATTGAATGTTCATTTTGATTTGCTATATCTGTCCAACATAACATTGAAGTTCTCCTTGAATGTTGCCATTGGAATATCTTCTGTCAAGCCATAACAATATTTTGTTATCCAAGTGCCACAGATGACGTTTAACTTGATCGTTTTTATTTTCAGAGTTCAGACTCAAACCCCTCAGTCGCATCCTCATGTGCAGAATCCAGCTTCTGCTCATCACCAGGTGAAACAAATACTGTTTAATTTACTGGAATTGTTACTTACATTGTATTTTGTTTTCTCACCTATTTTTAGTGGAATTATCACACTTTGCTAAGCCCCAAAAATATAAATAAAAAATAAAGCATATTGAAAGGCAGTTATCTAGTTAACAATACTGTAAGTACATGTAGGTGGTTTAAGTTTTTTAATTGGTGTCATGTTTTTTTTTTTGTAGAGCCAGGCTCAGGTTCATGCACAAGCTCAGGGTCAGCAACAGCAATTTCAGCGGTTAAAGGTAAACATGAAAATAACATTCAGTCTCTCAAGAAATGAGCATGTCTGTCTACTGTTTTTACCAGGGTGATCTTTGTTATTTCCACAGTAATTAGCATAAATTATTGATGATTGTTTTGCTAACAAGAGTTTAAAGTTGTGATGAACTGGCACTTGTGTGGGCGACAGGATGATCTGCAGTGTTTTGCGCTGTTTAGTAAAAGGTTGAATCTCTCCTTGTACTTCTTCTGCTTGTTTATTTTTCCGTTCTCCCTCCCACATCACCTTGGTTGCTTGGATACTGCAACCAGCTTCCCAAACACTATGCAGGTTATGAGTCCCAGCTCAGAAGGGGGTGCCAACACAGCTGAAAGGAAGACCTTAGATAACAAGGACCTGAACCAGTGAATTTTGTGAAAACATGGGTTTGGTTGGGGTGCCCATTGTCGTGGGCTCAAAAACCTGGTTCAGGTCCTTGTTATTGAAGGTTGTCCCAGCTGAAAAGCTGGAAATTTCAGTTAATTTATTTTGTCAAATGTAAAAATTACATTATATTAAACTTCACTCTTACCAGAGACTTTGACAGTCTTAGGTTTTTGTTGGGAGTTTCAGTTTCAGAATTGACGTATTTTGAACAACATTGAGGTTTTGTTTCATTTGCTATCTTTTCAGGTTGAAGATGCCCTGTCGTACTTGGATCAAGTCAAACTTCAGTTTGGAAACCAACCACAAGTTTACAATGATTTTCTGGACATCATGAAAGAGTTCAAGTCTCAAAGGTATGGTGCAACGCTAAAGGCCTGGTGAAACTTGCATGCATACAGACTTACATTGGGTGGGCAAACATACTTGTAAATTTACTGCAAGTGCAAAGAAATTGCAAAAAGGGCGGTTATCAAATGATGTGAGTTCAACTTTTGTTGACTTGGCAGTGAAACAGAAAAAAACTTGCATTGACTTTGGTGCAACCAATTTAGGCCAAACAGAGTCAAAGTAGATGCAAACTACTTGCCTCCCTGGGTAGTTGTAGAAATTTATGTTACTAGATATGAATAACAAGACTGTGGTAAATTAATACCAATAGAAGGAAAAAAATACCCATGAGCAGTACTAGCCTGCAAATACAGCCGCCTCTCACTTGCTCCCGCTACTACGTGCGAAACGCGAGGAGAGACGTCTGCGATTCACGGCAAGAAATTCCATACTGATGACGTAAATCTGTCCGGAATCCGGACAGGAGCGCTTATTGGTCAACTAGGTACTTTGCATAATGTATGTGAAATATAACGCCGGGTCAACGCCGGGTGTTATTGTGGACCAAAAGTACACCGGGTGGCGGGCGGCAGGATTATGAAGATACACCGGAGCAATAACTTAAAACTTACATTTCTCTGATTTCTTACTTCATACCTTATTGTTGGAAGACTTAAGCAGGGTGCTTCTTGAACGTCTTTAAAGACTTTCAGGAAGGATCCGCCACTGCAGCCATTTCAAAATGTTCACATACACTGTAAATTTTGACACCCATGGGTTTTATTGTTGACACACACGCCGACAAAATCACAAAAGTTACAGCCAACAAAGTATGAAATACGAATAATCTGAAAGGATGGTTACGAAGCATAAATTCTACAGACAAACCTTAATTTAATGAACAGGGGCTAGAGAAAAGAATTAGCGAGATTTACTAAACCATTTAGGACCATTTAGTGATTTCACAGCTTCGTTTTTCAAATCTTAGCTTATGTGCAACTCTTATAGGGATTTTCGTGACAAGGTCCGCTGTGTATGCATCCTTGACTGCCTTGAAAGTGTTTGTGTTCAATCAATAACATTATTCAATGAATCTATTCTTCGAGCAGTGAGCTAGCAATGGGCAACTGAAAATGAAGGCATTAATTATGCGAGACCAACTGAGTGTGTTCCGGAAATCTAATTAGCAGTTAACGTCATCAGTATGGAATTTTTGGCCATGAATCGCAGACGTCTCTCTCGCGAAATGCCAAACCGGCCGGGAGCGATGAGAGGCGGCTGTATTCGCAGGCTAGAGCAGTACTTATTTTCATCAGTTCAGTGTTTGTGTTATTTGTTCAATGTGTAGTCATGATCTTGTTAATTTTTGTGTTTGGCTTTTATTCTCAGCATTGACACCCCAGGAGTCATCAGCCGAGTGTCATCTTTGTTCAAAGGACATCCTGAACTAATAGTAGGCTTCAATACATTCCTACCACCTGGCTACAAGATTGAGGTGCATGCAAGTGACCCTGGGACTGTGTCAGTTACAGCGCCAAATGGACAGTCACAGATTACAACAATTATCCAACCTGCTCAACAACCAGTAAGTTCATTGTTTGTTTTTCAGAGTCAGCATTCATCTACATCTCAAGACTCGCATTTGAAGTTCGGTTCTTTTGCAATGTGCTCAAGTGTAACTCTTGCTGTGCATGTACTCTTTGCTGCTCTGTGGCAGTGCTTCCTTTTTTGTTGTCTTAGTCAACGTGTTAGGATGTAACTCCACTGCAGATTTCAGTTGATGAGGCAGTGTTTATAAAGTTGCTCAGTCTGTTTGATGGTAACTAGATGTACATGTACAATATAATGGAACAAAGAGTTTGATGATTTGTTTGTGTGCATTCAAATTAATAGGTCCATCAGTCGGGCGGCCAACAGGCACACCAACAACATCAACCACCACAGAAACAGCAACAACAGCAGCCACAACAGCAGCAACAACCTCTTCAGTCACCTACTGCCCAACAAGGACAGGTATGTAGAACTTTGTCTCTTTGCTACTTTCACAGTAGTAAACAATATGCCTATCAATGTACACTGTATGTCATCTTGATTTGTTGTTAAAAAGTGCATGTTAATGTAACTTTATGTAACGTTAGGTAACTTAGGTGATTGTATTTACATGAAAGTCCTAATTTGTACACCTGTATTATTATTATTATTAAATGTAGAGAGTGATTGTTCAATCTCCTGAGCCAGGGGCTCATTTTAAAAATGCATTACTACATGCAAATATTTACATTGAGAACATTGAAAAGATTATGTCTACCAACTACATGGAAGATGAATCTAGAATTAAAAAAAAAAAAAACTTTTCTTAAAATCAGTAAACCTGATGTTAAAAATCTGAGTTAGCACTAAAAGTATAAAAATATATGTGCATGATGGCTATATCCTTCAAAGATTGCATAATTTGTTCAACATTTTAAACTGTTATGCTTTTTCATACAGGGTCAACAGCCAGTGGAATTCAACCATGCCATAAATTATGTCAATAAAATCAAGGTAAAAACGTGTCAGTTAAGCCTCTTTTTTTACTATTTAATTCTATCATAGAGAAAATGCAGTGTTATTGAACATTCACTTTTTGCTATTGTTTTAGAACCGATTCCAAGGGCAGCCTGACATCTACAAGGCTTTCTTGGAAATTCTTCATACTTACCAAAAGGAACAGAAAAACATAAAGGAGGTGAGTGATTTAATTCAGTAATTTAATGTGACTGACATATGTTAGAGGGTTTGAATTTGCTGTTGTAATATCTCTGACATAAGAGAACTTCATGTTGGAATACAAGATTGAGTATAACTTTTCAAACCTAGTGCTTATGTCTTTGATTTATCACATTTCACACCAATCTCATACTGATAGTCTCCTTCTCAATTGGTCAGCAACAGGAAGGAGAGAGGGCTCTGGGAATGTAACAGGATTAAAATTCAACAGCCTATACTTAATCTTGTACACATTCTCTGATCTGAATGTTCCTATTATTGATTAAGCTCAAGCAACCAACTACTTTCATTCTCACTGATGTAGTTGAGTTATGACTGAAATTAATTGATTGTTTATAATTTACAGGCTGCTATGCAGGGAACTCCACTCTCGGAACAAGAGGTGAGTTCACTCCATTTTTTAACAGCGTAACATTGGAAGTTGTACATGTATAATTTCTAATGCAATTGTTTTTATTCTTTTCTTGTGTAGATCTATATGAGAGAAGCTAAACTTGCTAATGAGGTAAGAACTATTGTAAGACAGTGTGGCTCTACATGTGACTTGCTACAAGCAAATAGAGGTTCTCTTTTCCACTGACATTTAAGTGTCTAACATAATCACAGTATTTGTTTTCCATCATCAAAATATGCCACATGGCTGGCTATTGCATATAGACTCTTTCTTGTTTTCTGACTGCAAATGTTATTGTTGTAGGTTTATCAACAAGTTGCAAAGTTGTTTCAGAATCAAGAAGATTTGCTGCAAGAATTCAGTCAGTTCCTTCCTGATGCTAATGGTGCTGCGACAATGCCTGGGGTTTGTTGAATAGCTTGCTTGTTTGTTTGTTACATGTACATGTATTTAACTTTGTTGGACTGCTTTTGTTGGGGGATTATTATTATTATTATTATTATTATTATTATTTGTTTATTTATTTTATGCACCCTTGGCTATCACAGAAATGTGAAAATGCATGATGCTTCTAAATACCCTGTATTTTTATAGGGTTTGTTATCATCAAGCAGGCTGCAGTCTCACTTATCATCAGCAAGGAACGAGTATGCACCTCCTGCGAAGAAGCCAGCAGGTAACGTTTTTACTCACAGTGATTTTCATGTCTAATTTGAAGTAAAACCAAAATCAATTGTGACTCACTTGCGCACATTCACCCATGCTGTACACCAGCTATAAGTACTGTATCTGGTGAGAGTTTTGATTGGCCAGAGTGATTACTTTGGTTTTGGTGTCACTCATTTGAAAACTGCTCTATTAGTTTCTAAAGAAACTGTAGTGCTGCATTGGCAGGCAAGTGAATCACTAGTTCATTATCAACTGGAAAGAAACTACCATAATGAATTCTTGAAACCTGACGTTATGTGTATTAGCCCTTCCTTTTGTATGGAGTTAAGCTATTGGAGTCATTTCTTGTGTTTTCTGGAAGAACGAAAGTGTGATTTTAAAATTCATGTTCACGGTAATCTTTATTGCAGTGGGTTTAAATTCATCCAAACGTATGTCACACCAGATAAGAAGAAATTCAAACAGTGTGTCGTCTTCTCCTACACATCCTCAGGCCAAGGTAGGCATACAGTGTACATGTAGTCATTGAGGGAAATTGTAACATTACAGTTGGGAACAGGTGTGGATACTGTCTTGCAAAATAATACTACTTCAAGAACAAGACTGTATCTACAAAAAGAGACAAACTGTTTCTTTGAAATTAAAGAAAAAACAACTCTAAGGCAATCAGAGGTCATCTACATTACAGTATTAACTTAACTTTATTGGAATTTTTTTTCTTCTTTACAATAGAAAAAGTCAAGAAGTGCAATCAAAGATGTGTCTTTAGCAGAGGCATCAAAACATGGCACCTTCTCAGAGGTTTCTTTCTTTGACAAGGTATGAAAAGAGGTCAAACTTACCTGTAACCAATTTTTTTGTTTGTTGATCAGGAGTTACAGCGCATGCCATTTGTAACTCATCTTTTGTGTAATACAGTGTATTTTCATTTGTATAGGTCAGGAAAGCTCTCAAAAATCCTGAACTGTATGATAATTTTCTGCGCTGTCTTGTCTTGTTCAACCAAGAAGTCATATCCAGAGCAGAACTTGTTCAGCTGGCAGCAAACTTCTTAGGGTAAGCCTTTGTAACAGACACATTAACCAAGTTCTTTTCTCGTTCACTACTGGCATGAGATGAAGTTGAGCTCCACTAGTTAGCCAGAAGATCATTGCAAAATCTGAAAATCGGTGAAATGTGTTTCCTTACTATATCTTGCTTGTTGGGCAATATGATATACAAACGACAAGTAAATATCTAACAAAAGATATTTTCAAAATGTTTTTCTTTCCAAGTGGAGACTTAAAACCATGTTTTATTTGGCATACGGTCAGAAGGGCTAAGATGGCTTCAACTAATCTCCTTATCAAACCTATTTTTCGCAGTAAATATGCCGAGCTTTTCCAATGGTTCAAGGAATTTCTTGGCTACAAGGACTCCTCTCCTATGGAGAGTGTGGCTAGTTTCAAAGAAAGAACATCTGGAGAATTACATCATCTTGAAATAGACTACTCTTCATGCAAGAGATATGGTACAAGTTATAGAGCTCTTCCCAAAAGCTATACACAGCCCAAATGTAGCGGACGTACAGCGCTGTGTAGAGAAGTTCTTAATGACACATGGGTGTCCTTCCCATCATGGTCAGAAGACACACCTTTTCCAGGAACCAGAAAAACGCAATATGAGGAGTACATTTTTAGGTAATACATGTATTACTGCTGATGGCGAATTGAAAACCAAGTAACTTTAGTAAAAGGAGTTCATAAAACCATGGTAACAGTGAAATATACAGTCTATAAATTATTTTTACCACTGCATGTAATGCTCTTCAGCTTTACAGTCAAACGCATTCAACCGTAGCCACCCAACAAAGTTTTTGACATCTTTTTGACAGGTTTTTGATTACTTTGATGAGTTTTACGGCTTCCGGTTGCTTTAAACTGCCAATCAGATGCCTTGAAAAATGGAAGGCGGGGTATCAACCGATGCATGATTCGACTTCAAACGTCAGAGTTTGAAAGGGTTTCAAACAATGCTTCGCACAAGCGATTATGCCAAGTTCAACTGGCGATAAAAAATATTATGCCGACAAAAATTTGGTCAAACTTAACTTTTCGCACAGGAAATGTTTTCTGGGTCTGTAAAACCAGTTGAAACTGAACGTTTCACAGATCGTTCGTATAAACCGTTGTGCAACCGGAAGTCATCAAACTAATCAAAAACTTGTCAAAAAGATGTCAAAAACTTGGTCGGGTGGCTACGGTTCAGCGCATTTGACTGTAATTGTCATGTCCAAGTCTGTTTCTTGTATGTTTCCTATTTTTTTTGTTGAGTATTTGTTGGTCCATGAAAATAAGACAGTTTATGAAAAGTTTTGATAATGCTTTACTTCTTTACTTCCAGATGTGAGGATGAACGATTTGAGGTTTGTTTTGCGTTTGTTTGTGACTGTTTTTTTGCTAACTTTTCCACAGTTTTGTTGTCCTTGCTAGTGTTATAAGTATCATGTTTTGTCATTTTAACCCAAATTTTCCAATTACTTTACAGCTGGATGTCGTTCTAGAATCCAATCTTTCCACTATTCGTGTTTTAGAAGCGATACAGAAAAAGCTTCAAAGGTAAACAGTGGCATTGTTTATCAATGACAAACTAGATGTAGTCTAATTCTAACTGGTGTTGTTAGGGAACTTTGTTGTGCATAATGAAAACATATTAATTTGGCATAATAATTACTAGTGCATTGGATACAGTATCTAGGTGTCTGTGGTTGAAACATGGCCTTGCCTTTGTGCTGAGTTTACAGCTGCTACTCTTGTACCCAGGAGTAGAAATGGTACCAGTTACCTTTTGGGCAACCTGTCAAAATGTGTCACATGTAATGCATGCCATAGTGGTATGCCACTTGATGTTATACAAAACAGAATTAAACACCAATGTTACTGAACCTCAAGTGTGAAAAAAGAAGCTTAACTAATGTGAACTGTTTTGTGTATACAATGTGAGCCAGTAACTTTTAATGTGGATGGTATTGCAGAAATGTAACCTTTCTCTCTTTTTGCCAGAATGCCATCTGAGGAGCAAGCAAAATTCAGACTGGATAGCTGTATAGGAGGAACATCAGAATTCATTCACAGAAAAGCCATTCAGAGGTATATTTCCGTTACAAAAATATTCCATTCTAAGTGTTCACCTTACTTGAAATAAAACTTTATCTAATAGATACCATATTAAAAATAGTGGAACCATGTTAATCTGGTCACCAATGGGCCACAAAAATCTCTAGAATTGGGAATGTGATGTAATGTTCCTCAGATTTCTTGTACAGTTGAACCCTACCTTTTGACTACCTTTTAAATACAGCCACCTTGTTATTACGGCCACTTTACTTTGGCCAAACAAGAGTCGAATCTTCCTATTAAGAACGTCTTTAATATGGTCATACTATTAAGAACAGCTTTTCAAAACAAACTATTTAGATATACTAGTGTTTTGGTCTCAGATGTTCTTTATGTTGGCTATGGATATTATAATACTTATTTTCCTGTTAGGATATATGGTGACAAAGCCCCTGATATTGTTGATGGTTTAAAGAAAACACCCGCAGTGGCTGTGCCGCTAGTACTTAAGAGGTAAGGACGTTTTCATGTCTTGACAACAACGGCTCTTTAAATCCAGTGCTTCAAATCATGCACATGAACATGAAAATTTAAATTGCTTTTGTAGTTGAAGAATGACTTTGAGAAAAATTGTGTTGAATGGTCTGAAGGCGAGAGCTGGCCTTGTAAGCTGTCAAGGACTGGACTGTTCTATCTGCTACTTTTTTGCCATTATGTCTGTCAGTTATTCTAAAAAAAATTATCATTTTATGTTGTTGCTTCTTTCACAGATTAAAGACCAAGGAAGAGGAATGGAGAGAATCTCAGAGGCAGTTCAATAAAATTTGGAGAGATCAAAATGAAAAATATTATCTTAAGGTAAATTATTAGTAATGTAACTTCTCATGTCGCTCTTAAAAGAAGTAGGGATGTGTTCTGTCTGGCATGTAAAATAAATGCTTTCTCTCTTACATTACGTGAACAGTACCTGTCCATCAGTGGGAAGTTTTTCCTAAAAGATTTCATAATGATCACATACTAGGATTTTATCCAAAGGCTTCAAAGTTAGGAAATGCTACAGCTAACTTCTGTGTAAATTCATTTTTGCCATTGCAGTCCTTGGACCATCAAGGGATCACTTTTAAGCAAAACGACTTGAAGGCCATGAGATCAAAAAGCTTGATTAATGAGATTGAAAGTATTTATGACGAGGTAAGTTTAGAAATATGCTTGTACTACTCTCTAATAGTTGTAAAACTACTGTATACATACTGCATACTTACAGGCAATCATTTCACTTTCAAAAAGTGTAACAGAACTGACAATATTAAACCAATAACTGGCCGTCCCTAATGACAAGCAAATACATCTAGCTTAATCCCAAATTCATAGTGACATTGAAAAGTCATTTAAAACCAGCTCCTTATATGGTAAGTACTGCGTTTGCATTTGGAAAAGCATAGTGGCCAAATTGTTAGTGTGTTGGACTCCAGATTCAACAGTGCAGGTTGAAACTCTGGGCGGTGTCGTCATGGTGTCACAGTGGCTCTACCCAACCAAGTGTATAAGTGGGTGGCAGCAAATTAAATGCCTGAAAGCAAACGTGCGATGGATTAATATCCCCTCCAGTGGGGAAGTAGAAGTACTCCTAGTTGCTTCATGCTATGGGAACCAGAGATAAGGACCAGCCTGATGGGCCACTGGGCTCAAATGCAGCCTGAACCTTGTGTGTTTGTATTTCAGAGACAAGAGCAAGCTGCTGAAGGTAATGGAGATGCCACAGGCCCTCACCTGGTCTACACCTACCAGGACAAGTCTATTCTGGATGACGCGGCTGGACTGATTGTTCATCACATGAAGAGACAGACGAGTATTCACAAGGAGGACAAAGCCAGGATTAAAGTTCTTTTACACTGCTTCTTACCTGACTTGTTCTTTGCTCCAAGGTAAGGTCTGATCGCCGTAAAACGCAACATCACATAATATTAAAACAACATCTTTATCTTTAGGATGCGTGATGTGAAAACTTCAGCGAGTTAGGGAATCTTGAAAGATCTCATTTGTGTAAACCCTTGCCTACAGTTGGGTCCTCTCTAACTCAAAACCACTGTCATGTTAACATCACACGATATAAACGCACATGCATGCTTTCTCTTATTGATGTACATGTAATAGAGCAAATACAATCCATTTGGAGATTATTCTCCATTTTCTTTTAAATAACTACACTAAGTTAGATGTGTAGGGGTTAACAGTAAGGGATGCGATCGATAACGAGAATTTGAAAACCAATTCTCTTGTTAGCAGAATGTTTAACCTTAGTACTGTTTTGTTTCAGGGGTGAGCTGAGTGATGATGAAGACTCAGTTAAGGAACTAAATGGTCTCGGTGAGTATTAGTTGAGCATTGGAGTACTATTCGGGAGAACTTTGAAGAAGGATGACTGAAATTAATTTTGGGTGTCTGTGTATAAGTTTTGTTGACTTTGAGCTTTCATATATGTTTTTTTGATGCAGGAAAACCTGAACTTACTAATGGATTACCTGAGGCAGAAGCGGTAAGTTAACTTCTGGTAGAGTTGATTTCTGTCTAGATGCTATATGTATTTTGTATTAATCGACTCGGTCTCTTCATCTCAAACTGATTTCAACGACATGCCCAGCTTTTACAGGAAATAGTAAACCAAGATTCAGTCTGGAACGTTTTGCTCCTGAGATTGCTTTCCTGTGTAATTCTTGAAATTGCGTGAGTGGCTCGTAAAGTTATTAACAAATTTATTTAACTTTTTTTACAGGATGATGCGTATAACTTAATATATGTAAACAACAACTGGTATTTACTCTTCAGACTTCATCAGGTAATACACTACCTATGATTTTGACCTGTGGGTGCCGACAATAATCTTATCTACTGTGTAACACTCTAAAAGATGTGATGTCCTCTTGATTTAGCAATACTGATAACCAGCTAACGCTTCCACGACTCCACATTAATTATAGAAAAGTTTTTATACAGTGGAGCCGAGATGTGGAACAGCTTACCATCAGATTTGCAATGAATGATTTTCAGAAAAAATTAAACTGCATTGCCACAGTTTTTGATAGAATTCATATATGGCATCCTTGAAAAGTAGCCGGTATTGTTGAGTAACAAAGAAACATTCGTTTTTCAGATGCTCTGTGAGCGGCTGCTGAAGATGTATCAACAGTCGGTAATGATCGCTGAAGGTGAAGCTTGTGACAAACAACAGAGAAAGCAGGCCACAGCGATAGCGCTGAGACTGAAGGCGCCGAGCGAGATAGACCTTGAAGAGTACTACCCTGCGTTTTTAGACATGATAAGAAACTTGCTGGACGGTAAGAAACAAGTTTCAATACTCACGCCTTAGACTTCTTACGTCACAGTACTTTCCTTCAAAGTGGAAGGTTTCTTAAGTTCCATAACTTAAAAATCAACTGTGTCGCATCATTTTCTAAGTGAGAAGTTTTGACAACACGGGTTGCTTTCAACAAAGTCTCTAAGAGAATACAACTTGAGAAAAGCAGTTGCTAGAATTTGTGAAAACAACTTCTGACTGAGAAAGTCCGTCGATCTTGTGTACCTTGTCAAAGAGTGTTGATTTTGATCCCTTGCAGGCAACATGGATTCTACAAACTTTGAGGATACGTGCCGCGAGATGTTTGGTGTTCACGCTTACATAGCCTTTACTATGGACAAATTAGTTCAAAACATTGTCAGGCAGGTACGTAATGCAGCGATCCTGAATAGCCACCTAACATTTTTAGGTACACCTGCATTAGACGGGTTTCAGTGAGGTCTTGCGTTGAAAACCCTCTGTTGTTTACTTGTGTTGTTTGTTGGTATTTTAAACTTATTTATAAACTTCAAAAGACCAAGTCGCGCTGTCTTCTCGAGTGATTGAAAATGACAATGAAACTTTCGTATACAAGTATTGATGAGATCAAACTACAACACTGAAAAATGTTATCCGAGAATTTTAAGTTTCGTTGGTTTTTACTTCGCTTTTGTTCAGTATTATTCGTTTAAGACGGAATCCGCCAGGACTTCGAGTAGTTGTTGGACAAAATTATGTACCAAAATTATTTACACCTTATTGCAAGCTTTTGTGTTACTGCTTCAAATATCTTATCAAAAGAAATCTTTTCTAACAACACCAAACATCGAAAACCAATCTCGAAGTTCCGTTGAAATCCACTAAATCGCTTAAAAGACGCTAGCTTTTGCCTATAGCTTGTGAACATTAAATTTCATTTTCTCAGGCTCTGATAAGAAATTGTTGTACCAAAATTATTTACACCTTATTGCAAACTTTTGTGTTACTGCTTCAAATATCTTATCAAAAGAAATCTTTTCTAACAACACCAAACACCGAAAACAAATTTTGAAATTTCACTGAATTCCACTGAATCGCTTAAAGACGATTTTACAAAATGGCTGCACGTGAGAATTTCCCTATAGCTTGTGAACTTTGAAATCCATTTTCTAAGACTCAGAGAAGAAATTGTTGTTGGTGTTATCAGTGATAATTACTTACATCTTTACCTTTTATTTAGGGTAGAAAATAACGCAATAGGATTTAAATTATTCTGGTACTCGATTTTTGTCCAACTTAAATAAATATTACTCGACTTCCCGGTGGATTCCGTCTTAATCCTTATCTTATATCGATTGTCAGTCTCCTAGTATTTCTGTTGTGGTTTCTACCGTATCAAACTATTTTGCAGCATCATTTGATTTTAAGACCAGTTTTGCGTGTGAATAGGAATCACCTAACGCAAGTGGCATGACATAGCCTCATGAGCTGTCTAAGAAATGTTCTGTTGTTGATGTGATTTGTTTTTCTTTCTCCAGCTCCACACTATTGTGACAGACGAGTCGTGTGGTCAGGTCACTGAATTGTACCAACAAGAGCAAGGTAACCTGGCCACTGGTGGAAGCTCGGCCACTCAGCACATGCGTGCGGTGTCAGAGGCAGCTTATCAGAAGAGATCCGAGTCGCTGTTATCAGATGAGAACTGCTACAAAGTAGTCATCGTAAGTCAAGTAGCATTGTCATTTGGCTTGTGTTCCTGCTTGTTGTAGTTTCTTACTCTTTCTGCTTTTCCATTCAACAGCACAAGGACAAGAACATCTGCAGGCTGAGCATAGAGTTGCTTGATACTGAGGACACACATTCTGAGGATCCAGTGGAAGTCGAGGTAAGACCAGTTACAAGTGTATCGATACAGTTACAGGATAGAGACACTGTCTTGATGTAACACCAGATTCTCACCACTAACTTAAACGAAATGTTGGGTAATGAGTAAGGTGAATTAAATGAAAAAGCATTCTCAAGTCAAATTTAGCCTGCGCCGCAGACGAAACTAAACCCCTCGTTAACTAGTTAAATTTCTCGGTAAAAGAGTTTTCCGAGACCCCAACGGAAGTCGAACCCGTGGCCTTCCAGAATACCGGCTGGACGTTCTAACCTCTGAGCTCTATCTGGAAGGTCCTGTGTTCAACTCCCGTTGGGGCCTCAGAAATTTGACTTGAGACCGCTTTTTCATTTATTTCACATAATCCAAGTCGCCATTCCATTTTTCATTTATTCATGAGTAAGAAGAATTATATTTCAAGTATTTTTTTACTGATAGTGTCGAGACACAGTAACTGTAAGTTACTGTGTACGACAGAAATGACTCATTTTGAGTTGCTGTTGTGAAAAATAACTATTAGTTAGAATTGGCTACCACTTTAGAAAATGGCGACCAACTTTTAGGAATTGGCTACCACTGTAAAATATTTAGGAGCCAGGTGGCTACTGGAAAAAAGGTAATTTTCCGCCCTGACTAATCCCGTTTTTTGGTGTAAATTACTTAGCAACATTAAGGTCGTTCTAGAATTTATTTTTGTTTTTGTTCCTCGATACCAACTTTATCTGAAACGGATGCGCTGAACTGTCCCTTTGACTTTCAGAAATGGAATGAATACGTTGAAAAGTTTGTCGGCAGTGAAGAGGTGTCCACTGAAGTCAAGGATCATTTACAAAACAAACCAATATTCTTACCAAGGTAGGAAAAACTTACACTCCCATCACAACCTCGTTACATGTATGAAAGCTGGGAGGTGTTTTGTTTAGGAAGCATCTTTTAGCGACATGCACTGAAACCAGGAACACTGGAACACCCCAGAATAGCTGGTATCATGAGGCCCTGCCAGGGTAAATTCCGACAAGCGACATGGGCCAAAAAGTAGCGACAGCGCTCAAACGAAATAGCGACAAACGACTGACGAAGCCAAATTTATCTCGCTAAATTTCCGACAGCGTTGTGTAGACTTGACAAAACGCCGACACGAGACATTTTAAAATTCCGACAAGCGACCTGGGACACCCCCCTGGCAGGGCCTCTATCATCCTTCCAAAAGCTCACTCTTACCAACAAAACACTAACTGCAAACCGCTAACTTCTAACCCTAATCCTAACCGTAAACTAACCTTGTTTGTGCGTGTTCCTGGTTTTAGTACATGTTTTTTTAGCCGCACTGATGGTAAAAGGAGGAAATGATTTGTCGGATAAGTGTTCATGTTGATGATGTGTTTGTTTTGATGTAACGTTAAATTCTGAGAACTTACAATGAAAGGAATGTATAGGTTCTCATTAAGAGAATTCATATTTCAATGTTCATGCTTGTGTTTCGTTCCCAGGACGGTGCGTGCCAACGAACGGTTGAAACCCTCGATCACTCCAAGCACTGAGAAAGGGTCGACAACAAACGACAATGGTTCTTCTACTGACGAGGCTGAAAGCGAGGGAAATAACAGGTGAGAGACACATGAGGGAAATGTGTTTGCGGTATTGTGAAAATCACTGGAACAGAGAGAGGTCAACGTACAGAAACTGTACATACAATTATTATAGTGGCACCTGAAACGATAAAGCACAACACCAAATAAATAAATAAGTAAATAAATAGATAAATAAATAAATAAATAAATAAATAAATAAATAAATAAAAAGTCTTTATTCATAGTTTTAAATCAAACGTTAAAACTTACAAAGTCATTATAAATTAAGATGGAACTAGCTAGCTATTTAGAATAAAAAAAGACATCTATTTACAAAGCACTTCTTAAACCTTTCTGTGTTAACACCTGGGATCTGGTAAGGATGCGACCTACCGCGTAGAGCCCGGTTCTTAAGTGGGGGGAGAAGATCCTGCAAGGGATGCGAGTTACAAATCAAGTAGTAACTTGAGAAACAAACCGAGATTTTCATTGTTTACTATCGGGTTTCAATCTTAGGATCTGTAACGATGCAGTGTTTGT
Source organism: Meandrina meandrites (assembly GCA_963693305.1). Lineage (NCBI taxonomy): Eukaryota > Metazoa > Cnidaria > Anthozoa > Scleractinia > Meandrinidae > Meandrina > Meandrina meandrites. The sequence goes on along the minus strand of OY855905.1, from coordinate 44,821,530 downwards.
TCCTTTTGCAGCGAGAAAGAGGAGGAGAATGACGAGGTAGAGGACATGGAAGTTGAGAATTCAATGGAATGCAAGCTGAGCTTGAACTCGTACAAGATTCGGTTTGTCAAAGGTAGTGAGGATTACTTGTACAGACGGCAAGCTTTAAAAAGAGCAAAAGAGGTGACTTAAAATTAAAGCTACGTAAAGTTTAGTTCAGTAATGTTGACAAAATTTCATCTTGTCGGAGAAGAAGTTCATAGTCGTTGATTTTTAATGGAAGAAGCGACCCAAGCTGGGAGGGAGGTAAAAAGTAGAGGTGCCGAAATTTTCTCGTCGACAAGTACGCGGCTGAATCTTACATCTTTCGTGTATTAAGCACTAAATTTTGTGCGCTAAATTTAAATAAATATGTGGTGATAAGGGTACGTCTGCGTTCGAATGTAGTGGCCCATCAGACCGGAGCTTATCCCGGTTGACCTTGCATCATCTGGATGGGATGCTGGTCCATCCCAGGGGCCCCCTCCCGGTACCCATTTATACTGCTGGGTGGAGAGAGGTAATGTGAGAGTAAAGTGTCTTGTCCTGGAACACAACACAATAACACCGGCCAGGCGTCGAACCCGGACCACTCCATTCAAATCCAAGGCATTAACCATTAGGCCACCGCGCGTACCACACTAGTGATCAGTAATGGAAAGGAGCTGTAATGTCTGAGCGTTCTGTTTTTTGTTTGTTTTTACCAGTGTCATCCTGTAGTGGCCAACCGACTTCACTCCAGATTCCAGGCGTGGTTAGGCGACTGGGTGAAGAGCAACGTTACGAACGACCAGGAGAGTGGCTGTCGTGACTGGCTTCTGGGACGGGTGGACGGGCTTCACCCCTGTACAACGACCTGTGAGTCGGTCACCGACACCGCCATCAAACACAACAAATACTCCGTCAAGTGGGACAAGGAAAAGATCGTGGCCGAGCAGAAGATCGACGACAACACCAAGGAGGGCGAGCAGAATGCCACGTCATAAAAACTCTTTCTGTACAGTTCTTATCATAAAACGTATTTCGTAGGTAAAGTAGTAGTATTGAACGGTCAAGGGATGGCGTGACAATTGGGAAACGTGACTTTATTAAGATAGCATGAAATGTACGACGTAAAGTTAAGGACATCTTGTCCGTCTGGCTTGCGTTTCATTCAATTTATCAACACCGGAGTTAAATGGTGAATTTGATTTTTATTCTCGGTGGTGCTTTCTTCAGAACTTTCACTGCGTTTTGGCAGTTACAGATAGTGAATCGCGATAAGACCATTGTCTTGCTATCCTTTTGTACTGTTATTTTGTAAATACGACATTCACGTAGATTAACCGTTTGTCATAACTCGACAATTACTGGGAATGATCATGAAGATTGTGCTCTGGTTCTGCAGAAGGCGGTACTCAAAAAAAAATACTGCATTAAACGCTTTGTTTCAATTGGACTTTCCAAAACAAAACGAAAAGCTCAAACTCTGGAATTGACTGTCTCTGTCTTCGTTACTGAGAGAACACATCTCAGAAGTAGATACTCTTTGTATTAGCCTCGGTATAGATGCTCTCGGCAATGCTTGTGCCTGTTAGGCTTAGTTTCTATTGCAACCGTTATTTGGTCCTCAAATTGCTCATGTGATACCCCAGTGCTCGATGTATTGCATGTATTTTTAAGAAAAGGAACTGCTGAGATGAATTTTAATTTGTTCTGACTTTTAAAATACAAACGGTTGAGACAACTCTTGAACAATAACTTGAATCCAAGTCCTTGAGGGTTTTACTCTTGAAAACAGTTTCTTGTAATTTAGATAACAGTGTCAATGTCCATCTGCTCGATTTTGTTTTGCAATCTTGCTTTCTGTGAAGGTTTCTGTTGCTTCTGTGTCAGCTGTAACAGCCATAACTAGGGCACATCAACACCCTTGAGAATAATCTTGTAGTTGACATGAAATTTTGATTCTTCACATTTCCAAATCACTTCTGTCACAGTGGTGTATAAAACAGACGCATATGTAACCCATGTTGGAACGAGGCTAAAATGCTTAACCTTCGGTAAAGCACCATTGTGCTTTTTTGGTTGTATGTTATAGTGAACAATTAAATGAAACGTGAAGGGACTGTTGTGCAGTTCGCTTCAAGACGTTGCAAGCTGAAATGTCCGCCATGTTTTATAATGCGCTAATTTTATAATACTACAATTCTCTTAACAAGTCTTGCATATATTACACATGGGTGAATGCTATCGATATGAACATACATTGGTGAGTTGAATGAGCTCTTTTACGCACTTCAGTTAGATTATTTAGTAAAATAGTGTACAGGCAACAATCGGGTAGTGGCTTATGCTTAAAGCAGAGTAATTATGTTTGATTTCGTTGGCACGTTCCAACATGTAGTCGGGTATGACTATAGAATTATGTGCACGATGAACTGTAACAGTCTGTAATAGTTCTGTGTTATTAGACTTGTATGTGATGTGAATCCCAGTGTTGCGGTCAGATAATTTATTCTTTGACCCTGACCCACTTTTACAGATATTTATCATATCGAATAAAAACAATATCATCAATCACTTATCTGTTAGTTTTGTTCACATTGATCTCTAGAGAACGTTCAGCTTTATGCAAGTAATGTAGAAACTCATAAGTTTGTAATTCTACTGGTTCTTTAGTGTAGCAGTTGCTAATTGTTCTTGGGGGCTAGGGGCATTGTTCCTGTTGTTTGTTCTATTGTTCTCTTTTCTCCAGTAGTGTAGCAACTCTCGTAAGCTTGTCATTCTACTGATCCTCCCCTAGGGTGTCGCAGTTGCTATTGTTTTTGGGGCTAGGGGCATTGTTCCTGTTGTTTGTTCTATTGTTCTCTTTTCTCCAGTAGTGTAGCAACTCTCGTAAGCTTGTCATTCTACTGATCCTCCCCTAGGGTGTCGCAGTTGCTATTGTTTTTGGGGCTAGGGGCATTGTTCCTGTTGTTTGTTCTATTGTTCTCTTTTCTCCAGTAGTGTAGCAACTCTCGTAAGCTTGTCATTCTACTGATCCTCCCCTAGGGTGTCGCAGTTGCTATTGTTTTTGGGGCTAGGGGCATTGTTCCTGTTGTTTGTTCTATTGTTCTCTTTTCTCCAGTAGTGTAGCAACTCTCGTAAGCTTGTCATTCTACTGATCCTCCCCTAGGGTGTCGCAGTTGCTATTGTTTTTGGGGCTAGGGGCATTGTTCCTGTTGTTTGTTCTATTGTTCTCTTTTCTCCAGTAGTGTAGCAACTCTCGTAAGCTTGTCATTCTACTGATCCTCCCCTAGGGTGTCGCAGTTGCTATTGTTTTTGGGGCTAGGGGCATTGTTCCTGTTGTTTGTTCTATTGTTCTCTTTTCTCCAGCAGTGTAGCAACTCTCGTAAGCTTGTCATTCTACTGATCCTCCCCTAGGGTGTCGCAGTTGCTATTGTTTTTGGGGCTAGGGGCATTGTTCCTGTTGTTTGTTCTATTGTTCTCTTTTCTCCAGTAGTGTAGCAACTCTCGTAAGCTTGTAATTCTACTGATTTTCCCCTAGTGTGTACTAGTTGCTATTTTGTTTTGTTTTTTTGGGGGGGTTTGGGGCATTGCCCCTGTTGTTTGTTCTGTTGTTCTCTTCAAGGGTAGCAAGACGTGGGACCTTGCGACAGCTGCTACCCGACCCCTTTGTAGAGAAGGACACGCTCACTCTGTTTAAACATACACTGAAGAGAAGATTTCGGCACGAAAAAGTCAGAACGGTCAATCTGTTTAAATCCAAGTGTGATCGATATCTTATTTCTCCTTCCAGGGTCAACACATTGTGAAGCAGGCAAGTGATGAGAATAAAGAAACTCATCATTACACTACCTTGATCAACCAGCAAATTCTCACAACTAAAAGTGAACGAAAGCTATGACAACCAATACGAAGAATCGATATTTTAAGCTCGCGACTGGACAGCATTTTATCTGAATAATTCACTTAAATTGTGTTGTGTAACTTCGTCTAGTTCCATAAAGGATCCTGGTAAAATTGTTGGGGAAAACGGAGGAACAACCCTTATCTTATGGGAATAATACAGTAGAACCCCTATTAAGCAACGAACCTCGTGGAAATAGCAACTGTTCGTCAGAAATTAGCAAAAGGCATTTTAAGAGGTTACGTTTCTCTAATACGTGAAAAAGGAATAACGGAATCACATGAAGATGACAATAAACCAGTGTTTGAATGATTTTATCAGCCGTCACTTTCTTTATTTGACTCTGGTCTGTCCGAGCTTGTTGAAAACAAAATTAAACATCGTATATTACATTCTTGCTGGCCGTTAAATAGGGGTAAAAACAATAGAAGAACGCTCATCGGGAAGGCAAAAAGGTGGCCGCGGCCGCTTAATAGAGGTAGCCGCTTAAAAGGGGTTTTATTACCAATATTTTACTGACAGTAGTTTCGGGACTTTAGTAACTGCAGTGGCGGATCCATACCTTGAGCTAAGGAGGGGGCCCGCTTGACTATGAATGTTGAATTCTGCGAAGATAATTCCGGCACTTCTAAGAAAATGCGCTATTTCGAAAAAATAAGGTTGGGGCCCGGGTCCTCCGGGCCCCTCCCCTGGATCCGCCACTGAACTGGACGCTTATTAGGGGGTGGCCGCTTAATTAATGGATGGCAGCTTAATAGTGGTTCGACTGTCACTGCATTAGCCGAGCTAATTCTGCAGAAACAAGATTTGTCGATTAAGCTACGGTTTTAAGAAGGCCGCTACAATAACTCTTTTAGCCTGAGCCCGCGTTTGCCTTGATTCGCAAGCGCGCTCTTAGCTACGCGCAGGCGCCTTATGTTCCTTTGGACATTTATTACGTCATAACTCACAATACAACAAATGCACAAAAGAAACATTGTTACAAGCGTGCACGTTTTGGATTTTGTGCCAGAGTTGAGGAGTTATAATAATGGGGTGTTTAAACAAGCAAGCAACCGTGGACGATGATCCTACTGGTATACGTTGGATCAATAATGATCTGATCGGTTTAAAATAGAAAAATGAAGACTATAAAAAAGCAGAAACCGATACAACGTAGAAAGGTTTTAAATTTGTGTACTATATTTCGGCTGGCCAAACCAGCCTTCTTCAGGTACAATGGGAAATTACATTGGGAAGGGTTTTATATGTAGTGATTGCGGTATTTTGCGTAATACCGGAAATACGTAAAGGTAATGAAATTGACAGTGTAGAATGAAATAAAAATAAAGTAAAATAAACTAAAAATAATAAAATAGCTGATAATACAGTACAGATAAATAAATCAGTATGTTTCTTCGCGAATGTTAAGACCTTCGGGATCAATTGTCCTGCCTTTTAAGATTAAAAAGGCTTCCCTGGCCTTACGGATTGAGTCCCTGTTTGAAAAGACTTTTTCGATGGGGATTAGTTGCATGTCATTAGCAGTGTGGTTAGGAGAGGATAGGAAATGTTGCGCAACTGTGGTAGGTTTAGATTTAGTGTTAGGGTTATCTATGGTACGGCGGTGTTCATTAAAACGGTCTTTTAAACGTCGTTTAGTCTCTCCTATGTATTGTAAATTACAGCGGTTACATTGAATCATGTAGATGAGGTTTTTAGTGTCACAGGTCAAGTTAGATTTAATGTGGCGCGTTTCATTAGTAGAAAAGAAGGTATATGTAGTAAGTCCGTCAGAAATGTAGGGGCAAGTGGCGCAGTTTTTTCCACAACGGAAAGAACCGGAAGGGAGTTGGGGATGGGGATTAGTAGAATTAGAAGGAAGTTTGGCTGTAACAAGTAAGTCACGAAGGTTAGGAGAACGCCTGAAGGCAACAACAGGTAACTGTTGCTGAAAAACGTTTTTGCAGCGGTTAGAGGAGAGCAGTAAATGATAATGTTTTTTGATGATGTAAGAAATGCGAGGAAGTGATGGATTAAAAGTCGTTGTAAATGGTATACGAGGAAAGGGGAGGAAATGAAAGAAGTGAAAGGAAATAATAAATAAACACAAAACTTGTTTTTTTAATTACTTTAATCACCCAGTTACTGTGACATTCCTTTTCTAATCTCTTATTTGCATTGCTCAGCAAATAACCAAAGACAGAAAGTTCTTAAAAGTGCACTGGTCTGATTTTCATCTCAGCTCTCTTGGCGGAGTAGTTATGTCCTTTCCAGGCCCCCCAGTTGACGCCATCAGCGCCTGATGAGTGTTTTCCGTGATGATACAGACCGTTCAGGTTGGAAGCATGACAGGCATTGTACCACCAGGCTCCTTTAAAGGACACAGCGCAGTTACTGCCCCAGCTGTCATTATCCTGATCTTTGGTTGTAAAGGGGTAACCACGATGAGAAGAAAGAGAATCACCAGCAGTTCCTGAAACAAAACATGAGAATTTAATTTCAGATAATACAGAACTTACAAACACGCGGTTCTACAACAGGATTGGAAATACTGCAAACAGTTGGAAATATTGTTTTACTTGTACTTTAAAAAATTCACAACAGATTGTTTTGATCACAGATTGATATTAACCGAAAGAAAGTCATCGCATTAAGATCACCTAGAAAAGTAACAAATAAATTTGATAATAAAACTACTGGGTAAAATTTACCTGAGTAAGTTCCAAGGCTCAGCTGGTACTTAGTCCTCTCACTCGTAACTGCAAACATGTCGTACTCGGCGTAAGCAGTTTTGCCAGCAGTGTCTTCCAGATCTACCCGAAGCCTGTTCTTCGTTGTTTTAGTCAGGCGGTGTATCTTGTCCAGTCCTAGCCAAAACTCGCCATTCAGGTTACCGAAGCCACGTTTGTAGTCGGCCCAGCCGCGGTAGAAATCAATGGAGCCATCCAGTCTCTTCTGGAACACTGTCCACCCCCCACCGGCTGTTGTTTGGTCACAGAACACATCAAAGGCACCTGAACCATCAGGGTCAATTGTATAAACACCGCTGATTCTTTGACCAGATTTGTACAGCTCGGCACAGTTCTTAGCTGTTTAACGTAAAAAGGAGGTTTATCATCGTGAACTGAAATGCCATCTTTTACAAAAACATCGTTAAGCAGTTTCTTACATTTCGCCACGAATATAGGATTAATAATAACTTTTCATCACACAAACAGATTTGTTCTTACCTTTCAGCAATGTCTTGTTCCCTTTGAGGATGTTGATGTCATGTTGTACTTGAGTGAGTTGTATCTTCATTTCTTCAAGGATCGTTTCAATCTTCTTGTTTGGCCCTGCATAGAAGCTGTTGTACACATTGTTACAATGCTTTGTTCCTGTAGAACTGACTGGGGTGCTATTAGCGTTTTTTCCCGGCTTAGCTAAAGTTTGACTCGCCACAAAGAGCGCCAAGAAGAGCAAACTACAACGAAAACCCGAGAAAACACAAATCATTGTGCGAATTTTATCAAAGCTCAACTTAACCGTAGTTAACTGTGTCACGGACTGGTGAAAAAGCGGATGTGACTCGTCTTTAGTGTAAGGTGTTTGCGTTAATACGTCAGTGGGTTCGGTGTAAGACGTTTTTTCTTGTTTCCCGAGTGTTGGACAATCTTTTGTGTAATATTGACAATTCCATAATATGATGACATGTTAAAGAAACGTTTTTTTTAGTCGAGGTGAAAAGAAAATTTTTAGCTGTGTATAAATTTAATTGTTTCTAAAAATTTGTTTGCACAGGGAAACTATTCTTGTCCAGCTGGATCATGTGAAATTATTGATTCTACTAAACAGCTAAAATGGCGCTCCGGGCATTTTTAGATGCAAATAATCCACCCTGGACACCTTCAAAGGTTTCTAGCTCAAAAAGTTTCTCACTAATTTTTATGTCCTCGCTTTCTTGTAATTTTCACAGATTTAACAAGAAATAAATAATTCATAAAGATCTTAAGAATTGCACCAAGGACTCCCCAGGCAATTTGCATTGAATAATGTTGGGTTCCGCACTCGTCCTAAAAAATGTTGCTATTCTTGGGATTAGACAAAGTCGCTTTTGAAAAAAACCCTTAAAATTTCCCCACGTTCGTAGCTTGGTAAATGTTAGTTTTGGATATGTTTTTAGTGGAATCTGTATTTTATGGGGATTTATTTTTACGAATTTTTACGATAACTCGCGCGTTAGTTAATATCAAACGCCATGTTTTAAAAATAGCATGAATGCGCTGCGTTTGACATCTTTTTACTCAGCGCGCGATTTTGTACGTGCAGAAAACTGAGACGGTAGTTTCTTTTGTTACCGTGAAGTCCCAAAGAGTTATGAGGCCATCGTCGTAACTTTCGAGTAGCTAAAACGTGTATCATATGTAGGCCGAAAGGAATAAAACTTCGCAGAAGGAATCGGTCTTTAAGAAAAGAACAGTACAATTACATCAGAACAAATTAATGTAATGCATTTGAAAGAAGGGTCATTAAGACAAACATGACGACCAGTCTGGTACAGCTTGTTGCTTTTTTAACATTTTATTTTTATTACAAGTCCAGTTGCGTTTCAGATCACTGTGTAGTCACAAAGCGTCGTTACTGTTTCAGAGGCTCGCTGTTTTCCAGATTTGTTACAACCACGAAATTTTATCGCTCCTTCTGTGGGTCGTTTCTTTTGGAACTTTGCAATAGTAATTTATCAGATGGGTTAAATTCTTCGCTGGGAGGGCAATGCAGAAAGTGTAACGAAAAATTTTATCTCAGTTAAACAGTGAAAATAAAATTATATATCTTGTTTTTGTTTGTGTACAAATATTCCCAGCTGAATCAGTGTAATTTCCTATTAAAGGATTAACATCGTGGAAACTTAAACTAATACCTGGGTTTAAGAAAATGAAAATCAGCAACAGACAACTGACAGACTAAATTTTACATAGGGTTCAAGTATGCTCTAACTTGTGCTTTCATTGTGCCAAATTTGAAGTCGATAAACATAGTCAGCAACTTCCATGAAGAAAGCAATTTTAAACCGTGTTTAACTAAACAACATTTAAACATGTTCAAGCTTTGGTGTGAATGGGGTATAAGCCAGTTTGAGAATATATAGTCAAAATAATTCTTTTCAGACATTCTACTGTAAATTTTTACCTCCGGTAGGCCATTGTCGAGTTTTATAAACAAGTGCCTCTTCTATTAACAATCACAAAATAATACTGGCTGACAGAAAAAAAATTATTCGTAGGGAAAATTAAATCAATAACAGCGTAAATGAACATTGAGAGAATCGATACGATATTTCAAAATTTTCGGTAATGCTTCTAAAAACCTGCCGCTTTGTAGAAATTCTTAAAGCTTTTGTTAAAGATGTTAATTTATGGTTTTCGTTAAAGATATTAATTTGTATAGTTGACAGGGCAAACGTGTCAAAATAAAGTTTTAACTTTACGTATTTAGAATAATTTATGTATTTGGAGATACATGTACTTGAATTGAGATATTCATGTGCGTGCTCTTAGTAAATCCCAGAGACAATTTCTAAGGTTATTTCGATGTTAAACTTGTGTTATAAAGTAAAATGTCAATACTCTGATGATTTTTTGGTAATTTATAAACTTATTCATTTTCGTATTGAGCGCTTAGCATAGTTTATTTTGTGATTAATATGACACGTCAGCGAACCCGTCGCCTGTTCGTGACCGGAATATTTAATTGCAGCTCCTCGTGAAAAATTATTCTTTTGGCAGTGGAAAATTAATGTCGCAGGCTTAATTTTCATATTTGAAGCCGCTTATGTGTAGTCAAAATTATTTTTCCGCTGGCGACAATTCAATGGAGAGACCTATGTTTAACATGGTTTGAACATTTGAATCTGTCTCAAATGTAGCAACTAAACCATCCGTCGTTTGACAATGTTTATGAAACGGAAAGTATAGCGCCGGACATAATTAAACAATTTTTTACGGCTTAGAACGTTCTAAAAACTCAGTTTCAGAGGTTCAGCTTTCCTGTGTGGTTACTCACACAAGTATACAGCGGAATCATGATTTCTTAAACCCACGATATAAAGAAACAAACATTAAACGTACAAACATCACTTTTATTTACCCTCGGATTTGTAGTACAAGACCAGACCACACTCCGTGCCGATTTCCCGAACCTGCCGAGAACTCGAACCTAAAGTCAGTTTTGATGGATCCGCTTCGCTCAGTCGAACACTGGAATTTTAATCCCCTGAATTCTTGAATTTTCAATTTCTCGGACCAATTCTCTGTTCCCTTGGACGCTAGCACTGTAAAGCATACAATAACAGGCTTCTCAGTAAAACCACGGAAAAACTCCGTGCCGAGCCGGTTTTGCTTCGATATTACTCATACAGTATAATATTCTCTTGCGGAATTTCTAAACAATTAAATACAAATTCACCTGTAGCTCTCGAAGATCGTCAACGCCGGTTTAAATTATTATATCCACTTCGATCGATTACAAGATGACTTGTGTAATGTATTAAAAAGATCGACTCACCTTTTCCCAGAAGCTAGATCGTCCAGTATTTAGCGCGCACGTGTTCCAAAAGCACCGTATCGGTGCGGATAGAAGCAATGACACTGAGAAATTTTGTGATAAGTTGACCCTTGTAGAAACAGTATTCAGATGCGCCAACACAAAACCATGGGCCGCAAACACGGCTAAAAGCGGTTTTGGATCTCGCCGGGACATAAAGTCTCTCTTGTTGGACCCTCAGCTTTTTCCCGGGAAAAGTCGTATTATGAAACTAGCGACGCGAAGGGAAAGGTAATTGCTTGAGGTAAATGTCTTCATTCAAATTCTGCAGGCTTTTTCATAAAGCAGACAAAACAGTGTTTGATTAATTGGAGCCGGCGATGACGTTTTTTGCGAAAATGTTGATTTCCATCCACTTCCTTTACAAACTCGAATTCCTTATCGTCCACTAAATAAACAGATATTTTCGGTTTGGTGTCTTTTTCATTTTTAATTGATTTGATATTTTTTGCTGGTCTGTTAACTAGGGAAAAAGGAAAATATAACTGAAAAATTTGCAGCTGGCATTTACCGATGAAAGGTCAGTTTTAAAATAACTTTATAAGTCCTGAATACCTCTCGAGTTTTGATGTGATTCGATTTGTATCGTGATGTATAACGACCAAGCGTAATAATGAAACATTCAACTGCACTTGATCAGATCACTAATAAAAGTGACTTAGCTCATTTAAAACTAGACTACAAGGTTTTCAGTTATTACTTCAATGGCCCCAGTCTCCAGGTGTTCTCCGCTGGTTTCTTTACAGTGTTATCGCGAGAACTGAGACGAGTGCTGTTCGATGACGTCATCAGCAAGCCAGGGCTGGGTCTAGGCTCTTTACTAAACGGGACCGGCTGGTGAAAAAGCCCGGGAACTAAAATGTCTCAAATAACATTTTGTTCTGAGCATTTCGCCTCGTCTTCTTGGCTTCATTTATGTCAAAAATATTCGTTGTAAAATTCTCTGTAATCTCTGTAAGTGAGTTTGGAACGTGTTCTAATCCATATCCCAAAGCACAAGGCCGTTGTCTCTACTGAAGCTTGCAGCTACAGATTATAGGTTGTTGTCCTCACGAAAAAAGCCCAGGGTAAAATCAAACCGAGTCCCATACTCCCGCAGTTGATCAGAGTGAACGTGGATTTGCCTAGATAGAAGAGAACCAATCACTGATTGGGAGCAGACACTATCTGCTGTTCGTGGCAAAGCTGGATTACCTGGAACAGATAATTGATGGTCAGGGCATCCACACAGATGCCTCAGTTTATCCCTTATTCGGCATTCCTTGAGCACGCAATATCACTGAACATTTGTCAGCTATCAGTTCAATTAAACGGCATTTCTTAGCGTTTGAAGTTTCCTTCAGTAGCATCTTGAGTGATAAAATCAGTCGAGTGAGGCCTTAAGCTACTGTATTCAGCGTAATGTATTCCCACTGAGCTATCGCCGATCCACGGCGGATTAACGAAAGCTAGGAATAAAGTACGCCAAGAGAAAATGCATTTTATAATAATTCACTTTCAATTGTGTTGCGTAACTTCGTTTAGTTCCATAAATGATATTGACAAAATTGTTGGTAAAACCGGAGAAACTCTGTTTGAAAACTGCGATGGGCTGGCATTCTATCCTATACAGCTCCTGTCTTATAGGAATAATAATCGTATTGGCCAAGTTTATTCAACAGAAACTAGATTGTCGAATTAGCAACCCTTTTTACGCTTTTTACGCTTTTTTCGATCCGGAGACCACCTGTCCTTCATTTCCGAGCGCGCTCACAGCTAGGTTCAGGCGCAGTATGTTGCTTTACACAATAATCACGTCATCAGTCACGATACAGTAGATGAACTGACAAAGAAGAAATTTTTGTAAGCGTGTCTCAGTTTTGGATGTTGTGCCAAAGTCGTGGAGCTAAAATCATTGAAATGCATGTTGAAAAACTATGTGGTTAAAGGAAATAAAAGATAAAGACAAAACTTATTTTCAAATTACTTTAATCACCCAGTTACAGCGACATTTCATTTCACACCTCTTATTTCAATTGGTCATTAAACAAGAAAGACAGAAAGTTCTCAAAAGTGCACTGGTCTGATTTTCATCTCAGCTCTCTTGGCGGAGTAGTTATGTCCTTTCCAGTGATACCAGTTGACACCATCAGCGCCTGATGAGTGTTGTCCGTGATGATACAGACCATTCAGGTTGGAGTCATGACAAGACCTGTACCACCAGGCTCCTTTAAACTTCACAGCGCAGTTACTGCCCCAGCTGTCATTATCCTGATCTTTGGTTGTAAAGGGGTAACCACGATGCAGAGAGAGAGAATCACCAGCAATTCCTGAAAACATAACGTGAGAATTTGATTTTAAGGTGGCTGGCTACCGTTTCCAACACTTTCAAAGACTTAGATTTCGATCTGTCATTATAACCAATCTTTATCAGTTGATGCTACAATCATGGTGTCAAACAAATGCCCAATGATTGGTGAACACGTTGTTGTCTTTTTCATTACACAATATGTTACCATAGCAACACTACAACCTGTTAAAAACACTCTTAATTTCAGCTTTAAGTGCTTCTAACTCAAAAACGAGCACAGTGACCCCAATTTTTTATTATGAAATTTTAATCAGCAAGACAAGATGCAACTTTTGGCAAAGTTTAAAAAAAATCTGCACATGGGGTTCAGAGCTATCTTAAATTTTCGTAAATTTAAGGTGGCTCTGAACGCCATGTGCAGATTTTTTTAAAACTTTGCAGAAAGTTGCATCTTATACTGTTGATTACATTTCGATAGTAAAAAATGGGGGTCACCGGACTTGTTTTCGAGTTATAAGCACTTAAAGCTAAAATTAAGGGTGTTCAGTTTTAACAGGTTATACTGTTGCTATGGTAACTTGCAATGTCCAAAAAATAGCCATAACTTGTTTACCGGCCATTGGGCATCTGTTTGATACCATAATTGTTGGGTCAACTGAAAAAGACTTTTGGCATTGATCCGTCAAAATTGAGGTGTTGAAAAATGCAGGAAACTGTTCTGAACCACCTTAAATGACACAGACCTTAAAAACACGCGGCTTTACAATGCGAAATACTGCAAACAGTTGGAAATATTGTTTTACTTGTACTTTCAAAAAATTCACAACAGATTGTTTGATCACAGATTCACATTTACCGAAAGAAAGTCATCGCATTTAGATCACCTAGAAAAGTAACAAATAAATTTGATAATAAAACTGCTAGGTAAAATGTACCTGAGTAAGTTCCAAGGCTGAGCTGGTACTTAGTCCTCTCGCTCGTAACTGCAAACATGTCGTACTCGGCGTAAGCAGTTTTGCCTGCAGTGTCTTCCAGATCTACTCGAAGCCTGTTTTTCATTGTTTTCGTCAGGCGGTGTATCTTGTCCAGTCCCAGCCAAAACTCACCATCCAGGTTACCGAAGCCACGTTTGTAGTCGGCCCAGCCGCGGTAGAAATAGCGTTGCGCACAAATGACGTCACAAATTTTGATCCCCCGGTGTGACTCAGACAAACAAATAGCTCTCCGTAAGATCAATGTATGGGAAAGCGGAGTTAACGAGCAATTCAGAGCCATATTAAGCAATTGTTTTCATAATATTATGGCCAGTCTGGCTCAGAATTCCAGAGAATACCCTAATTATTCCGCTGAGAAGAGCTAAAAGTCCTAAAACGTTGATTTAAATCTCAAGGTTTGTCGGACAGAGCGGATGTCTACACATTTCGGCATTTAAATTGCATGTAGGCCCTGCCAAATTATACTCATAGGAAACAAATTGTACGAGAAATTCAGAACATTCACGCAGTCCTAACAGGTCCATTTGTGCAACACAACAGAGCTGAGCAAGGTTTTGAACTAAGCTGCACTAAGCTAAAATTAAACAAAGAAGCGCTCGTGCTGCCTTGACCCGAGAGGTCAATTTTCACAAGTTGCCGCGGCAAGTATAAGAAACATCGAACCCGGGCATCAATAGCTGCAGTCTATTACAATTATGGGAATGAAAACAGCTTTATTAAAATCAAAGTCCTTCAAACTGCAACGATTTAACTGATTTTATCATTATGAAGGCGTCTGAGTAGCGTAATATTTTCGCCCTCTATCTCTATCATTCGCCGCAACAGATGGCCCCTCGCGCTTGTGCCGTCAAATTCGGGAATTTCAGGCAATCGTTGTTCATTCTAGGGCCTGAATGAAGCAAACAGACATGTAGTATTATTCGCAATCCCTATTTCTGTATTCTTCTAGTAAGTCGCTATCCTCCGCTAAAATTTTACGGCATCCTGAGTAACTTTGTAGTGGGACGTCGTTGCCGGATCCTCGAATAACTTATTAATTCAGTTTAGATTATTTTCTCGATACCTAGAATCTGTTTTGCACTTACTAAAGCTGCAACATTGTCTGTTATCTACCATTATTCAAGTCTATCAAACGAAAGTCTAAGCCACGAATATGTCCTTTCTCGACTCTTTTTCTTGTCTAGAGTACGTGACCGGCCTCGGGAATGGTATGAATACTTTCTGCCACGAATTCTCCAACTCTTTTAGCGATTCCGGCCATTTTTCTGGATATCTTGAGTCTGTCTTGCACTCACCCCAACAGCATGGTTTAGTGCCCACCATTTCTCTTATTTCTAGAACGATAAACCGAAGAATTGACTAAAATTTTCGCTTCTAGGTTCACAACCGCGGCACCCGCTCATACATTTGCTTTGTTTTGATCGCAGTGTTTGTCTGACTCTGTGCGGGGGGTGTCATGGGATCTTACGCTGACAAATCTATTTTTAGTAATTGTGCGCGTCGCTATTAACGGAGCCATCCAGTCTCTTCTGGAACACTGTCCACCCCCCCACCGGTTGTTGTTTGGTCACAGAACACATCAAATGCACCTGAACCATCAGGGTCGATTGTATAAACACCGCTGATTCTTTGACCAGATTTGTACAGCTCGGCACAGTTCTTAGCTGTTTAACGTAAAAAGGAGGTTAATCATTGTGAACGGAAATGCCATCTTTTACAAAAACATCGATAAGCAGTTTCTTACATTTCGCTACGTATATAGGATTAATAATTTTTCAACACACAAACAGATCTGTTCTTACCTTTCACAGACGTCTTGTTCCCTTTGAGGATGTTGATGTCATCTTGTACTTGAGTGAGTTGTTTCTTCATTTCTTGAAGGATCGTTTCAATCTTCTTGTTTGGCCCTGCATAGAAGCTGTTGTACACGTTGTTACACTGCTTTGTTCCTGTAGAACTGACTGGGGTGCTATTAGCGCTATTTCCTGGCGTAGCTAAAGTTTGACTCGCCACAAAGAGCGCCAAGAACAGCAAACTGCAACGAAAACCCGAGGAAACACAAATCATTGTGCGAATTTGATCAAAGCCCAACTTAACCGTAGTTAACTGTGTCACGGACTGGTGAAAAAGCGGATGTGACTCATCTTTAGCACAACAAGGTGTTTGCGTCACTGAGTTCGGTTCAAGACATTTTTCATGTTTTTCGGGTGCACGTGCTACTATTTTCTATTTTCGGACGATCGTGTATGCTGCCTGTTTTGACAGTGTTCCGGAAAAATTTTGAGTGCTTTGTAAAGAATGATTTAAACAACAACAAAAAAATGAGCCGAATTTTTTCAGTGACACTGGTAAAAAAATCTCTTTCTTATTGTAAATCGAAATGGCGTAGCCATTTCCCTCAGCATCTAGTGAACTACAAAAGCGTGGAAGCTCTTTGTTGTTACACTCTGGTTATGCATCAGTCAATTCCAGCAGTGCCCATCCCCCCCCCCCCCCGGGCTGACCCCCGGGCATTGGCATTTCTTTGGTAAATTCCCCGGGGTGGGGATGAGGGAACCGGGCAAATGCCCCGCTCCCGGGTTGATTGTTTTCAATCTCTCGATAGGTGATATAAGAATAAAATACAAGTTGTTGCTTCTTGACAATGAAGAAATATCTAAAATTCAGAAAATATACCTTTAAAAACATCCATGAACATCCACGAGCTTCTCTAGTCCTTCATGGACTAGCTAATCTGCAACGTAGTCCACGTCTTGGCCTATAAACGTCTCCATCACGAATACGCGACTCACTCCACGGTTTCGAAACCACGTGTCAAATGCCCGGGGGTCAACCCGAGGTACGCAAATGCCCCACCCCCGGGACGGGCAACATTAGGAAATGCCCCGGGGTTGCCCGGGGGGGGGATGGGCACTGCTGGAATTGACTGATGCATTATTTAGCGGTTTAAAATTTCTCCGCTAGCAATTCAATGCAGAAATTTTTACCGCGCAGTAAAATTCCAGATAAAAGATAGACCTTTACTGGCTCAGTGTCGAGACAAAGCATATTTGATGTACAGTTTGATGTACACTGAAAATGGTTGGAAACGCTCAAATACGCTGTCCATCTTCGAAGCAAATTTACCTCAGTAATATTCGCAAAGACATCCACTATAAAATTGGACACCATGAAGATGATGATTTTGAAAACCAAGAGAAACTGAAATGAGTCCGTTTCTATTAACGTACGATTAATGTCTGTTCTTTGACTTCGCTTGTTCGATGATGTCTGCTCACTAAAATGAACAGATCGAGGGGAAGAACATTATGACAATTGCAGCATGCAGATTTCAACAGCGAAGGTTTTATTGAATTTGTTTTAACCTACTGATTGGTTTATAATTTATTCATTCATTTCTTACTATAAACCAACACACGCAGCTATAGTTCAATCCTTTGCTTGATCTCACGACGAGGCTACCGAGGCTAAGGGAAAGTGCTACTTTTTCATTCAAATTTCTGCCTTTGTCCGGGCGCACACAAACGTGTTTTAATTACGCTGGAGCCCAAATGGCGTTTTTACAAAACGGTATTATTCCACTTACCGACTTGCTGTTGTAGCACAGTCAGGTTTTCGAAATTTTAACTTTCCTGGTTAGCGAAAAATGTTTTATGCAGACAGGACCATAAAAAACAATAAAGATTTTCAACTCGTCGTCTGTTTTTAATAATACTATCGAAAAAAGGTTTATCTTTTTTGCAATGCAATTACATTCGCCGATGTGATTACCGCGTGTTCGAAGCAAAATAGCCTAGCCTTGGTTCACATTTAATTGTATACTTCAAAGATGTCATATTTTTGGGCTTGGAATATAAACTAAATTAAATTAAAGAATTAGGATTTTGATTTTAACTTTACTTTATGAACTTTGAGTTTCACATATGAATCAAACAACCCGTGTTGTTAATATCTATCAATTGTTATATTTTATAATATTAATTCATTGAATACACGCGATTTCGTAACGCAAGCAACGCTATATCAGTGGACAGTGAACGAGTTGTCTACGTCACCAGTCTACATATCTGCTACAAAATTCAAAGCAGCTAAAAAAACATGACAATTTATGGTTTGATTCCCTTCAAGCATAAAATAAACTGAAGAACGTTTTGCCGCGCGGCAATCTGACATTCATTATATTAAACATTGTGAATAAATAATATTTCGGAATCACTGACACTAATAATTTGATCGATGCAGTGTTTTTGCGGCTTAGGGGAGACTAATTAAAAGTGGTCCGAAATCTCTTGTTAAAAACTTGCAAAGAGTCTACATAGTACGCCATGTCTTCAGTAGGTCTCAGTAATCTTTGGTAAGACTGTTATTACAACGAAAAGACTCAAGGAAGTCATTTATTTCCTTACTGCTTTAATACAAGTCATTTTAAACAATGTGCATACCATCAAAACAATATTTTTAACATTTTCAGACATTCTTAACATTAAATTTTCACTTCTGCTCCGCTTTTGTCAAGGTCTATATGAAACAAGTACGTCGGCTGTTTAACACTTGTCGTCCTGACAGACAGACAAAATATTTAAAAACAATTTTTAATAATACTGAACTAACCTGACCTTTACAAATTTTGCACCAAGTTTAAATATGCGTGGTTTAAAAACGCCTTAGGTAAAATTGAAAAAATAATTTCTGCGCTAAAATCATTATACTGCATTATTCCAATAAATTACTTGCTGCAGATTGTTGAAACTTACGAAAGTTGAATTTAAAGTGGAGTTAAGTTTATTTCTGGGAAAAAACTATGCCTATCTACAGCGAAAAAAAGTTAAAAGCTGAGATGACTTATCAACACAACAAAGTGATTCAACTCGTCGCCTTTTCGTGTTTGGAATATTTAATCTACTAAAAAATTGTTTATCTTTTGGCAATGCAAATTGAAATATACTCGCCGATGTTTTTTTGCTTTTTATGGTCACCAACGATCCAGAGTAAAAAAGTCAGCCTGGTTTACTTGTAATTCATTCGAGCTTTAAATAATTTTTCATTTATTTTTTCCTATAAAGCAACACGCGCAACTATACACAAATATCCTGTCTCTTCGAGGACTGATTTTTTGTTTGTTCCACACTCGTGACAACAGAAAATTAACTGAACAAAATATTATACTTCCTGTTCCTTTTAGTTCTTGCCTCGCTGATTATTGTTTTTTTCGTTCAAACCTTCGCCTGCTCTCACGACAAAGCTACCGACTACTACTTTTTCATTCACATTTCTGCCTTTGTTCGAGCCCAAATGGCGTTTTTGCAAAAGCAGTATTATTCCACATAAAAACTCTCCGTTGTTGCCGACATTGTTAGTTTAGCATTTTAAGTGTAGCACAGTCAGGTTTTCGAAATTTAGCTTTCCTGGCTAAAAGAGTTTATATTATATCAGAACGGATTGATACATTGCATTTGGAATAAGCTCCCTGTGAGGGTCATGTAAGGCAAACATGACGGCCAGTCTGGTACAGCTTGTTGTATCTGTTATGTCTATTGTTTCTTACAGAGCGTCGTTTCTTTCGGAAGCTCGCTAGTTTCAGGATTTGCTAACAGCCGTGGAATTTTATCTTAACTTTTGTGGGTGACGTTTCTTTAGGGACTTTTTTTTTAATTTTTCCGCTACTGATTAATGCAATGGGGAACTTTTTGCGGCGGCGGTGCAAATAATCTTTCACGCCGCTGTAAACATTATATAGACATTATATAAGCATTTTTTTGTTTGTGTATGTAAAGTAATTTTCAGACAATGGAAACTCAACATAACTAGCAAATTTAGAGACTTACACTACGTCAGTGAGCTTCCGGTCCTTCATTGTCAAGTTTTATAGACAAGTGTCTTTTCTATTTACCATCACAATCAAGTGAAAGAAAAGTAATTCGAAGAAAAACTGAATCAACGCCAAATCCATTCCCAAAAAAACACAAACATTAAAAAAAAAGAAAACACCGAAAAAATCGAAAGGATTTTTCACTTTACGAGTCATTTTACTTTTCGATTTAGTTTCGTGGTCAATCAGTTTCTAGAAATTTTGATTCTTTCATTAAATATGTTCATTTAAATATGTATCGATGGTTCATATTTCTGTATAATTCCAAACGTCTAAGACAAAATTATTTCGATTTTAAAATCAAAAGACGCTGATGATTTTTTCATATTTTATAAACTAAAATACCGAACGCTTAGCTTAGATTATTTTGCGTTAAAAAGAAAAAGTAACAATGCAAGAAAGCGCTCAATGACAGGTCAGCGAACCCGTCGCCTTTTCGTGTTCTGAATTTTTAATCAACCACTGAAAATTTGGATTTATTCTTGGCGGTGGAAAATTATATGCGTAGACTATACGTTTTTCTTCTTGAGGCTTTATATGAGTATAAAAGTATTTTACAAAGTATTTTTCGCCGGCGACAATTCTCTCAATGAACTAAAAATGCATTGGACTATGTTTAAAATGATATCTACATAACCATTTGTCGTTTTACGATTTTTTTATTCCAAAAGAAAATATATTTAAGTGAGACATAATTTAACTCTTTTGCGGCTTTGAACAACTAAATATAAAGATTTAAACACGTCTAATATTTCAGAGGGTTAAGCTTTCTGGTCTGGTTACTCCGACAGTGGAATCCCGATATTAAACTTGAATCAAAATATGTTTCTCGTTGGATCGTTGTTGAATTTGCTTCGCTTAGTCGAACACTGCATCTTTTACCCCTGAATTCTCGAATTGCTCAATTTGTTGAACCAATTCTCGGTTTCCTTGGAAGTTCGAGGAATCTGGATTGTACTGTTAAGCAGACAATAACAGGCTAGTCGCTAAAACCACGGAAAAGCTCCGAGCTGAATCTTGATTTGATATTACTCATACAGGATAGTCTTCTCTTGTGGAATTTCTAAAAAATTAAATACAAATTCAATGCCAATTTAAACTATTATGTCCACTTCGATCGATTACAAGATGACTTGTGGAATTTATTAAAAAGACCGACTAACCTTTTCCCAGAAGCTAGATCATCCAGTATTTAGCGCGCATGTCTTTCAAAAACATTATCATCGGTCCTGTAGGAGCAATGGCACCGAGGAATGAATTTGCTTTGTGATAAGTCGGCCCTTGTAGAAACAGTATTCGCCATACGCCAACCCAAAACCATGGACCGCAAACACGGCTACAAAAACTATTTTCGATCTCGCCTGGACGTAAAGTTTTTTCTTGTTGGACCCTCAGTTTTTCTCCGGGAAAAGTCATATTTTGAAGCTAGCGACGCTAAGGGAAAGGTAAATGATTGAAGTAAATGTTTTCATGCAAATTTCTGCCTTTTTCATAAAGCAAACACAAAAGTGTTTAATTAGTAGGAGCCGATAATGACGTTTTTTTTACAAAAGTGTTGATTTCCATCCATTTGTTTTACAAACCCGAATTCACCACTAAATAACTAGGGCCGGGTTATTCGAAAACCGATTAACGCTATTCCAAGATTAAACGTTAATCGAGAGTTCAATTTCTCTTGTATAAAAGTGTTTTTATTGCTTATGTTTCGTGAAGATTAAGATTAGTTGACGTCAAAACTGGGGAACAAAATATAAACAGATTTAACCAAACTGAAAAGTTAAAAAATCTGAAATCAAAATTCACGCTAATCCTGGATTAGTTAATCGTGATTTAAATAACGTGGCCCATATTATTTCGGTTTGGTGTCTTTTTATCTTTAATCAATTTGATTTTTTCTGCTCGTCAGTTAACTAGGGCGAGGGGAAAATATAACTGAAAAATGTGCAGCTAGCATTTACCGATGAAAGGTCAGTTTCAAAATAACTTTATTAGTCCTGAATATCTATCGAGTTTTGATGTGATTCGATTTGTATCGTGATGCACAGCGACCGAGCGTAATAATTAAAAGATTCAACTGCAGTTGATCAGATCACTAATAAAAGCGACTTAAAGTGGCAGTCTCACCAAGATGTAGTTCTACTTAAAAATCTAATGAAGGTGTTGGTATTAATTAGAAATCCACTAATAGTTGCCTAACCTTGCTAAAATGCACTGTACTGGTCAAAGAAGTTGTTTAAACTGGTTTGGCTATGGACAGGTAGGGAAGAAGTTGTCTAAAACTTGAAAACGTCGGGCCGACGTTTTAAAGTTTGACAGTGTTAGCTGAGTGTTACTTGGAGGAAAATCACTAAAAAAACATTCATTAAGGTTTGTTCACATCTAAGAGAGTGAATTTATGCCTTTTTTGTCGTTTAAAGGTTATTTTGTTGATCAGTGAGTGCACCTTTATAATTCTAGCGTAGTTTACTCAAACACTTAGAAGACCTCTCGTGAATTAGAAGACTACCAGGTATCCAATTCTTACTTCACTGGCCCCAGTCTCCAGGCGTTCTCCGCTGCTTTCTTCACAAGATTTGTTATCACAGGACCTGAGACTAGTGCTCGGCTGGGTCCAGGCTCCTTACTAAACGAGAACGGCCGGTGAAGAAAGTCCGGATTATAGGCTGTTGTCCTCAACAAAAAAGGCTTGGGTGAGATCAAACGGAGTCGTATACTCCCGCAGCTGATCAGCGTGAACATGGATTTGCCTAGAGAGAAGAGAACCAATCACAGACCTAAACTGTTAACAAGCGTCTTTAGCTGCAGATGGCTTGGATGGAAATGGATTACAACTTGAAAAGTTTAGCTAAACTTTTCAAGCTGTTTTCGAACTTCTGCAAAAGATCAATATTTATAGCCGTAGTTAGATTTCTATCCATATATTAAGGTTATATCTTGCTTTAGATGTTCAAAGGTATTGATTTTCATGGGTTAAGTTGTCTACCACTGATTTCAGAACAGTTTAGACCAAAAATCTGCGAAATCCCCGTGACAGAGCTCCTTTAATATCCCAAAGTACAAGGCCGTTGTCTCTACTGAAGCTTGCAGCTACAGATTATAGGTTATTGTCCTCACGAAGAAAGCCCAGGGTGAAATCAAACCGAGTCCCTACTCCCACAGTTGATCAGCGTGAACGTGGATTTGCCTAGATAGAAGAGAACTAATCACAGATCGGGAGCAGACACTATCTGCTGTTCGTGACAAAGCTGGATTACCAAGAACAGATAATTGATGGTCAGGGCATCCACACAGATGCCTCAGTTAAACCCTTACTCTACATTCCTGGAGCACGCAATATCACTGAATGCAGTGATGTCTTTGCATGGTAAGCCTAGCATATTAAGAGATCACTTCAAAAGTCAATTTAAAACCCAAAGTGTGAGAACTCGCCTTCTCTTCTAAAAGCAGCAGCTAGAGAATAGGGACTATTTTCCTCTAGTAACAACCCTTGTGTGCACACTGACTGTAGATATCAACAAATAGTGGAGACTTTGGCCCTTATCTTTGTACTGGAACATTTACTAGATTGATAACTATTTAGCTTGTTAATCTTTTCATTTGTACACAGAAGGTGGTGTATACAAAATGGTCCTAATAGGGGTGTGAAATTATTTCTTGTGAGTTTAATTGTTTTGCCATATCAGTTCAATTAAACTTCATTTCTTAGTTAGTTAGGTTTCTCAGCTATTTATTGAAAGAGAGCTGTTTGATGAAAGATGTAGATCATTGAAAAGGTGAACGTCTATTCTCACGATGGAATCGCTTTGAGGCGTTGATCGCGACGTTTCGAATGCAACACTGCTGGTCTTCATCAGGCGATGAGGTTGATTGTTTACGTGTCTATTGTTATAACGTATCTGCTATTGCTATCGGTGTATTTGTGGCCGGTCCTCTTCTCTCATTGGCTAAGAGCTAAGAGTTTCTTAAGGAAATCAGTTCACGTGGCAGGAAAGGAATAATCAGTTAGCAGAAACCAATGTATAATGCTTGTTCTTCCTCTGGTTTGGTCATGTGCAGTATTTCTTGCGTGGTCCATGTCTTGCAAACATCTCTGCAAGAGATGCCTGTTTTTACAGTACACCAATTAGTGTTGCACATTAGTGCTTTGGTGCCTGTGTGTAGTGGCATTGCAACTTCTCAATTGCAGCCCGAGAGAAATCTTGTCGCTATCATAAACCAGTAGTGTAGTAGGTCATGCTAGCTTGTAATTTTACTGATCCTTCCCTAGTAGTGTGTAACAGCTGCTATTGTTTCTTGGGGCTAGTAGCATTTGTCCCGTTGTTTGTTATACTGTTCTCTTCTCTCCAGTAGTGTAGCAGCTCTCGCCAGCTTGTCATTCTACTCGTTCTCTAATGTAGCAGTTGCTATATTTTTTGGGGCTAGGGGCATTGTTCCTGCTGTTTGTTCTATTGTTCGTTTTTCTCCAGTAGTGTAGCAGGTCCCGTTATCTTGTAATTCTTCTGGTCCTCTAGTGTAGCAGTTGCTACTGTTTTGGGGGCTAGGGGCATTGTTCCTGCTGTTTGTTCTATTGTTCTCTTTTCTCCAGTAGTGTAGCAGTTCTCGCTAGCTTGTCACTCTACTGGTTCTCTAATGTAGCAGTTGCTACTGTTTTGGGGGCTAGGGGCATTGTCCCTGTTGTTTGTTCTATTGTTCTTTTTCCTCCAGTAGTGTAGCAGCTCTCACCAGCTTGTCATTTTACTGGCCCTCCCCCTATTGTGTAGCGGTTGCTATTGTTTTGGGTCCTGTTGTTCGTTCTATCCATGGTAGGACCTTGCGACAGCTGCTACCCGACCCCTTTGCAGAGAAGGACAGGCTCACTCTGTTTAAACAAACACTGAAGAGAAGATTTCGGAACGAAAAAGTCAAAACGGTCAATCTCTTTAAATCCAAGTGTGATCGATATCTGATTTCTCCTTCCAGTGTCAACACATTGTGAAGCAGGCAGGTGATGAAAATATAGAAACTCATCAACGTATGGATTTTACTACCTTGATCAACCAGCAGGCTCTCACAACTAATGGATTGTACTACCTTGATCAACCAGCAAATTCTCACAACTAAAATTGAACGAAAGCTACGGCAATCAGTTAGAAGAATCGATATTTTAAGCTTGTGATTGAACAGGATACAATTTTACTTCAGCTTCCAACTGTCTTGTGTAACTTCGTTTAGTTCATAAATGAAACTGGTGAAATTGTCGGGGGAACCTGAATAACAACCCCTATCATATGGGATTAATACCTGAATACAGTAGAACCCCTATTAAGCGGCCAACCTCGTGAAAATAACAACTGGCCGCTTAACAGGGCCTCGTCAGAAATTAGCATAAGGCATTTTAAAGAGGTAACGTTTATTCAATACAAAATAGCGTGAAAAGGAATAACGGAATTTCTAACTTACAATTAGATTTTTAATTAGGTTTTTACTAGATTTTAAATTAGATTATTGCTTATAATAGATTTTTAACTTTTAGTGTATTTAAGAGGGCCACCAATTTATTGGTTAGTTAACTATTACGTGTCACCCTCATTAAATAAAGTTGGATTGATTGATTGATTGATTGGAATCGCATGAAGATGACAATAAACCAGAGTTTGAATGAATTTATCAGACGTCACTTTCTTTATTTGACTCTGGTCTGTCCAAGTTTGTTGAAAAAAAAATTAAACATCGTTTCAGTTACAGTCTTGTTGGGCGTTAAATAAGGGTAAAAACAATAGAAGAACGCTCATCGGGACGGCAGAAAGGTGGCCGCGGCCGCTTAATAGAGGTAGCCGCTTAAAAGGGGTTTTATTACCAGTAGTTTCCGGAATTAGTAACTGGCCACTTATTGGGGGTGGCCGTTTTATAGGTGGCTGCTGAGCTAATTTTGCAGAAACGAGACCTGTCGATCAAGCTACGGTTTCAGGAAGACCGCTACAATAACTCTTTCAGCATGAGCCCGCGTTTGCCTTGATTCCCAAGCGCGCTCTTAGCTAGGCGCTTACACCCTATGTTTTTTTGGACATTTATTACGTCATAACTAACAATACAACCAAATGCACAAAAGAAACATTCTTACAAGCGTGCACGTTTTGGTTTTTGTGCCAGAGTTGAGGAGCTAAAATCATTACACATATTTCTCTGGGTATTTTGTGTTCCTTCTCAAGATAAAAACGAGACCAGGAAAGGGGAGGAAAGATAGAAGTGGAAAGAAATAATAAATAAACACAAAACTTGTTTTTCAATTACTTTAATCACCCAGTTACTGCGACATTTCTTTTCCAATCTCTTATTTGCATTTTTCAGCAAAATAACCAAAGACAGAAAATTCTTAAAAGTGCACTGGTCTGATTTTCATCTCAGCTCTTTTGGCGGAGTAGTGATATCCTTTCCAGTGATACCAGTTGACACCATCTGCGGCTGATGAGTGTTTTCCGTGATGATACAGACCGTTCAGGTTGGAGTAATGACAGCCTTCATACCACCAGGCTCCTTTATAGGAGACAGCGCAGTTACTGCTCGAGCTGCCATCATTATCCTGATCTTTGGTTGTAAAGGAGGAGCCACGATGAGAAGAAAGAGAATCACCAGCAGTTCCTGAAACAAAACATGAGAATTTAATTTCAAATAATACAGAACTTACAAACACGCGGTTCTACAACAGGAATAGCTACAAACAGGTGGAAATATTGTTTTACTTGTACTTTAAAAAATTCACAACAGAATATTTTAATCACGGATTCATATTTACAGAAAGAAAGTCATCTCTTTTAGATCACCTAGAAAAGAAACAAATAAATTTGATAATAAAACTGCTAGGTAAAGTTTACCTGAGTAAGTTCCAAGGCTCAACTGGTACTTAGTCCTCTCGCTCGTAACTGCAAACATGTCGTACTCGGCGTACGCAGTTTTGCCTGCAGTGTCTTCCAGATCTACTCGAAGCCTGTTCTTTGTTTTCGTCAGCCGGTTTATTTTGTCGAGTCCTAGCCAAAACTCGCTATTCAGGTTACCGAAACCACGTTTGTAGTCGGCCCAGCCGCGGTAGAAATCAATGGAGCCATCCAGTCTCTTCTGGAACACTGTCCACCCTCCACCGGCAGTTGTTTGGTCACAGAACACATCAAAGGCACCTAAACCATCAGGGTCGATTGTATAAACACCGCTGATTCTTTGCCCAGATTTGTACAGCTCGACACAGTTCGTAGCTGTTTAACGTAAAAAGGAGGTTTATCATCGATAAGCATGCACACTTTCTTACATTTCGCTAACTTTTCAACACACAACCAAGCTTGTTCTTACCTTTCACAGACGTCTTGTTGCCTTTGAGGATGTTGATGTCATCTTGTACTTGAGTGAGTTGTTTCTTCATTTCTTGAAGGATCGTTTCAATCTTCTTGTTTGGCCCTGCATAGAAGCTGTTGTACACGTTGTTACAATGCTTTGCGGCTGTAGAACTGACTGGGGTGCTATTAGCGTTATTTCCTGGCGTAGCTGAAGTTTGACTGGCCAGAAAGAGCGCCAAGAAGAGCACACGGCAACGAAAACCCGAGGAAACACAAATCATTGTGCGAATTTGATCAAAGCCTAACTTAACCGCAGTTGACTGTGAGACAGACTGGCGAAAAAGCAGATGTGACTCATCTTAAGTACAACAAGTTGCTTGCGTCACTGAGTTCGCTGCAAGACATTTTTCATGTTTTTCGGGTGCACGTGCTACTTATTCTATTTTAGGACGATCCTGTATGCTGCCTGCTTTGACAGATTCGGGAAAAATGTTGAGTGCTTTGTAAAGAACGATTTAAACAACAAGAAAAAATGTTCCGACTTTTTTTAGTGACACCAGTAAAAAAATCTCTTTGCTATTGCTAAATCGAAATGGTGTGGCAATTTCCCTCAGTATTATGTACTACGATTAATTTCTCCGCTAGCAATTCAATGCAGCAAGGTTTACCGCGCAGTAAATATAATATTTCATTAAACACTGACTGTGAATAAAATTCCAGATAAAAGATGGACCTTTACTTCCTCACTGTCGATACAAAGCGTATTTTGATTGCATGGAGTTTGAGGTGCACAGAAAAAGGTTGGAAACGCTCAAACACGCTGGTGATGTTTGAGGCAAATTTTGCTCAGTAATATGCGCAAAGAAAACCACTATAAAATTCGAGACTGACCAAGAGAAACTGAAATCAGTTCTGTTTCTGTTAACGTACGATTAATGTCTGCTCACTAAAATGAACAGCTCGAGGGAAAGTATAGCATATGCAGATTTTAACAGCGAAGATTTTACTGAATGTGTTTTAGCCTACTGATCGGTTTTGATAATTTATCATTTATTTTTTCCTATAAAGTAACACGCTCAGCTATACAAAAATATCCGGTCTCTTCGACGACTGATTTTTTGTTCGTTCCACACTAGTGGCAGCAGAATATTCTACAAAATATTGTACTTCCTGTTCCTTTTAGTTCTTGCCTCGCCTTTTTTCCGTTCAATCCGGCCTAGTCTCACGACGAGGCTACCGAGGCTAAGGGAAAGTACTACTTTTTCATTCAAATTTCTGCCTTTGTTCGAGCGCACACAAACGTGTTTTAATCTGCGCTGGAGCCAAAATGGCGTTTTTGCAAAACGGTATTATTCCAGTAAACCACTTGCCGTTGTTGCCGACATTTTCAGTCTAGCATTTTAAGTGTAGCACAGTCAGGTTTCCAAAATTTAGCTTTCCTGGCTAAAAGAGTTTATATTATGTCAGAACGGATTTGTACATTGCATTTGGAATAAGCTCCCTGTGAGGGTCATGTAAGGCAAACATGGCGACCAGTCTTGTACAGACCCACAGCTTGTCGTATCTGTTACGTCTATTGTTTCTTAGGCCTGGTTTAAACGTCGCATTTTACATGCGCCGAATACAATACTAATTCGAGTCGACTCGAATTAAAAAAATTCGGCATTTGGCTTTAAACGTTGCATTTAATTGTGCCGCATTTCATTGCTGAGCTATTGCTGAGCGTTCAATTCCAAATATAAAAACCAAAAATTTAAATTATCCGTCGTGGTTCAGGTTGTCCACAATACGCAAAATTTGGCCATTTCACGTTGTTGTTCCGCAAAGAACGGCTATGAAACTGGAGCAGTCGAATATTTGACTGACTGCTCGCATTTACTTCAAATATGCCGTATTTAATTGTTTTAAACATCGCATTTCACATGCACTTAATTCGACAATTTGATTCGGGGCATGTAAAATGCGACGTTTAAACCAGGCCTTACAGAGCGTCGTTACTTTCGGAGGCTCGCTAGTTTTAGGATTTGTTAACAACCATGGAATATTATCTCTATACTTTTGTGGGTGACGTTTCTTTTGGGACTTTTCAGTATAATAATTTTTTGGCGGGTTAATTTGTCTGCTACTGAGAAGTGCAATGGGGAACTTTTTGCGGCGGCGGTGCAAATAATCTTTCACACTGCTATAAATATTATAGCTAAAATTGTTTTTTGTTTGTGTATATAAAATATTTCCAGGTGTATCAATAACACTTCCAAAAGACTAGCACAGTGGAAACTCAGTATAACTAGCAAATTAAGAGACTTCAACTACGTGAGCTTGACTATACTGAGAATATATTGTCCGCAAAACAAAAGTTCAGACATTCTACTTCTATACTTCCGGTCCTTCAAGTTTTATACATGTAAACAAGTGTCTTGTCTATTTACCAGCACAAGTCAATCAAGCGAAACTAAAGTAATTCGAAGAAAAATTGAAGCAACACCAAACCCTTTCCCAAAAGAACACAAAAATTCCAAAAAAATTCCAAAAAAAGAACACCGAAAAAATCGAAAGGATTTTTCACTTTTTTCCGAGTCATTTTACTATTCTATTTAGTTTCGTTGACAATCAGTTTCTAGAAATTTTGATTCTCTAAGAGAAAATTATTTCGATTTTAAAACCACAAGACACTGCTATTACTCTGATGACTTTCCATATTTTATAAACTAAAATACCGAACGCTTAGCTGAGTTTATTTTGCGGTGAAAAAGAGAAATATAGCAATGCAAGAAAGCGTTCAATGACAGGTCAGCGAACTCGTCGCCTTTTCGTGTTTTGAATTTTTAATCAACCACTGAAAATTTGGATTTCTTCTTGGCGGTGTAGAATTGTATGCGTAGACTCTACGTTTCTAAGTCTTATTCTTTTTATGAGTATATAGGTATTTTATAAAAGTATTTTTGCCCGGCGACAATTCTCTCAATAAACTAGAAATGCATTGGTCTATGTTTAAAATGATATGTACATAGCCATTCGTCGTTTTACGATTTTTTTTATTCCAAAAGAAAATATATTTAAGTGAGACATAATTAAAATTTTTTGCGGCTTTGAACAACCCAAATATAAAGATTCAAACAAATCTTATATTTCAGAGGTTCAGCTTTCTGGTCTTGTTACTCAGACAGTGGACTCCCGATAACTTGAACTAATTCGTTTCTCGTTGGATCGTTGTTGGATTTGCTTCGTTTAGTTGAACACTGCATCTTTTATCCCTGAATTCTCGAATTGCTCAATTTGTTGGACCAATTCTCGGTTTCCTTGGAGGTTCGAGGAATCTGGATTGTACTGTTAAGCAGACAATAACAGGCTACTCGGTCTTGATTTGATATTACTCATACAAGATAGTCTTCTCTTGTGGAATTTCTAAACAATTAAATTCAAATTCACCTGTAGCTCTCGAAGATCGCCAACGCCGGTTTGAACTATTATATCCACTTCGATCGATTACAAGATGACTTGTGGAATTTATTTAAAAGACCGACTCACCTTTTCCCAGAAGCTAGATCATCCAGTGTTTAGCGCGCATGTGTTCCAAAAGCATTATCATCGGTCGGGTAGGAACAATGACACCGAGGAATGAATTTGCTTTGTGGTAAGTCGACCCTTGTAGAAACAGTATTCGCCATACGCCAACACAAAACCATGGACCGCAAACACGGCTACAAAATTTTGGATCTCGCCTGGACGTAAAGTTTTTTCTCGTTGGACCCTCAGCTTTTTCTCGGGAAGAGACATATTTTGAAGCTAGCGACGCTAAGGAAAGGTAAATGATTGAGGTAAATGTTTTCATGCAAATTTCTGCCTTTTTATAATGCAAACACAAGAATGTTTGATGATGACGTTTTTTTTTACAAAAATGTTGATTTCTATCCATTTGTTTTACAAACTCGAATTACGTTCTAATTCGCTACGCTCAACCGAACGTAAATAATTTTACACTTAAATCCCTGTAAACAATCAAACAGACACGGCAAGAAATATGGTAGGATACGCAAGCGGATCCAAACAGTTTAATACATAATCAAAGCATTTTACAACTCCAGAAAACGAGAAAACTTCTTATAACCATTCTCATTAAATTGAATGCTTACATTTCGGTATAATTTCGGTAGAAATGTCAGAACTAGCATAACAAAATTTAAGTCCTAAATACTTTGTTACTTGTAGCCTGTTATCGAGGCTTTCTTCAACATGAATATCTTTGGCAGCGTCCGTCTTCCATCTGCCGTGTACTTTCAAGAGCCTTTCCGAAACCGAATTACAACTGTTACGAACAACGGATGTTATTCCCCCGGACCTTAAACTATGGAGACCATAATCACCCGGATTAAAACCCAGTTGTTTTAATGCATTTTTAAGAATTTCCCTACATGACGTATAAGAGATTTTACCATCTCTTAGGGTGTAACTAGCGTTGCTCTTGTGAAAAACAAGGCGTCGGAACAAAGGGAGATTACTATTAGCATCCATACCAGCTAACTTCATATACTTTCTAAGAACACTAACCGGACAATCTCGAGTTCCCGATGAACTGATATAAACATAATTACCCTCCCTATAAACATCGGTCTGACTCCGAGGCACAAAAATCCTTATATAGTCACTATAAAATTCAATATGGTTAGGAACGATATTACATAACTCACTATATCGGAAAAACCAGCGAAAGCTAACGAACATAGAGAAGCTACAAGAAGATCGTTCAAATTAGCATCTTCCTTGCTATATAAATCAAGAATAGCCTTTATTATCTGAGGGGAAAAAGGCTTCTTCTTAACAACTGGCTTAGATTTGGTGCGTTTGGTCGACTCAATAATATTCTTACAAAAATCGCTGTCAAGAGGATTACGATCGAGGCTAGGAACGAACGAGAGTTTGGATCATAGTTGCGCTGGAAGCACAAGACTGATGGATATCGAATAAATAAAGGGACACTGTGCTCACAGAAAATGGCAGTTGAACTCTTAGTTTTCTGGTCCTGCACCAGTCTAGAAACTTCTTAATAACCCGGAGGTAGGCTTTTGCAGTAGAGATTGATCGAGATTGTGCCATCACCTTTACGATCCGATCAAAGCACAGAGATGAAGACAACAGGAGGGGCTCCCACGCTCTGCTTGAATTGAGTATCTGAAACAACAAAGCAAAACACTAAAAGTGAAAGAAAGGTGCTTCACTCGTGTAGACCATAAACAAAAGATTATTAATTTCAAAGCAGAGAAAACAAAAAGGTGCGGCCACCCATGCCAAGGATAAAAGTGTTACTCTCAATAAGGCCAGTGCCTACACTGACAGGTGCGGTCACCTGGTCAAACAACCCCAGCAATGCACGTTCAATAGGGCCAGTGCCCACGAGGACAGAAATTCTTATCACCCCGTACATTCAATTGGGTGCAAACGCCCCAAGCTAAGGCAAGCGCCTAAGCAATAACGCAAACAGGATCGATCACCTAACTAAACCAACGTTTATACTGCCACATTCAGAAAAGGCCAGTGCCCACAAGGTCAGGAAAACTTGAAACCCCCGTACATCCAATGGGGTGCAGTAAACTGTGAAAAAGGTGCAGTAACCAATAGCACTGTGTAAAAGAGAAAAACACGCATACTTATCATAACATCACAATAATCTGGGTGCAGTAACCCCCAGTGTGTGGCCTGTGCCCACTTGCTTGAATGATAAATAAACGAGAGGAACGGCTAGTCAATAAATTCCATCCTAAGGGCAACGATGTATCCCTTAAAGTGCTCGGATCCTAAAAGGGAATTGCGATTCCTGCAATGAACGAGGGACTGGTTCCCGACATGCGTGCTGTAATCCGATATATACTTAAGATACTTATTTGCTACTAAAGGCCAAAAATGAGCAGAAGGCCAAAACGGTACAACGACAGTACCAACAGCCTTTTGACACTTCATGTAATGCAGAACCCTCGGGACGATAGAAACAGGCGGGACCACCCAACAGTTCTCTTCCCTAAGAGGCTGAATAAAAAAGTCAACTCCAGCTGTATTGGGATTCCAAAACCGAGAAAAGAATTTGGGCAGCTTATGATTATAATAATTTGCGAAACAGTCTACAGTATGGGTTCCCCAACGAGCATCGAGAGACAAAAACAAATCATCGGTAATCTGCCAATCGTCGGTGTCCAGCAAGCGACTTATATAATCGGCCTGTTGATTTAAAGTACGGGGAATCCACTGCACCTCTAAGTAGATCCCTGACTGAATGCAAATCTTGAAAATACTTCTTGCCATTCTGTGTAAATCTAACTTCATACTGCCTACTTCAACGATTCTGGCAGCTGCTTGATTATCGGTAAACCATTTGACATGTGACCCTTTAAGCACTGGAGCAAATGCTTGCAAGGAAAATTCAATTGCATGAAGCTCCCTCCATGTGGAGCTCTGCGAGCTTTCAAACTCCGTCCACATTTTATGGCACACGTATTCATCATTAAATCCAATAACAGAGCCACAACCGGTAGCGCTAGCATCAGAATAAACAAAATGGCTGGGACATGTGCTTACAAAACAATTTCTACTGTTAACATTCTTGATGTTATTTTTCCAAAATAACAATTCCTCTTGGCAGTAATCGTCGAGGCGAAATTCTAAATCCCATTGGTCATAACACAAGGTAGACATGACACAATGCCTGGTCATAATTCTAGCAATATTGCCAACCACAGGACCAGTAGAAATAATTTGCCCCGTAAATGAAGCTAATCTTCTTGCAGAAACCATAAAATTTGCGTCGATAATCTGATCAATGGTGCATAGAATCTTTGTGACCCTTCTGTCCACAATTTTCAAAGTTCCTAGAACCGAATTCCAAGTGATACCTAGCCAGTTCAAAGTCTGGGTGGGTTCCCATACCGACTTTTCATCATTGGTTATAAATCCTGCACTGGACAAATCCTTTCTTACAGCTTGTGCCGTAATGCTACAGCCCTGCTTATCCTGAACTGTGGCCCAACCGTCATCCAGATTGAGTCTAGCAGACTTGTTATTTCTTAACTTTACAGGCATAGGTGTACTGGTAAATGGTAATTGATATCCGTTTACAATAATCGATCGAATAAAATCAGGTGCGCCCATAGATTTCCAAAAATTAATATGGGCCCTCAGATTGCCCTTTACGCATAAGGAACGACCACTTTCCACTTCGAATTTTTCTACAATTCCTTGTACCTGCGCTAAGTCCTCTTCAATACTTGATAACTGACTGGTTTGACTAAACTCCTGTTGGCTTGTTGTAGGAAGGCCCTGGGAAGGAGTTACGAGAGTAGGACTGGTAACTGTAGTTTCCTGGCCAAAAGGCAGATCGGCCTTTGGCCCAGTGGCCATATCTCCCACATTTGAAGCACTTGAAGCCTTCGTAGGTAACATCTCTACGGCCCAGAAATGAAAAAACAACAAAAGAACACAGTAAGCTGGGTGGGAGGGAGGGGTGTGTAGCGACATATAAACTGCGTGGATCGCAAGCGTGAGTGGAAAATAACGGTCGAAGAAAATATAAATAACAGAAACTAACCAATCACAGGTCTTGTGTGACGGAACGCACGTAAATGTGCGACAACAAGTGTGACAGAATTCAACAGAACTAATTATCTGGAATACCAGCGGAAAATACATTTCACTATTGTCCACTAAATAACCAGGGCCGGGTTATTCGAAAGCCGATTAACGCTATTCCAAGATTAAAAATTAATCGAGAGTTCAATTTCTCTTGTATAAAAATGTTTTTATTGCTTATGTTTGGTGAGATTAGTTGACGTCAAAACTGGAGGAACAAAATATAAACAGAACACCTCACTGAAAAGTTAAAAAACTGAAATCAAAATTCACGCTAATCCTGGATTAGTTAATCTTGCTTTGAACAACCTGGCCCATATTATTTCGGTTTGGTGTCCTTTTTTTTTAATCAATTTGATATTTTCTGCTCGTCAGTTAACTAGGGGGAGGGGAAAAAATAACTGAAAAATTTGAAGCTAGCATTTACCAGTGTTAAAATAACTTTATTAGTCCTGAATATCTATCAAGTTTTGATGTGATTCGATTTGTATCGTGATGTATAGCGACCAAGTGTAATAATGAAAGATTTAACTGCATGCAGTTTTACAGATCACTAATGAAAGCTACTTAGCTCTACTTTACTGACCCCAGTCTCCAGGCGTTCTCCGCTGGTTATCGCGAGAACTGAGACGAGCGGTGACCGATGACATCACCAGCACCAGGCTCCTTACTATTTAAACGAGACCGGCTGGCGAAAAAGCCCGGGAATTAGAATGTGTGTTTTGTTCTGAGCATTTTGTCTCGTCTTCTTGGTCTGACTTATGTCAAAACTGTTCTTTGTAATCTCTTAATTCTCTGTTATCTCTGTAAGTGAGCTTTGAAGTTGTCGTAGTTTAAATGCCAAAGGACAAGGCCGTTGTCTCTACTGAAGCTTGCAGCTACAGGTTATAGGCCGTTGTCCACAAGAAGAAAGGTGAGATCAAACCGAACCGCATACTCCCGCAGCCGATCAGCGTGAACGTCGTTTTGCCTAGAAAGAAGAGAACCAAACAGACAGGCTCTGCTCTGCGTGACAAAGTTGAATTACCAAGAATAGATAATTGATTGTCAGGGCATCCACACAGATTCCTCAGTTAAACCCTTATTCGGTATTCGTGAAGCACGCAATATCACTGAACATTTGTCAGCTATCAGTTCAATTAAACGGCATTTCTTAGCGTTTGAAGTTGTCCTTCAGTAGCATCTCGAGTGTTCACTCGTATTATTTGTTAAACCATCGAATAAGGGATTTATTATTCCACTAATAAAATTAAGTTTGGTTCGGCCCTTTGAATTGAATTAAAGAGTTAGATATACGGGAATCATTTCTTGAGGGCTAGCTTTGATCATTTCATTTTTTTTTTACTTGTCTGAGAACAAGGATTTCTTGTTTTTCCATCTTTGTTTGGAAATTCTGCCGCAGTTATGCAGCTTTGCTTTCCTTGTCAAAACTTTCCCGCCTTGAAAGAGGAAGATAAAGAGAAAAGAAAAACGATAGAAAGGGAGAGAAAAGGAAAGGAGCCATAGAATAGCAGGTAGAATATTGGCGAAAAGGAAGAATTATCTGCTTATGCAACTTCCCGAAAACTGACATATACTTTTGCCAACTTATTTTTTTGAATTTAGCGAGTGCTTCACTAAGCGCAACGTTAACCCAGATATATCCTGCTTTCTCTTTCGTTAATCTCCTTAATCACATAATAAATAGTGACAAAACTTATATTTTTAATTAGTTTTAATCAGCCAGGTACTTTGAGATTTCTTTTACAAATTTTCTTCTTTGTACTTGTCAACGAGCAAGTACAAAAATAGAGAACGTTCTAATAGCGCACTGGTCTGATTTTCATCTCAGCTCTCTTTACAGAGTAGCTATAACCTCTCCAGGTTCCCCAGTTTACACCGTTAAAGCCTGAGTGTTTTCCGTTGTGAAAGAAACCGTTCAGGTTGGAGTTATTACAGTTTCCGTACCACCAGGCTCCTTTACGCTGCACAGCGCAGTTACCACTCGGGTCGCTGTCATTGTCCTGATCTTTGGTTGTAAAGGGCCGACCACGATGATAAGAAAGAGAATCACCAGCAGTTCCTGAAAACAAAACGCGAGAATTTGATTTTAACTGTAAGAGAATAGATGATCAAACGTATTTTTCAAGTAAATGATAAGAGAATAATCTACTTTACGCTTTTTATACAATGTATGAAGTGACTAGGTTCTTTCAACAATGAACAAATTCAAATTCCCTCTTAACGTAAATTTCTTGCTTGTAAGTGGAGAAAAATTTTATAATTTTACTGACCTGAGTAAGTTCCAAGGCTCATCTTGTACTTAGTCCTCTCGCTCGTAACTGCAAACATGTCGTACTCGGCGTAAGCAGTTTTGCCTGCAGTGTCTTCCAGATCTACTCGAAGCCTGTTCTTTGTTTTCGTCAGCCGGTTTATTTTGTCCAGTCCCAGCCAAAACTCGCCATTCAGGTTAGCGAAGCCACGTTTGTAGTCGGCCCAGCCGCGGTAGAAATCAACGGAGCCATCCAGTCTCTTCTGGAACACTGTCCACCCCCCACCGGCTGTTGTTTGGTCACAGAACACATCAAAGGCACCTGAACCATCAGGGTCGATTGTATAAACACCGCTGATTCTTTGACCAGATTTGTACAGCTCAGCGCAGTTTTTGGCTGTTGAGCAAAAAAAAGTTGCGAAAAAATTGTCGCAATGTGCTTCTTACATGAGAACGGATCAATATATTACAAAAGAATTGCTAAAGAAAACGACTGTCGCCTACTCGTAAAATTCGTAGTCAACTCAGTAGCTCCAAGAAGATTATTGATAATAATCGAAAAACAAATCTCAAAACATGAACAGATCTGTTCTTACCTTTCACACATGTCTTGTTGCCTTTGAGGATGTTGATGTCATCTTGTACTTGAGTAAGTTGTTTCTTCATTTCTTGAAGGATCGTTTCAATCTTCTTGTTACACTGCTTTGGGGTGCTATTAGCGCTATTTCCTGGCGTAGCTAAAGTTTGACACGCCATAAAGAACGCCAAGAACAGCAAACCCGAGGAAATACAAATCATTGTGCGAATTTGATCAAAGCCCAACTTAACCGTAGTTAACTGTGTCACGGACTGGTGAAAAAGCGGATGTGACTCATCTTTAGTACAACAAGGTGTTTACGTCACTGAGTTCGGTGCAAGACATTTTTCATGTCTTTCGGGTGCACGTGCTACTATTTTCTATTTTCGTGTATGCTGCCTGTTTTGACAGTCTCGGGAAATGGGTTGAGTGCTTTGTAAAGAACGATCAAATCAACATGCACGAAAAAAATGATCCGACTTTTTTTAGTGACACTAGTAAAAAAATCTCTTTGTGATTACTAAATCGAATCCCTCAGCATTATGTACTACAAAAAAGTGAAAGCTCTTTGTTGTTATACTCTGGTTATTTATCCTTTATTTTTGGAAAAACAACAACTATAAAACTCGACACTATGTAGATGATGATTTTGGAAACCAAGAGAAACTGAAATGGTTTCTGTTAACGTATGATTAATGTCTGTACTTTGACTTCGCTTGTTCGTTGATGTCTGCTCAGTAAAATGAACAGATCGAGGGGAAGAACAATGACAATTTGCAGCATGCAGATTTTAACAGCGAAGGTTTAACTGAATTTGTTTTAGCCTACTGATTGGTTTTGATAATTTATTAGTTTGTGTTTTCCTATAAAGCAACACGCGCAGCTATTTAAGCAAAAGACCACTGCAAAATTAAAAAGATTATTTGTACCCTAAAATCATAAAACTGCATTATTCTACAAAACGGCCTGCTGTAGATTGCTGAAACTAAAGAAAGTTGAATTTGAAGTGTAGTAAAGTTTATTTCGAAAAACAAAAACTATATCTAGCTATAGCGACAAAATTTAAAAGGTGAGATGACTTATGAACACAGCAACTCGTAGCCTTTTCGTGTTTGGAATATTTAATCACAGCTTTTAGACAATACCACTGAAAAATTGTTTATCTTTTGGCAATGCAAATTGAAATATACTCGCCGATGTTTTTGTGCTTTTCATGGCCTCATACTATCAAGAGTAAAAAGGTCTCACCTGGTTTAATTGTAATTTACTTGGAGCTTTAAAATATTATAACCTAAAGTAGTTTTGAAGCTACAGTATCTGATGATTTAAGTCCTCGAAAACATATATTAAAAACATTCTCCGTCCTTCATTCATTATGAAATAAAGCGACGGCTTTCTCAGACAATCATGATCAACATAAAAACTTATGCATCCGGCCTATTTTTCGTGTTTCCTGTCTTCGCAACCTTGGCACTATGTAAAACGTGTACCATATGTAGGCCGAAAATTAAG
This sequence comes from Meandrina meandrites, assembly GCA_963693305.1. Classification (NCBI taxonomy): domain Eukaryota; kingdom Metazoa; phylum Cnidaria; class Anthozoa; order Scleractinia; family Meandrinidae; genus Meandrina; species Meandrina meandrites. The sequence continues at coordinate 44,782,647 of OY855905.1, read as the reverse complement.
AAGAACACTGGCCTTAAAAGAGTTTATATTATATATATCAGAACGGATTCATACATTGCATTTGGAATAAGCTCCCTGTGAGGGTCATGTAAGGCAAACATGACGACCAGTCTGGTACAGCTTGTTGTATCTGTACATAAATAAATAAATAAATAAATAAATAAATAAATAAATAAATAAATAAATAAATAAATAAATAACGTGTCTTTAGTGCAATTGATAAACTACATATCAATAGTTACAATAGTAAGAATATTAAAAAGAGCCAAATACAGGAATAAGGATAAAGGATAAGGACGAAGAATAACCCGAATATGTTCATTGTGCCCAATAATTTAGACAACAAATGAAGATCTTAGTAAATAAATGTAATATTTCGGTATAAGCTATACAGTACCATCATCAGACTTAAAAAATTAACATACAAGCTTGATCTTAAATACTTTGGGTCACGCAAGACGAAACAAAATGTTTACTCAGGAGAATAGAGAGAGTTCTCTGCTGGATTTCAGTCCATTGTTGAGGGAAGGTGCTATAGGCGTTTGGTGAAATATGCCTCTTTGTACAGGAGAAGATTCCAATTATTGTCACTGTCTAATACTGTTGTATTATCGCGGACAACTTGGGTGAAATATTCTTTGTCATAACTAACAGGAGGTGGAACAATGTCAGTATTTAAAGTATCTGGTAAATTACACAAATTACGGATGAAAAGTAAATGATCACACTTTCGCAAGTGTTTGTAAATATGCGCTCTCCTTGTCAGAGATAGCGTGTTCATGTGTTCTTTGTTGTATCTGTCCTGTCGATTGTTTCTTAATGACAAGCCAAGTTACCTTTCAAATCACTATTTAAAGAGCGTTGTTATTTTTGGAGGCTCGTATCTTTCGGGATTTCTTAACAGCCATGGAATTTTATCTCTACTTTTGTGGGTGACGTTTCTTTCGGGACTTTTCAGTATAATAATTTTTTGGCAGGTTAATTTTCTCCGCTACTGAGAAGTGCAATGGGGAACTTTTTGAGGCGGTGGTGCGAATAATCTTTCACACCGCTATAAACATTCTAGATAAAATTGTTTTTTGTTTGTGTATATAAAGTAGTTTTCAGGTGAATCAATATAACTTCCAAAAGATTAGCACAATGGAAACTCAACATAACTAGCAAGGGACTTAAACTAAGCGAGTTTGAATACTGAGAATGTATCGCCCGCAAAACAAAAGTTTACAGACATTCTACTGCTATACTTCCGGTCCTTCATTGTCAAGTTTTATAAACAAGTGTCTTTTTCTATTTACCAGCACAATCGAGCGAAAGAAAAATAATTCGAAGAAAAATAGAAAAATTGAAGTAACACCAAACCCATTAAGCGTTTAGACAAATTAAAAAAAAACCACACACACACACACTGAAAAATCGAAAGGATTTTTCACTTTTTTCAGATTCATTTAACTATTATATCAGTTTCCTTGTCAAACAGTTTCTAGGAATTTTGATTCTTTCGTTAAATGAGTTCATTCAAATATGTATCGATGGTTCATATTTCTGTGTAATTGCAAACATCTAAGAGAAAATTATTGCGATTTTAAAACCACAAGACACTGTTATTACTCGGATGATTGTTTCATATTTAATAAACTAAACTTTGCTACCGAACGCTTAGCTGAATTTATTTTGCGGTAAAGAAGAGAAATGTAACAATGCGGGAAAGTGTTCAATGACAGGTCAGCGAACCCGTCGCCTTTTCGTGTTCTGAATTTTTAATCAACCACTGAAAATTTGGATTTCTTTTTAGCGGTGGAAAATTATATGCGTAGACCCTACGTTTTTCTACTTGAGGCTTTATATGAGTGTATAAGTATTTTATAAAAGTATTTTTCCCCGGCGACAATTCTCTCAATAAACTAAAAATGCAAAAGGACTATGTTTTAAAACGATATTTACACTAACCATTCGTCGTTTGGCGATTTTCTTATATTCCAATAGAAAATAAATCAAAGTGAACGACCGAAAAGTCAAACATATTATATTTCAGATATTTCAGAGGTTAAACTTTCCGGTCTGGCTCACAGGAGTATACAGCGGAATTCTGATTTCCAGAGTCTGCCGATATAACGATAACCAAAATTCGTTTCTCCTGGACTTGCTTCGCTCAGACAGTCGAACACTCTGAACACTGCAATTTTTACCAACGAATTACGAATTCTCGAATTGCCCAATTCTCGATTTCCTTGGAGGCTTGCACTGTAGAGCATACAATAACAGGCTACTCAGTAAAACCACGGATAAGCTTCGTGCCGAGTTTTGGTTCGATATTACTCATACAGGATAGTCTTCTCTAATTACAGAATTCCTAAACAATTAAATACAAAATCACCTGTAGTTCACGATGATCACCAACGTCACTTTTAAAAGTATTGTTCATTTTGATCGATTACAAGACGACTTACCTTTTCTCAGAAGTTACACCTTCCAGTATTTTGCGCGCATGTGTTCCCGGCAAAAGCATTTTGCATCGGTTCTGATGGAAGCAATGCCACCGAGGAATGAATTTGTTTTGTGATGAATAAGTAGGCCCTTGTAGGAACACTGATCTAAAGCGCCAACACACAGCCGTGGGAAGCAAACACGACTAAAAAACTATTTTAAATTCTCTGTTAGGCCCTCAGCTTTTTCCGGAAAAAGTCGTATTTTGAAGCTAAAGGCACTAAGGGAAAGGTAACTTGAAGACGTTTTCATTCAAATTTCTGTTGTTTTTTTGTCATAGAGTTAACACAAACGTGTTTGTTTAGTTGAAGCCAATGATGACGTTTTTACAAAAACGTTGATTTCCATCCTTCGCTTTAGAAACTCTAATTCCTCATCATTCACTGAATAACCAGATTATTTCGCTTTGATGTATTTGTTTTATGTTAAAATAATAATTACCGTCCCGTCTGCTCATCAGTAACTAGGGGAGGAAAATACAATTGAAATATATCAATATTTGCAACTTTTACGAACAAAAGTCAGTTGAATCTTATCAATAAGTCTAATCGGTATTAACAATCTGCTCATGTCTCGCGTTTTAATGTTTGATTTTTATCGTGATATCAAACGACCCAAACGCTCTTAAAGCTCTTATTTGTTTGAGTTTTAAAATTGTATCTCTTGGGACCTAAAGCAAAGTTGAGCCGCATCCAGATTGGTATCCTTTTCGTGAAAGTAAAACTCAAAACAGCAAGGAAACGCCAACGATAATGCTAATAACTGATTACAACAATACAGCCAACCTCGTTCCCAGGGTCTCTCTCTCCCCGCCCCCAAGAGCGCTCTTGGGGGCGGGGAGAGAGAGAGACCCTGGGAACGAGGTTGCAATACAGCAAGGATTGTACTACATGAAAAAAAAAAAAATAGACTTTGCGAGACACCAACACGACAGCTCTCCACGGTTGCAGCTGTGCTGTATCGGCAGTTCTGGTCGTGTTGGTGTCAAAGTCTACTTTTTTTCACCTAGTATCAGCCTTGCTATATTGTTTGTTATGTTATCCTTTTCGGGAGTAGATCAAATTTTCCGACTAACATCCCCGCCTCTTTTATATAATATCTTATAGGGATAGTGCCGGGTCAGGTTTTCCGCTTCTCAGACACAATTTACATTGGACTGCATTTGATGTTCACGGTTTTGTCATCTCGAGTTTCGAGTGACTGTCAACTCATATTTGACCGATACTGTACATTGACTCATTGACTCATTCATTATCCAAAAAAAGATGAAAGTCCACATACCTACGCATTGCGGACCCACTTTTATTCAGCATATCTGATGGAAAAAAAAAAATAAATAAAATAAATAAATAAATAAATAAATACAGAAACTGACAGAAAAGTTTGTTGCTTTCCTACCGTGAAGTCCCGAAAGCAAGGAGGACGTTTAACAGTCTTTTTCTACCTGCCGAAAGGAAAAAAACTTCACAGTCAGTCTCAGTTGACAGATGAAAAGAACAGTAAAACGTGTTGAAAAGAGTTTATATTACATCAGAACAAATTAATGTATTGCATGTGAACAAAGGGTCATCTAAAGCAAACATGACGACCAGTCTGGCACAGCTTGTTGTATCTGTAATGTCGATTGTTACTAAATAACAAGTCAAGTTACCTTTCAAATCACTATTTACAGAGCGTCGCTAGTTTCGGTCGCTAACAACCGTGGAATTTTATCGCGTCTTCTGTGCGTCGTTTCGTTTGGAACTTTAATTGCAGTCAGTAATAATTTATGGCGGGTTAATTTCTTCGCTGGGAGGGCAATGCAGAAAGTTTTGGGGCAGTACATCTATTAAATAAAAATGAAATTATATATCTTGTCTTTGTTTGCGTACAAATATTTCCAGCTGAATCAATCGATGCAATTTCCTGAAGACTACCTAACATCATGGAAACGTAAGATAACTTAAAGTAGGAGACTTAAATTAAGCCAGTTTGAATAATAAGAATACATACAAAATGATACTGTTCAGACATTATACTGTAAATTTTCATTTTTGGTATCCATTGTCAAGTTTTATAAACAAGTGCCTCTTCTATTTACAGTCACAAAATAATACTGACTGACAAAAAATATATTCGTAGGAAAAATTAAATCAACAACAGCGTAAAAGAACATTGAGAGAATCGATACGATATTTCAAAATTTTCGGTCATGCTACTAAAAACCCGCCACTTAAATTATAGAAATTCTTACATGTAAATTTTTTGTTAGAGATGTTGATTAGAATATTTGTTAGGGTTACAACAAATGCACTTCGGATATTTGTGTGAGTGCTTTGTAAATCACAGAGAAAATTTCTAAGATTATTTCGATGTCTTGTGGTAAAAACAAAATGGCATTACTCTGATAAATTTTTGTACTTTTATAAACTAAATCAGTTTGGTATTGAACGCTTAGCATAGTTTATTAAGATGACGATGAGAAGCGTACCTAGAAAACGAAGACAGGAATCTGACGTGTCAGCGAACCCGTCGCCTTTTCTTGTTCGGAATATTTAATCACAGCTACTGAAAAATTAATGTTTTTTTTGGCAGTGGAAAATGTGTAGGCTTATTAGATTTTAAGTTCTGATATTTGAAGCATCTTACGTGCATTTATAGTGAAAAGTATTTTTTTTCGCCAACGACAACTCTCACAATATGTTAAAAATGCAGAGGCTTTTGTACATTTGAATCTGTCTCAAAGGTTGCAACTAAACTCAGACACATATGTTTCAGATCAAGGTTCAGCTTTCCGGTCTCTCAGATCAACACAGGAATTTTTAATTCCCGATTTCTCGAAATAATTTTCGGTTCCCTTGGCGGCACGACAAACCTGGATTGTATTGTAAAGCGGACAATAGCAAGCTTCTCAGTAAAACCACGGATAACCTCCGTGCCGAGTTTTGGTTTGATGTAATTACTCATACAGGATAGTCTTCATTTCCATATGATCGATTACAAGATAACTCACCTTTTCCCAGAAATTAGACCTTCCAAAATTGAGAGCGTGTATGTTCCAAAAGCATTCTGCACCGATTCTGATAGTTGTAATGCCACCTAGGAATGAATTTGCTTTGTGATAAGTCGACCTTTGTAGAACCAGTATCGAATGCGCCAACACAAAACCATGGACCACACAAACACGGCTAAAAAACGATTCTCCGTCATCACAACGTTAAATTTTCTCTTGTTTAACGGCCCCTGCTTTTTCCCAGAACTGAAAAGTCGTATTTTGAAGCTAGCAGGGCTAACGGAAGGGTAACTTGCAGACGTTTTCATTCAAATTTCTTGCTCTTTTCGTAGAGCAAACATAAACATGTTTGGTTAATAGAAGCCAGTGTTGACGTTTTTTTGTTTTTACAAAAACGTTGATTTCCAATCATTTGCTTTACAAACTCGAATTCCTCATCATTCACTACTGAATAACCAGCTTATTTCGCTAGGGGAGGGAAATACGATTGATATTTGCAGCTTTTTCGAACAAAAGTCAGTTGAATTTTATCAATAAGTCTAATCGATATTGATGTTTGATTTTTCTTGTGATGAATGGCGACCCAAGTTGACCGACTGAGGATTCTTCAGATCACGAAATGGCGATAAGCTTAAATCATAGGGTACATGAAAAGAAATAATTCGTTTTTTAATGCTTCAGTGCTGTCTATGAACACTTTTTCACAGAATGGTAAGAATGTAAAATAAATATGGTGGATGAATAATTTTAAAAACGTGAACCGTGAAGTCTCCTTGCTAAAATTACACAATCGATCATCCTGACAAGGAAGTACTGAATATACATTTTGCGAAAATAGTAGAATGCCAGCATAGAGTAGGCTGAGGATAATAATGTGCTAAAGGTTTGCAACAAAACAACGAACGCAATTTTTTACTCTGATGAAGGCCAGGTGGACAGAGGCCACCGAAAATTTAGTGTTAAAAACCTAGATCGGATGAATCATTCTAGTGAAAACTATTTTTGTCTTGCTCTTATTCATTTGAAAATATCTTACTATGGGCCTGAAGATTGCCGGCTAGCTGATTTGGGGATTATTTACTGCCCGCTCCACCGTAGTCTCCCTCTCATCCGTAAAAACGGCTGCGAGGGAGACTAGCTCCACCGTCCACTTGACCTGGTTTCCATGTCCACAAAATTTCCAAATCTTCCCTGCTTGTGCGCTTGCGTATTACACGTGTCCGCCATCATGGATTTCTCGTCATGGTTTGAAGATGTGCGGCGGATGAATAAAAGACAGGTAAAATACTTCCTAAAATACGATTTTAATATATCGAACGTGTAGAGCAATACTTTTAGTGCTAACAGGTCAATTTTCAATTCACAGCTCTTTTATCAAGGCTTAAACTTTGCCATGATAGTTTCATCTGCCCTTATGATCTGGAAAGGTTTGATGGTGGTCACTGGCAGCGAAAGCCCTATTGTAGTAGTTTTGAGGTAAAAATAGCTGTTTCTGTTATTTACTTATTTACAGTTAAATTGTACTACTATTTTGTATTTTTACGCTAACTTTTAGTGCATGTGCTGATGTTTTTGTTTATTTTCTAGTGGGAGCATGGAACCGGCTTTTCAGCGTGGCGATCTATTGTTTCTGACCAATTATAGGGAAGACCCAATCCGTGTTGGTGAAATTGTTGTGTTTAAAGTGGAGGGACGAGAAATCCCGATTGTTCACAGAGTTTTAAAGCTTCACGAAAAGTAAGTACTCAATTGTTTTGTAATTTTTCACTGAGATGGGTAAATTCTATAACAATCATAGGTTCAGGTGTTGTTTACCTCATTTGTCCTTTCATTTCTTTTCTGTTATTCATGTTGTGGATTAATATCAAATTTTATGTTATCACTTTAAATGAAAATGTCAAAGCATACATGTATGACTGGGAAGGAGAGAAAAGTTTTGCTTTTGATTAGACTCAGATTAATTGAGCAATACTGGGAAGGGAGTTTCTAGTTGAATGCTCACTTGGAGAGAGAATTGTCATTCTTAGTTCAAAATAGGTATTTTGCTTAAGCCTGGTTTTCACATGCCAGGACAATTCTAGACAACTGATCAGGGATTAATTGTTTCCCAGCCATCGCAGGCTCTCCCAGTTGACCTACACCTGTAAGCACAATAACAAAGTCGTCTGGGATAGGAAGGGTGGGATGTCACCAAATGTCGCAATGGCGAACATCATGAATATAATGGTTCTTCATTAATGCTCTTAGTAAAACACACACCTTCGGGTTTGAGGATAGCTTTATCAGTAAAAACACTTGATAAACAAGACTGTTTCTAAACCCAGTTGGCAGAGTCACAAGAGAGTCTGAGAACTTGAAACATCAGCCAAAGTAAAATGAAACCATGCAGGTCACTTGATTGTTGATAACAGTTTGACAACTTATTGTCAATGGTCCAAGCATTTGCCTATCATATTTTTGCATAATTTGTGAGAGCAACAAATAACTCAAACTCTCTGGCTTTGCCAGTAGTCCCTCTTTTTGTGCATCTCGCCCCCAGATTTTCTTACTCGCACTCTTTTTGCATCATGTGACAAATTGAGAAGACAGAGGGACTGCTTGTATTCAATCTGTGACATCCCTTGGTAGATAGTTGTGACACTTCCATCCAATTCCAAGACCAATTCCAGTGCAAAATACCTTATAACTGTTTTTTTTGACACATGGAAACCTCTTTTGAGCAAAAAGATGCTTTGCGTGATATTTGCTTTGCTGAACAAATTTTGTCTGGGATTGCACAAAGAAAGGAGCCGTGCACACTAGCTGTTGCTGTTATAATTTGATTTGGCTTGCATGGATATTCCCTTGTTTTCCTCCTGTTGCAGGTCTTTATCTTTGTGATTGGTTTGTTATGCTGTTTGTGAGACTGTGTATGATTGCATAATAATGTGACTATAGGCATTTAATCACAAGAAGTAATTTTGCAATCATTCACTTAAAATGAATTTGTTTTGTTGTGCTGCAGAGAGGATGGATCCATAAAATTTTTAACTAAAGGTGACAATAACTCTGTGGATGACCGTGGTCTTTATGCACCTGGACAACTGTGGCTAGAAAGGAAAGATGTAGTAGGGCGAGCAAGAGGGTAAGATTATTCACTAAATATAAGTACAGGGATGGAAGTTATTACTTGTCTACTTACTTGGCAATCCTAAACCCTCAAGGGGCTATGCACAAAACCTACCATTAATTAAATACATCAAAACATTTTGAAATGTTACTTGCAAACAGCTGATCTATCCTCCACAAAAATTATTTATCTTTTCAGCAACTCACATTGAACAGAAGATGCTATCTAGCCCAATCACCAGATGGCCCCTTTCCCAAACCTAGAGTTTTGTGGCATTGTCGTTGTTAAGCATTTCTTGAAAGGCCACTGCTAGTAGTTGAGCACAATGATTGCTCTAAAAGCAAAAACCCTGAAATAAATAGGTTCTGTGAGCAATGAGGAGAGTTAGAAAATAAATATGTAAACAAACTGAGATATAACTCGATTACCAACTGGCAGCCACATTGAATTTTTAATGAGATTCTAAATTTGGCTAAGAAATAGCATATTTTCAGAGAAAATATTAATGAACAGGATTTTTCCTTCTTCTCCCTCTTCCACATTCTCCTCGTACTCCACTATTGCCTCGTACAGCTCCCAGGCGAACTCCTCAGCTACATGCATTTGGAGGTTCATTTTCTTCAACTTGAGCTTCTTCGCCACTTTCACCTTCTACAGAAGAAACCTCTTGTTCAGACTTTACAGAAGCACTCGCCTCAAATTCACTGTCACCAAAACCACCTACATCAGAGTCTCAATCAGCAAAAAATACAGCAATAGCTTCATCTGTGTTCATTCTGCCTTTGCATGAATGAGCTGCCATTTTGTAAATTGTTCAAACAAAAACAAAAAATGGATAAGCAATGTCATTCAGTCAGTGGTCTTTTAACAGTAGTGCCAGACCTTTCTCAACAACCAGAGATGATTTGTTCAAGGCATCCTGAACAACCAGGCTCTTAGTAATGTTTTTTGTTTGAGGACATATATATACGTCCTTGGTCGTTGGGTGACAACTCATACATATACGCCCTTGGTTGGGAAAGGGTAAAAACAGAAGACAATTCTTTCGACGATAATTGAAATAATTTGCCCAACATTTTCAAACGATCTCACTCCATCATGCACATGCGCCACGCATGATTTAGTCCCTTTAAGTCAAGTTGTGGAACCTCCTTTTGGGACACTTTCTTAATATGCACATCTGGTTATTAGGGACAGTTTTGTTTGTCCCGACAAATGGCTCAGCTGATACATTTTCTCTTGTGTTACACTGGTTGTTACAGATAGCCAACACTTCTCTGATTTGAATAACAAAAGTAGGCAATAAATATGAAAAGAAACATTGGTGAGGCACAACATTCTTTTTATTTTTAAGTATTCTAGATAGGTTCAGGGGTATCTATGCCATTCAAAATAGTGTCTTTATTACAGTATCTAACCTGTAACTTTATTCCTTTATTTTCGCAGTTTTGTCCCTTATGTTGGCATGGTTACAATTCTTATGAATGACTATCCTAAGTTTAAGGTGAGTACATTTTAATTAATGTATCTGTTGTGGTTTAAATTCATTTATTTTTTGTCCAAATTTTTTCGAACCAATTTGATTGTTGTTTTGGCCCATTGTTAAACAGCCACAAATCTATGTCCTCCAAAAGAAAAGTTTGGAAATTCTTTACTTTCCTACTTGCCATTTTCACCAGATGAAAGAGGGCTTGTCACTGGCTGAAAATGTGGAGTAACTTTGAAGATTCACAGGCTGGAAAAGCAGGCTGTGCTTGTAATGAGCCTGATTTGTTTTCTGTTGGCTACATCCCTAAACATCCTTATTATTTATTAGTGTATAACGTCCAGAATCACTGGCTGAGTCATTAGTCAATGCAATAGTCGGAAAAAGTAAACTTGCTTTCAAGAGTGCATTTTTGCGCTATATGCATGCCAGAATTTTTAAGAATATGAGAGAAGTGCATAGAGAAGCATAAGGTGCAGCCAAGTTTCTCTTACTTCTCAAAGTGTTCAAAAAATTCCCAAGTGCTTATTTCTCTCCAGGATTTTATTTCTTGATTAATTCTGATTTCTTTCTTTTTCAGTACGCCATTCTTGTTGCACTGGGACTGTTTGTTCTTATACACAGAGAATGACAGAAGAGATTACAAGTTACATGTGATAACTCTTTCCTCCGACCTCCAAAGACCAGAAGACTAGGACATATCTTCCACTTTTAACTAGAAAAGATATTACGTGATTGCATTGTGAGACAGTCTAAAAAAGTCTTATTAAGTTAAGAGTGTCAAAGTTTGTTTTTCATGTCGCAATGTTTCTCTTACATGTTGCAGTCACAAAAACACACGCTTGTATTTGTATAAAAGATACCTTGCTGTCAGGAGCCCATTATGGAGATAATAATTAAATCCATAGTGAAACCCTGCCAGCTACTATAAAAGGACTTACATGTAAGTGAAGAACTAAAGAAATGTTTCAATGTGATCTTAGATATTGTTTTCAAGTAGTGAAGTAAAAGCAAATAAACACACACATAATCAATACCACTTTTATTGCCTTCTGCTAAAATTAGGCCTTGGGCAATAAATATTCACCATTTCTGAGAGAGTTTCTTTTTGCCACTTTTTCGAAATGCCTGTGTTCAAACTTAGTGGCCCACCAGACTGGACCTTACCCTGCTTTCTGAAGCATTGAGCAACTAAGGGGTCTTCCTACTCCACCTGGTGAAGTTTGCTGGAACCCATTCTATACACCTGGCCAGGGCTCAATCTGGAGTCCAGGATGCTAACCATTAGGCTACTATGCTTCCCCACTGTTTAGGCATGGGAATTGAGTATGGTTTTTTTTTTCTAAGAAACTATGAACTTTTTTTTTCTGTCAAGTGGCATCAGGGAATTTGAAACCATTTTTGGGTAGCAGAGATCAATATATCCTCCGAATAGGCTCATGAATGGATGAAACAATGGAAAATGAATGTGTGAACAAAGCAATCTGGTGAGAAGTCACTTTTTATGCCTTGCTGCATGGCTTGCTTTGCTCATCAACTGGTTCGCAATACTTCAATGCTTGCACATGTGACCTGTGAGGCTGTCCACGGGATGAGATTAATACCAAACACAACATTTTAGGCGTCTCGAGTGGCATTGATTTTTAGGTCAGATTTGACATAGGGTAGGAAAAACAAGTCAGGAATAGGGTAGCCAGCGTAGCTTGGCGTTCTAGTCAGTCAGGGAGAGCGAGAAATCGCGCGCGCGAGCAAAGCGACGGCGGGGCAGAAAGAACGCCAGCCGCCAGACGCCTCTTAAACGGCGTTCTTTCACTCCTTCGTCGCTTTGCTCGCGGGCTCGTTTTCTCGCTCTCCCTTACTGACTAGAACGCCAAGCTACGCTGGCTAGGAATAGGGCATAGGGGAAAAAGATGAAGATTACGGTGGGTCTAAATACCCACTATAGATTCCAGGGAGTACCTCCCCTCCCGCAAAGGCAAGCATCTAACTTAACCTCCAATTCTGGAAACTTTATCCATAAGTCCTGTGATACTTGAGACTGCAGGTAAATATAGCGATACAGCAAGAGAAAAAACCATTTTCTCTTAAAATACAGTCAACTCTCGTCTTGCGGACACCCCCTGTTAAGAACACCCGCTATTACAGACAAAATCCAGAGCCCCCCGGCGAAAGTTACAGAGGTTTGACTGGAAAGGACTTTCGCTATTACGGACTCTCGCTATTACGGAGTTACGGACACTTTCACGGTACCAAAAGAACAATTTTATTGTTTTGACTCTCGATATGAACATCTCGTATAACATAATTACGAAAAATTGCAGTCTTATGCTCACTGTGTCAAAACACACTTCAAAAGACATCTGAAATATTTATTTTTGCATCAATTCCTTCAGTAGCTGTACAACAGATTTGCGTTTTCACTTCAGCTTGCGCCTTTTCTTAGAAGAGATCAAACTCTCATCTATTGTCATCCTCCATACCCAGCGACCACTTAGCAGTTTTACCACTTTTGATAAGCACGGCAAGTCTTCATTATTTTTAATACATGTTAACGGCACTTTTTTTTCTCACAACCCGCTATTACGGACTCTCGCTATTACGGACACTAAACGACGTCCCGAAAGTGTCCGCTATAACGAGAGTTGACTGTATTTTGTTGAGAAAAGCACTGTTAGTTTCGATGGTTCCGTATTTAACTTACTATCCATCATTTTTCTGTTCTCTCTGTGGAGAATTGGTTTGAAACTACAAATTTGGCGTTTGAATACTTTGTATTTTGTGACCCCTGCCTGGACAAATTTTATTTACGATCCCAAGAGAACAACTCCTGGAAGATTAATACTGAACTAAATTTACCTTCAAAAGCCTTGAGAAAAAATCTGAAGTCTGTAGGTTTGGAAACATTTACTCAAAAATAAGTGAGAATTTATTTTGTAGAGAGATGACCCCCCCCCGGGGGGGGAAATCCCGTATGAAAGGGACGGGGATGCTCGTCGTCTCGCTTAGGGGTGTAAATTCCGGATTTTGGTCTCGCTTAGGGTGTTCTGGGCAAAATGTCATTATTTTTAGCTGTCAAGGTCTCGTTTAGGGTCGCGCACGAAGAAATAACAAGAATTTTGATTCATTATATTCACTCGATTCATATAAACAAAGTTTATCATAACATTAATATCTTAAGTCCATTGTACTTTTTATTTGTCTGTATTTTAAACCAGTCTCTTTTAGGGGTCTGCATAAGCTTCGGCCACGCCTAGATTGGTCTCTTTTAGGGGTAAAATTCAAAATTTCCGACGAGCATCCCCGTCCCTTCCATATGGGAGCCCCCCCCCCCCCCGGAGATGACCGCAGCAATCATTTTCTCAACACTGCTGGATTCGAATGAGTATCATTTTTATCATAACACATTAAAAGAATACATCGGACAAGAGATGAGAAGTATTTGTCGCACTTGTCATTAAAATAATGTTGTACTACTATACTGATCACAGCCCCCTTCCCCGAAAAATAAACTTGATCACAATCCAGATGTTGTCGTTCGTTTTTCGACACTTGTTGCCGCTTCATGGCTCAAAAATTTGCTTGAGAAATAATTGGAAAGATTATAAAAAAAATCTCTGGGGCCAGGATAGCTCAATCCGAGATTCAGATTTTCAAAACTGGATCGGAGAGAGAACGAGATCAAATAGAAGAGAACAGAACTGAGAATAAAACGGGAATCCCATTTGGGTTGCCATCCAAATATGGCATTCCACACCATATTAGGAAGCGAGGTTCTTGTGCATGTTCCGGGAAGCGTGGTAACCTCGAGGTGTGTGATTTATTTTCTACGATTTTCTGTTGTTTTCTTTCCGTTAAATAGTCGGGAAACGTTCAACTATTACAAAACAAAAAAGTAGCAACGTAACTGAGTCGGCTAAAAAAATCTCGGACAGTGAGAACTCCAACGTTTTGAGTTGTAAACGTGGCGAACCTTCATTGAAACCTGGTCGATCATGGAGACCGCAGACAGTGATCTAACCGGAGAAAAACAAAGCGAAGGACGGTAAGTTTATCCCTGTAATGAGTCGTATTCACAGTCAGTGAATAACAAATCTCTTAAAAGTAACTTTTTATAGTGAATAGTGGTGAATACCGCCTTTTGAAATTTAGTTGAAAAAGGTTATATATCGGTTCTTGTCTAACTTGTTCCTTGTCGATGGCAGACTCATTACTATTTTATAGCCGCTGAACAAAATCCCACCGAACAAAGCTGGATTAAAATATTAATCTTGTTCATTTTATAGCCCACAGATTCTGTTATAATGCTGTAGTCCCTTGAACGGTTCACATTAGTTGAATTTGCTGAAATATGTAAATCCAAGTCTGGAAATCAAATTTTCGCGTATCGGAATTTGTTGTAATATTAAACAAAAGCTCACAAAACCAGCAGATAAATCTGTTGTTTTTAAGCTTAATTTTCAGACATTTTTTCTAGTATATGCAGTGATATTCTGGCAATTCCTCTTGTAGCTTTAACAGATTATTTCTTCTACCTAAATGCTAACATACTAGCATATTTACTCTCTAAGAAGGACAAAATCATAGCCCCTACTTTCATGCAAAATTTTCAAGACAGTAGGGTTTATATACTGGCCACCCCTCCACAACATCATCAGCATCATCATCGGTCTTTTCTCTCCTCGTGTGCATGGGGCCATTCATCCCTCCATGTCTTAAATCTGAAATGTGACATCTCCTTATTGGGCAATTCCAGAAAATATCCGTACAGTACGACGGACGGCTTTTTGGAATTCCGAAGGCAAGGGGGGGTTCTTTGAACTGGAATTCCGAAGGCAAGGGGGGGTACTTACGATTGGAATTCCGAAGGCATCGGGGGGTTTCAGATCTGGGATTTCCAGAGGGTACAGACAAGTGATTTTGTGGGCTTTCCTTTTCCTATTCAGGGAACAAGCTTGAATGAATGTTGTTAATACTCCTATGCACATTTCTGGAATAAAGAGTTGACATTTCCCGATAATAAAAGCCATAAATCTACTTGGAGAAAAACATCGCTTCGAACTTCGTAGCTTAGTAACCTGGCAAACATGTAGTTATCAATGACCAGTCCTCCACCGATTTCGTAGCTTGGTTACCAAGTTCGCAAAAGCTTTGTTTTTCGAGTTGTTTTCGAAGGTTTCGAGAAGGCTCTTGTGTTTTTTGGTGTTAACTTTCCTTGTCTTCTAAAGCTGCTTTCCGGTTCCCCACAATTCAAAAGGTTCGTTTGCAATAACTATCTTTATTTTTTTCAGCCTATTGCTTAAGTTATGGACAAAATGCCCTCGTATACATGTGTATCTAAACCCCTCGCGTACGCGCGGCAATAAACATCACGTTAAAACTTGCCGTGTCTTTTCAATGTTAAAAATGTTAAAAAGTCAATGATTAGTTTAAAGTCAGTCTTTAGTTTCTTGTTTATATTGTAAGTTCCAGTACAAACTGCGATCATTAGAAGATTTTGTTGCGTGAAACTTGCCAGGGAAAGAAAATTTCGTCGAAAAATATGTGCGCTTTTTTACTGAAAAACTACGGTAGGTCTTGTCGAATTCAAAAGGTAAATCCTTAGGGCTTGGCAAAAAACGGAAATTCCGAACGGGAGGGGGGGTTGACGATTTTGGAATTCAGAGGGCATGGGGGGGGGGTAATGCATTTTGGAATTTCTGAAGGCAAGGGGGGGTTAAAATATGGAAGCCGTCCGTCGTTGTGTACGGATATTTTCTGGAATTGCCCATTTATGGTTTTCACCATATATGTCTCTCTTGGTGGTCCTCTTTTGCATTTTGCCATTAGGAGGCAGTGTGGCTGAGTGGTTTGGGGTGCTGGTGTTGTAAGTCGGAGACCTTGGGTTCAATCTCTCCACCAAGCAACTAAGTAGATTTGTTCTCGGTCATCCCAAGTTCAAATCCTCAGTCACATTTTAGTTGTATATAGCCAACTGTTTTGCCTCCTGCCTGTAGGGATTTTTAACCAGTCATGTTTATGTAAAATATTTCTTTCCTCTGTTACACTGGCATGCCTGGAAGCTAGCTATTTCAAAGCTAAATGCATGACCACTTTAAAAGTACCTTGAGATTTTTTTGTATATTTTCTTTTTCGCATGCCCTTGTCCACCTCTCTACAACAGCCAGGAGGTTTTGTCTTAACCATGTGCTGATTTATACACTTAGTTGAAAACCTACCTAGGTGTACAATGGTCACCTTTTGACAACAGCCAGTGAATTCAGCCTCACAGTAGCTGTTGCAGAGAAGCTAACCTGTATTTTGTTTTAAAAGAAAGCTTGCTTTTTGTGATTAGTTAGTTACAGTTTGTTTTTGAATACTTGCACTCAATACTGAATCAGAGCATTGAAACATAAATTATGTACACATAAATTTTTATTAGTGAATTTGTTGCCAGCTAGTAACCCTGTTTTTTCTTTTTTTCTTGGTTTTGCATGTTAAAGTCTTATTCACAATTATCACATTTAATATTGTGGAACAGAAAATTATGATGTCTAACTAATAATGTTGGGATTTTCTTTGCCAGGCCTTCAGTTCAAGAGAGATCTTCAGGTAAATTAACTGTTCTCTTTTATATGTCGTCCATAATCCAATTTATTAGCTTCAGTACTTTCAATAAGACCCAGGTACCTGCTGGAGCTCTGGTGGGTATTTTGAGGTGAATCACCAGCTAAAATTCATGCAGCTACCTGTAAAGGTGAGGTATTTACAACTTCTTTTATTGCTCTCAGACGGGTTCTGCACAAGGGCAGCCACCTTACTTAAAATCTTATTGAAAGCACTGTAGCCTGTGAAATGCAAGATTGAGTCATCAAGGGAAGCAAGCTTTCGAAATGTAAAAAAAGTGAGCCTGCTCTTTCCATTTCCACCTTGGAATCCACAGGAATCAGATAAGCAAAATAATTAATATAACTTTCAGCAGAGGCAGAAATTTTGGCTGCAAGATTAGTGGAAAATAACCTAAAGCTGGCCCTCTCTGCATTTAAAACATGAGCTAAAATGTGCTTTTCTTAAGCTTGTGTTCGCTTATGAGCTATAAAGATACACGTTATTCCAAGTGACCTTGCTTCAGCAATCTTTTATTGGATGAATGCTGTTAAGTAGACATTTTATCCTTGGACACACATGGCTAGCGCTATGAAACACTCAGGCTCATAGAGAGAATTGAATATTAAATTCATTTGAACAACTTGAACCTTCGAAACACTCCTAAATTGCTTCCTTGATTGAAAAAGATGGAAATAGCAAACGCAGTTGAACATCCAATTCAAAGTACTCCATTGAAAGGTTATGAAAGGATATGAAGTGATGAAAAGGGGAAGTAAGGTTTTATGTGTTCTTCTTCTTGCAGCTGAGAACAGTCCATCAGCTAGTCCAAATAAACCTGACCAGAGACCTGAGCAGAGAAAGGTAAAAAAGACTTCCATAAACTAAATACAGTCTTACCTGTAAGTGGACAGAGAAAGTGTCCACTTATTGTAGAGTACTATAGTGTTACTAAATGAAATGCAGAGTTTTGTTTGCAGCAATTCTAAGTAACCTTCTGTACATGTTTATTTATTACATGACTAAGGTAGTACAGCTGAAACGGCCAATAACAAGATCAGCCAATCAGAACACTTCATTGCCAGTCCAATATTATTTTTTCTAATATGGACTCATATGGGCCCTTTGTACTTTTTGTAGAGACCTTGCTGTACCAAGTCTGTACTGTCAAGACTTTGACCCCACATTCTACAAGAATGACCCTCAAATGTCATAAAGAAGATATATGCATACTTCATTCTCATGCTGTGTTGTTTCTTATGTTTATGCTAAGTACCAGGATTTCAGCATGCAAGTTTTCTCTTATTTAATAGTAAGACTGTAAGTGCAAGATTTTTATTGACATGGTTGGCAGGGGCAAAGGCCTGAGATCTACACCAATAAAGTTGACAGAAACCAAGAGCATTATTTTTATAGCTTGATTTTTTTTCTTTTGAAGGCAATATTTACAAAAGGAAAGAAAAGAAAAAAGCCAGACAAAGATTTGAATGCACCTAAAGCCCCTCTGACAGGCTATGTCAGGTTCCTAAATGAACACCGCGAAAAAGTACGAGCTGAAAATCAAGATCTTCCATTTCATGAGGTCACTAAAATTCTTGGAAACATGTGGAGTCAGCTTCCATCTCAACAAAAGCAGGTAATGGTAGCCATCAGTATTCAAACAAGTTTTCCTGTTTATAAAATGACTTGATTTCTAGCGACATAGTTTAGTATGCCTGCCAACTTCTCATGAAGGAAATCCAGGAGATTTTCACCTCCAGAGAACCAGGATTTCCAAAGAGGTTTTGACTTCCAAGCATAGCTGAGGAATACTGAAGATCTCCAATGAGTTCTAAATGTAAATGTACCTGAAGATGTTTGTAGATTTCTGTATGAACACACACAAGTTTGTGCCCAATCGCACCTTGGGTTTGGACACAATTTGGAGGATTCAAACACAACAGTACCCAGTTTTCTGAAATTGAATCAAACTTATGTGATGCACAGTGGTAGATAGCAGGTATACTATATATAGAAGTATACAAATTATTGTTCACTTTTTGACTGCAACAAACACTTTCTCACTTTGTACCAATGCAGGGTTATCTGGAAGAAGCAGAAAAAGACAAAGAACGTTACATGAAGGAGCTGGAACAGTATCAACAGACTGATGCCTACAAGAACTTTGTAGCTAGACAAAAGGCAATGAAAAAAGGTGAAATCAACAGTGCACTTTCATCTTCGTACTTCTTTATACAGTGCATATTCAGTCAGCAGCAAACTGTAATGGTAGATCTGGGAGAGGTGCCCTTCCTCCTTTTATACCCTGGGATAAGGGCTTAAAAAAATTGTCCTTCAGTACATGCAGCTCTCAAAGTTTGCTTGCCCAAGGCAGTTGCATGCTTGCAGTAGTTTACCTTTTTATGAATTAGTTGGCAGACAATTTCCCTGGGCCCATGCCCATCAGGCATGCGAGAAAGAAAAATTACTTTCCATCATGAAAATCTACTTGTCCTGGAAAACCCATCTGAAACTTTTTTCAAGCCCTTTATCTGTTAGATAGTCAAGTTACCACTCTGACTCTTAACAGTTGCCTCAGGTGGCATAGCATCAGAACCCTACAGTGTATTTTCAGTTATTTACAATGAGGTGCACCTCTCAAGCTCTGGCATTTTATTAAGTTTAAGGTGCTCTTTCCAGTAGTATCAAATTTGAATATTTTTTTTGTAACATGGCTGATATGGAAGTTGAAACAAACTTTGGAAGGGTCTATCTGCTGAGTAATTAATTATTTTACTATGGCATTATTAATTATTAATATTGTTTATGTTATCTTTTTTTCAGCTGATGGGGAGGGGGTCAATGGTACAGAGGTAAATAAATAAATTTTAATCTGTTTTAGAAGAATTTACTTGGAGCCAAAACAATGTACTATAACTACTTAAATGCATGTAGGTATCTTGGGTAACTGTCAATTTTTTCTTTCACATTAGGGTGGAAATGATGACTTGTTCTGCAGTGCATGTAACTTGTACTTCAATTCGCCCCACAACAAACGTGAACACATGTCAGGGAAGAAGCATTTTGCAGTCATATCTTCACAGATGGACAGATCCGAGAAACATTTTGAAAAAACAAATGGCAAAGAAGTACCAGAGACAAAAAAAGTGGAGGAGTCCTCGGAGCCACAGTCATTACAGATTCCTTTGGATGGCGATATTCCAATTTTCACAGAAGAGTTCTTGAACTACAATAAAGGTAATTAGTACATGGTGACTTGTGTGATATGCAGTGGCCTAATGGTTAGTGCGCTGTACTCCAGATCAAGCGGTCTGAGTTCGAGCCTGTTCCTCGAAAGCCCTAGAAACTTTTTTGGGCCTGCAAAGCTATTTTTAGTTATCTTTATCTTAAAAACGGGAGGTGTGGTGGCCTAATGGTTAGTGTGCTAGACTCCGGATCGGGTGTTCCAGATTTGAGCCCTGGCCGGGGCACTGCGTTGTGTTCTTGGGAAAGATACTTTACTCTCGTAGTGCCTCTCTCCATCCAGGTGTATAAATGGGTACTGGCGAATTAACTGCTGGGGGTAACCCTGCGATGGACTAGCATCCCATCCAGGGAGAGTATAAATACTCCTAGTCGCTTCATGCTACGGAAACCGGGGTGGGCCACTAGGCTCGTATGCAGACTTAACCTTTACCTTATCTTAAAACAAAGAAGTGTACACACCTGAAACTTTGTGTGGAGGGAACTGCTGTTTATATCAGAAGTATGTTCAGTAAAACAGCTCACTCCCAGTATAATCATAAGGTTTGAGAATTTGCTATGGCTTTCCAGGTTCGAAACTTTTGGGATCTTTAAGAAACGGGCCCCTGGCCACTGCATTGTGTTCTTTGGCAGTGCCTCTCTCCACCCAGGTGTACAGTATAAATGGGTACTGGCAAATTTACTGGTGGGGATAGCCCTGCGATGGACAAGCATACTTCACTTACCTATACATGGCAACTTGTTAAATAAACCTTTCTATTGTTTATTGAGTTGGTGTGATCTCAACATTCTTTGTAGATCAGGTGTTTGTTAACTTGCTTTGATTACAGATAAATTTGTGCCTTGGCTGTTTTGTGTTTTGAAAGCTAAGATACCATACAAGCAAATTTTGTTGAAAGGAGGCCAACTTTTATTATTCATGGTTTTTGTGCATTTGTAGAAGGTGATTTTCTCTCTGCTAGATTAGCTTGACATGGTAATAAAATTATTACTATTATAGTTATTGTCATAAAGAGGTAAAGAGGTCTGCATCACTTGCGCTGTCGCAGTTACAGTGTACTACTATGACTGTATGTCTTGTCTAAGACCATTGAATTGTCTTCTTCACTGTGAACTTAACTCTGTATTCTAATTTGTTTCAGCTCGTGAAAATGAACTTAGGAAGCTGAGGAAAGTAAACACAGATTTTGAGGAACAGAATGCCATTCTTAGCAAACACATAGAAAATATGAAGAAAGGCATCGACAAACTGGAAGGAGAAAGGAAAGAGCAACAGAGTGAAATTAATGCTCTACAGAGACACCTTGCCAAGTTACGACAAGTAATCTCCCGTAGCTTTGTTGATATTCAGATTCCAGGAGAAACAGATCCTATAACATTGGAGTCAGTGGATTCATTTGTAGCAAAACTGCAGCAGTACATTCAAGAAAATAGTAAAGAAAACTTGGAGTTAACGTCTAAAATAAAAGACATCATCGCTTCTCTGGACTACCCAAAGTAAGTGAAAATTTCTCACTATGAGTATTCCAAAATAGGGTACAGAAGCGGGTATGGTGCAACCACAGCATATAATACATGTATAGTGAACCCATGATATACTTGAGCGATCCTTGTAGAATTGGTGACTTTAAAAGATATTGGGCACAAGTTCTTGATTTCCAAAATGAAACCAATATTATAAATTCCTGCTTATAACAAGCTTTCCACTACCATCTATTCTTTGTTCTGAAAATCCCTTGGATATCATTGCTGATTATTTTCCCTTCTGCTACAGGGTGGACTCCTTCTTCATCCCATCACAAGGGTATTCATTCAATCTTGTCCCCGACTTTCTCAGCACTTAGAACATGGACTCTGGTCAAACCCAGTTTAAATGTCCTTGATTCACAGACTCTTGGCTGTTTCTGCTGAAATCTGATTGGATGATAATAAAACATATTACTAGCGAAAAAGTTTGGATGTTAAAAATTCAGATATGTTATTTTGAACGTTTAATTTTTGGACACTTTCAATCTTATTTTTTGGGCAAATTTCATACACTTTGCCAAAACATAGGTAAAGTAAATTTAGGCCAACAAAACATTAATTCCTGAACAACATCTGTGAAAATGATACTTTTACCGCACACTCGAGGTTCTACAGATACACTGGTGAGGAACTAATGCAAATTATATCAAGCCAGACACTCTTTTGTTTTGAATTAAAATTGTCCAAAGTATTTTGCAGGTAATGTAATGAGCACTGTGCATATACCGTAAAGTTCCATGTATAAGCCGCACCCATAGATAAGCCGCACCCCCGATTTGGAGGCTCAAATTTCGAAAAAAAATAAACACAATAAAGTTTGAAGTTCCTTTGAAGTTCTATTTGTATACAAACAAGGGCAAACAAGCACGATTTCAAAACACCATACACGGTGGTTGTGGCAAACTTTTATGCAAACAAAGTCTTTAAATGGCGAAATTTCACTTATCATACCTTAATTTCTGTTTTTATTCGCCATATCTTATCTGTTGATGCCACTTTGTCAAGATTATCACTTCAAAAAACTCCTTGAAGTTGAAATTCCGACAAATTCGTACGCGTTTGGAACGAAACGAACGAATGCTTAGTGGCCAAGCTTTCAAACGTGGAGAGGAGTCTGGGTCTCGGCGAAACAGCAAAATGGATTGCAAAATGGCTGAATTTACTTTCGATTCGGCTGTTCGGGGATACCATGTTTGTCAAGATGTTTGGAAACCCGCAGTAGGGGAAAAACTTCACGCTGAACAGGAGTTTCACAATCTGAAGGATAAATCTGCAGTGAAAGTCACGAAAAACAGCGAAACGGTCGGCCATACGCCTCGGGAGTACTCGCGAATATCCTGGTATTTTCATGATGGAAAGATACGTGTTGAAGTGACAGGCCGCAGGCTCCATTCCAAACAACTTTATGAATATTAATTAGGCCTTTAAGAACTCCAACCACAGATGTTTCCGTAGATAAGCCGCACCCCCGATTTTTGACTTAAATTTTGAGGAAAAAGGTGCGGCTTATACATGGAACTTTACGGTACTCAAAAAATTAGACTTGGTCAAAGTCTGCTTTCTTGACACTGACCAAAAGAAAAGCAGCCTCTGGGGAGGAGGAGGATTAGTATTCATTGCAAAGTGCTGTCCAACAAATAAAGTTGCATCTGAAAGGGTTACAATGCACATAATTAATTTTTCAGGGAAGCATGTCTCCACTCCCTATCTAATGACACAATTTTTTAGCTTTGTGCCACATGTCAGACAAATCTGCACACCAACATGAATTCATGCATGTTGCTCTTCAAGGAACAATTTTTTCTTTTTTTTTCTCTTGAAAGTACATAAAATTGAATGATTTAGACTGCAATCTTTAGAGTTCCTGCTAAAACAATTAGATTACTTGCTCTTGTTTCCTATGGGCAATAGTCAATTTGGCTTTGCATCATTGACTGTTTGCTCGCAGAAAACTTGGGGTCATAGTGTGGTTGTTTAGTAGACTGTAATATTACTGAGGTTAGCAAACTTACGTACAAGTAGTAATAGTAATCAATGCCATTATTTTGTTTATTTTCAGCTGCCTAAAAGAGCTAAACAGCTGATGGTGCCGTATTGTGTACAGACCCAGACATTCATGACACTTGCGTGATCTGCAGTAACCTGTTTTGTTTAGTTTTGCCTAATAATATATTGTTATGTAAATTAACTGTAGCTTTAGTACCCTAAGAAATGCTGTACACTGTTGGAATGCTACCTAGAATTTGCAAATGATTTCAGTCACGAAACTTGCGATAGAGAAACAAATGCCAGTTGGAAAGCTTGCGCTTCAGTTATTGTGTATAAATTTTATTTGGAAATTTTTTCCCCACCAGGTACATTCTGAGTAAATGAACATTGTCATTTATTAACTCCAAAACTTCAAAGTAGATCACAAAAAACCCAATACTTGTTTGACTTTGTACAACAACACACAACAAATTACAGGAACTTATAAGAAAATGAGAATGCCTTGGGACTGAAAATACTTTACAACATGGGCTGTAAATTCTATAAAATATAATGTTAAGTATACGTCTCCAATAGTGGTTTTCCTACATGAAATTCTTTGTTTATTATTATTATTATTATTATTATTATTATTGTTGTTGTTCAACAAGATAAATATTTGCATCATTAAATGGGAACTCGGAAAAAACCGAGCACCAGATGGGATTTGAACCCACGACGCTCCGTGATCACGGAGGGTCGTGGGTCGTGGGTTCAAATCCCATCTGGTGCTCGGTTTTTTCTGAGTTCCCATTTAATGATGCAAATATTTATCTTGTTGTATTTCTTCTAGACTCGCTTGGTGATTGTTGTTGTTGTTGTTATTGTTATTGTTATTGTTATTGTTATTGTTATTGTTATTGTTATTATTATTATTATTATTATTATTATTATTATTATTATTCTAGTTAATGTTGGTAAAGATTTTTTATTTTATAAGTTGAAGGATAATTTCGACAGATAATGTTGACAGAACTCCTTGGAAACTGAATTAGTTTTTCACAGTCCATGCACATTGTCACAGATCAAAAAGTTAGGAGAAATTTGTAAGAAAATTTATTGCAAGTGGAAAAGTGCTTCTAAAAATGTTAAGGCTGGGTGTTTTATACAATGAAAAATATTGTGAAAATATTTGCAATGTATTGGGTTTGTAAATACTTAAAAATTACCTTAGTACCTTCAAAGACATTCTTTCAATTTTCATAATGGTAACAGTTGTGCTATTTGCAATGTTGTGTCTATTTATTGAATGTGGTTTCTAATTTTCTAGAAAAGAATAAAGAAGTTGCAATGTTGATGGTTGTAGAGTTCTCGTTTTAATGGGACTATTACAGTAATCATTCACACAGAGGACCAACCCACTGCAAATGAAAACAAACTATTCTGAAATGACCCTTTCATTGGTAGATTTTTCTCAACACTGATTGGTTCAGGCAATTGATGTTTAAATGAACCTTCTATAATGTTGTTCTTTGCCCAGAACTAGTGATGGCACACAATTTTTGTTTGTGGGTGTCCCTGGTTTTAGGCCATGCTCCGTGAAAGTTTCCTCCATTGTGCGCCCAATCTTTTATGCGCTTCACAGAGTACTTCTGCGGACTAAATGCACATCTTAATTCTATAGATATCATCAGGGCATTTGTTTCAAGACATAATTCCAATTTGTATTAATCAAGTTCAAAGTTAAATATTGGAGGAATTTTAGAAAACAATTGACAAATATTAAATTAGCAAACAACGTTTCACCGTCATTGTCAAAATCGAAGGTATGCGAAGTTATCTTCTAATGTACTGTAATACCACGTGTTGTTTGAATTTGTTTTGGTAAAACGGTGCTCACATCATCGGTGAAAGGCCAGTAAGGGTCGTGTAAGGCTGTGAAACTCGCAAGTAACGTAAAACAAAGAACGACTACAAAGAACCTAGAACGGGAAAACAACAGCTCTAAAGCCCTCCCCCCACCCTCCTAAAGCAAGAAAAAATCACAAAAAGTGTTTCAGGACTTTCAGAGACCGTGTTTATTGCGCCACCAAGGTACCTTCTTACATGTACGAGAACCAGGACAAAATTATTTTGAAGGCCCTCAAAAAAATCAAATAGTAGCTCCGACTTTACCCTACCCTGCGAGCAGAGTCTTCTTCGATCTTCCGACTAATCTAGGAAGATCGAAGAAGACTCTGCTCGCAGGGAAACTTTACCCGGGTCTCCCCCGACCCCTCCAGCGGCGAGGCTTCCTACGCCCTCCCTGCCTGAATGTCCATTTGCGTCGTGAAAGCGAGGCTGTTATCCAACATGGCCGCCAAGACGTCCCGGGAACGTTTGACTGATCGGACGGAAAGGAAATGCAGCTCGCTTGTTAACCTGCTGTAGCCAGTTGAGTTTAGCGGGAATAACAAGTTGACATGAGCACTCTGAAGTCAGATGACGGCGATGCAAGTGAACGAGAGCTTCTTGTAGACGATATACAACGAATTCGCCAGGTTCTTCATATTTCAGCTGGCGGTGCTAGTGCTGACAAACTATCTTCTGACGAAGAAGGCGAAGGCTCCGAAGAAGAGGACGAGGAAGATGACGAGCGAGAGAAAAATCAAGAGGACAGCCTCATAGGTGTGTTCTGTAATGTCATTTAAGTATGTTTAATTTGCCGCACATTCAATGTGACAGCTGCAGATATAAGACGCTAAAATTTTACACAAAATATCCCCCGTCTCACCCAGCCTGTAAAAATACGTCCAAGAATTAAGTAACGGCTATTTTAAAGTCCTTTGTTTTATATTCATTATCATTAAATTATATTTCCATACACCAGAAAAAGGTAAACACCAAATTGTACCACAGGCAGCCCAAGTTCATTATATGAAATATTTATGAAACGTACACAAACGTGACATCTTGTCTCTGAGCGCATTCTCATTCCCAGGGACCATGATCCTTCTGGTCTGCGCTAGGAATCGAGACCTCTGACCGCCTCCAACACTGGAAGTCCGTGATTCATGGACTTGTTGTCAAATCTGATCAGACCGGATCAACTCAGATCGCTGATTTGAATAAGAACAGCAGCTATTCAAGAACGAGGAAATACACAATAGTGCTATTCTTATTGAAATCAGCGATACGAGTTGATCTGGTCCGACTTTTATCCCTGCCCGGTGGTTGCAGTTGAATTTGGAAGCCAGTTGACATGGGACAGAGTACGTAAAGGAACTATCAGGAGTACCGCTGATTGTGATGTGAAGTAGTTATGCCCATTCCTCTAGAATACTTGGCTTTCAAACAATGAGGGTTCACTTTCCCGGCTTTCCAGCCTTGTTTTCTTTCTGAGTGGAACACCACAGAAAGCGCTAACTCGCCAAAAGGCCCGAGACATGGACAAAAAACAAAGAATAAAACAATTTCTAATACATATTAATTTTCTGTTTATAGGTGTGAACTCTGGCAACTTGCAGTATCAGAATCTGAATTGTGTTTCACCTCTAGTAAGTGTTAGAAAATTAATAGTTTTACACATTCTTTTCATGTACAGGCTGTGGGTACCAATAGTGTTTGAATGTCTGTTTGTAGACTGGTGTCAATTTGTTAGAGGCCTGAGAGGTATTTAGCCAGACCAAGCAAGAATAAGAGTTAAAAATTAAGCTCTTGCTCTTGTTTGACCAGAAACTCTCCTGCTCTCTAACCTGCTTAAATGTTTCTTGAGAATAGTCTAGAGTTTCCTTTTAGTTGGTGTATGTTTGCTTAGAGAAAACACTGTCTTATAGAACTCTCATCATTTTAGTTTTAGCATCATTTATTCTTGTTTGGATTGGACTCAATGTAGAAGTAATCCTTTTATAGCTGCCCATTTATTTCTGTATGTTTGTGCACTTACATGTTTAATAATAATTCTGTGTTATTTAAAACAGGAGAGCAAAATTACCAGTCCAGGAGAAGTATTTAAAGGTGATGTTGTCAGAGAACAATCATCATTAAGTGGAAGTGGAACTTTTTCTGTCCCTGATAGCAACCATTTACCAGAACCTCTTAGTATTTCGCCAGTGCAGCAAGCAGTTGACAGTAATTTACTGCCATCTCAAAGCACTGGAAATGCTTCATCTGACGAGTATGTCTTAACTGAATTACAACCATTGGATTTTGCACCACCACCGTGCGCTCCTTCTACAAGCCAGTGTGGATACAATGTTGCCAGTTGGCACGCTGAGTTAGATCATTTTCAAGGTCAAAATGGCGCTAATCAGCAAGCAGAGGAAGGAGATCTGTTTCATGATGGTGGTGCTGAGAATAACAGTGAACCAGAGATAGGTAGTGAAATTCAACAATGCTTGAGTTTGAACAGAGATTACCAGGTAACTTAAACTATTCCCAGCTACCTTGACATCTAGGACAGATCCCTTAGCAGAGTTCTCACAGAAATCTTATGAACATATTTTATGAACACGTTATCTTTATAAATCTCATTATTGTTTTCATCTTCCTAACCCTTCCAAAAGGGCTACAAATTATTTAGATTTGGTGAGAAAAAGAAAAAAATGTTTTATTTTGTTGATTAGTAAATGATGGTCTCAAACTACAGAGAACATTGGGAGGCCACAGTAGAGTTCTTAGAATCATAACAAACGCTGAAACAGGTTGCAAGAATCATACATGTAACTTTATTTAATGTCACTGATGCCAAACTTAGGTCAACAACTTATTTCAGCGTAGACAGTCAACTCCCACTACAACAGACTTCAGCTCTTGTCTGTTAAAGCAATAGCAAGGTCTCTATCTGTGGAAGTTGACTGTAGCAGGCTTTCTGGCTTGCCAATGTGCAAGCAACTCTCAAAGTAAAGCTTGCCTAGCCTGGGGGAGGGAGGGGGAGGGGCAGATATGTGTTACTAAGTTAATTTTGTTTGTTTTTACGTTGTAATTTAATCAACAAACAATTTGCAAGTGAGTATGAAAAGTTAACTGCCTGGCAGAAAACTCTATTTGCCTGTGACAAGTGAACATTTTCCTCAAGCCTTGATTGAATACTGTTGCAGCCATGAAAGTGACTGAATTTTGTTGATACTTCTGTTCCCCTTCCCTCCTTCTAATTAAAAAATCACCCAAATTAGTAGTCGTGCTTCAGTGTTTCAGAGAACATTTCTGATGTCTTCCTTTATTTTATAAACTGTCTTTTCACCTGAGAAACATATAATTTCTTTTCTTTTAGTTGGCAATATTAGATGAGCTCGAAAGAATAGAACTGGCTTTGGCAAGGAACAGGGAAAAACAGGTAATTACTCTCACTGAAATATATCCTTTCCCATTCACTGTACTTACAGGGGCGTAGCCAGCTTCCTGACGAGTTATAGGCTTGGGCAACTGAAGTGGGGCCATAAATGCTGCTTCTATTGGGGGGGGGGGGGGGGGGGGGGGGAGGAGGGGTGGCGCAGGTATGCTCTCAATAAAGACCCTCAAAAGTGCATTGGAACAGCATCTGAACTTTGACATTTCATAACAGAGAGTGGGCTAATTTCACTCATAATGCTAAATATATAAACACACGTGTCTATAATGGCATATACCTATCTTGAACTCTCCCAACTGGCGAGCCTTCTTTCAATGCACAATGGTAATTGCAATATTTATAATACATATTTGCTTTTATCTTAAGAGTGCTCTTCAGTCTTAGACATTATAAACGTATGACTGGGCTACGAAATTTGTAGGCCAAGGCCTACAGGCCTTTAGGCTAGTTATGCCCCTGACTTAAGTGTTAAATCAGGGCTGTGCTCTAAGGGTGCCTGGGTGCCTCAGGCGACTAACTTTTGCCTTTGGGCGACCAGATAATCTTATTTCTTTCATATAAGCTTTATGCTGGGCTCCCTGGATCTCTTAGTTTGGAACCACTGGGCTCCTTGTAATTTTTCTAAGAGCACAGCCTTGTAAATACACTGTACACTGTATGGCCCACTAAGCAGACTTGATAAAACTTGTCAATCAGAAGTACTATGTTATGTAGGATGAAAAATATCCTGAACAAAAAACAGCTAACAATGCAGTTAACATAGTTTACACAAAATACTTTTATTAATATTAAATGTTACTAATGCATGGAATGGCTGGCTATCCATTCTTTTAATGCACAATATTCCTAGATTTTGAGAAAATCAGCCTGGTTTTAATAACCTCTATTGCTAAGAAACTTGTGAAAATAAAACTATGATCATATGTGATCGCTAAAAAAACTACATTGATCCTTCTTGACTTTGACAATCAACTTTGATGGTGATAGTCACTACCAGGTAAAGCAATGAAGGGGATGCTCATTGAAAATTTATAATGATTGAGAAAGAATTATCACTTGGTTCCCCATTGATACAAGTTTTCAAGGCAAGGTGCCAAGAAGAAGGATTTCCACCAGGTTGTTAATTCCTACTGCTCCCACCAATTAAATCTTCTGAAACTTTTTATAAATTTGTCGGGTTAGCAGCTGACCTTGTCAGGTTTTATATCTTATCTGGGATGCTGTATGTCAAATAAAAATACTAGTAAATTATTAGTAAGAAATATGCATTTTTGACAGCATGGCTCAATTTCTCCACCCCCCACCTCCCACCCCCCAGTTATAAAAGACTCTTCTGTCAATGATTGAAAATTGTAAAAATAAGTTACATTTTTGTCTTGATCCAAATTTAGTATGGATTACAACAGATGAGAGCAAACAGAGATGATCAAGAGAAACCTGAGCCTCACACGTTAATCAAGTTTGCTAATCCTTATTTCAAAGACGCAAGTTCGGTGGTAAGCTGCGCATTTCAACCTGTACATGTTTCTTTATATTTTAATTGTAGATGACATTTCCTTAACAATATTTATTAATTTAAAGGTTTATATAATTTATTTTTTAGATCTATTTCAAGATATTATATTCTTGACATCTGCTCTTAGAGAATGACATGTTCATCTGGAGTGTTTATGTTGCTTTTAGTTTTAAGTTTGAGAAAACTTCCATGATATTATTGATCATATCTATCATATATCTAGGGACCTCCAGATAATGATGACACTAGGATAAAGAGACAAAGTTGCCAAGTTGGAGGCTACCAGGTCGCAAAATTCTGTAAGTGAGCTTTTTGATTTAAAATACTTTTTGACCTTTCATGGGAAACTGTAGATTGAAGCTCCCGAGTGTGGGCGGACACCCTCAAGAAGAAGAAAAAGTGTCTATAACTGGAGCTGTCTGCTTTCCAGCTGAGAAATGATCCTTGTAAGTGGCATTAGCAGTATAAGGGAATATGTGGCAACTAACGGGAGCTTGCACCACTCACAATAATGAATGAGCAGTTGCCATTGCGAATGTAGGGTGGTCTGAAGTCTTTCACAGGACCTCAGTAAATTTACAGCTCTCCTGTTGAGGTTAACTTCCAAGATTTCAACCTATTGGCTTCTGGGGTTTCCCCAAAATGGCCATTTAACACTACAGATGCCGATTTCTGGTTCCTTTTGCTGAGAGATTGCAGCCAAGTGCCCCAAAATGTTTGTTGTATTTCAGTGCAGTTTTAAAACATCTGCTGTAATGCTTTCACCAGTGATATAGAAGGGCCATATTCCCTCAAGGCCAGTTTTGGCTGGTTTTGGAGACAATAGGTAATGACATGTGGGTTTTCAAGTTTTACAGCATGAATAGACATTGTCATATATCAATATAGGTAACTTATTTTGTGTTTAGAGTCCGTTACCGGTATTTGAATTGTTATTGTTTCTTTTATTGGCAGGGAATCAAAAGGAGAAAAACAGATTAGCTGAGGGTGTCAGAATGCAAAATTTGGAAAACAAACTCTTTCCTGTTCTGCAGAAGTATGTTGAATAATTATGAAATACTTAACATAACACTGATGAATTGAATACACATTAAATTAGTTTCAACCTCAAGACAAGTACAATATACAAGCTTTATGAGATGTTATATTCTACAAAACTCCACATAAGCAAAAGAAATCTCTCAATGTTGTTTCTTCAACTATTCTATTGCTGCTCTGTTTTGCAGGATACAAAAATTAGAGCTTAAGAAGATGAAAACTGATAGTGAATTACAAGAGCTTGACGATTTGAAAGCAGAAAGTTCAAGGATCAGGTATGCTGCTATGAGTATGATTTATATTATTCTTGCAAAACACTAATGGATGATGCAATATATGAGAGAGTGTTTCATCACATTTCTAAACAAGAAGTGAGTTGAAAATATGATGCACAGCAAAGTATTTTTGACAAACTTTGAGGTGTTTGAAAATGTGATGAAACACTCTCTCTTGTGTTTGATATATATATTACTTCTCAAACAAAACTAAAAACTGAGAAATAAAATAGTAAAAATTTTTGCTTATTAAGTGAGATTTTCTTTTCTAAATATTTTAACTAGTTAATAAAGTATTAATGAGTTTGAGAAGCATTTTGGAAACACAACTGCTTCACTCAGATCAAGTACTGGAATTTTAGCTCTGATTTCTTGAATGCGAAATTTCTTGAATTAATGTTTTTTCCATTGGATGTTAAAAGAAATTGAGATTACACTGAATTGTGTTTGTTTTTGAGGCTTTTTTTGTTATCTGCACCACCTGCATTGAGCTTTACAAGGGACCAATGTAGACCTTCACAACATACAGCAGGAAACAACAGCTCGTTATAATCATGTCTTGTGCTTTCTGTGTTCAATTTTTAGAAATCTACCAAAAGAGAAACTGGAACATGACCTTGATGCTATTGATTGGGACAGAATAAGCAGTACATATGTAAGTGAAATCTCTCCTCTCGTTCGTTATTTTAGCAGTCTTGATTGTTCAGAGGAACCATTTGCTATTTACTGTAGTTAAATTTCAATCAACATTTGCCCATAAAGATATTTGTAATGTAAAAAAAAATGTAATGTAAATGTTGTTTATAGTGGTCATCAGGCTTTTAGCCAGGAGTTTGAAAATGGGAGTCCAAATTCTTAGTGGGCCAAAGGCCCACTTAACATGGCGCCGCAGGCGTCATGTTTCTAGGGGGGTCTGGGGGCACGCCCCCCCAGAAAATTTTGAAAAATTAAAGCATCTTAGACGTGATTTCCGTGATTCTGAGCAGCTGTAAACGTCTTTCAATTAAGCTATTAAACCGCTGTTTTCCTTGATAATTTTACAAAACTATCCTTTCTTCAACTTACCTTGTTTAACATTGAATTATATTTGGGACAGAAACTCCAGTTGTTATGAACAGTGATTGAAATTGAAGTTGTCAAGCCACGAACTTACACGAAAGAACAGATATGCGTGGCTTTGTTGGTCGAACTGCATTCTGGTATACTAGGGAGTCAATATTATTGAACAGCGGCTTTGCTTGTGAAATCGCTTTGCTCAACTTTGATTCATGCGAACGAACAAAACAGTAAGGAAACTCGCTAAAAAAGTGTAAATAGAGAAGAAAAACATGCCAGCAAGACTAAAACAACTCGAGAACAAAAAGGAATGTAAGTTTTTTTTAATTTATACACACTGTTTTGTTACATTAAGCACAGAAGTTCGTAAATTGCCGCCCAAAACAGGCCGTCGAAAATCACCTATTTCTTAAAAGTGGCCGTCCTTTGGACGGCTGGACAGCCGCCTGGCTAAAAGCCTGGTGGTCATGCACTTAGCTTTGAGATAGCTAGTTTAGGCATGGCACTGAAACATAGGAAACAAATAACTTTGAATGAACATAACATGGTTAAAAATCCCAACTGGCTGGAGGCAGACCAGTTGGCTATATACAAAGCGTGACCGAGGATTTGAACTCGGGACGACCGTGAAACAAATCCATCTAGTGGCAGGGTGGAGGGCTTGAACCCGGGATCCCCGGATTACAATACCAGTGCCCTAAACCACTCGGCCACGCTGCCTCCACAAATTTACATTTACAACTACAACTCCACATGGAGCAAGAGCTATCAACAAACACTTCTGGGCTCAATGGGAAGAACCTTTGTTGGTTGGTTGATTGGGTGTAAGTATAAGTACATTAATGGCAGTCAGAAATTGTTGGCTGATGTGACAAAAAGGTTAAGGGTTTTAACTTGTCACAGGCTGGCATTTCATGCTTCACTTGGATGTGGCAATATCACCAGTCACTGGATAGTACAGATTTGCAAATTAATTATTTTAATAAGCATTACTATTATAAACGTTGAAAATGACAACTACATGCAAACTTATGTTCCCAGCTTTTGAATTAATCTGCTTTAATTAATTTACACCGCAGCATGTCACAGTTGGTGTGTTGTTCATTCAATAGTGGTGTAAATGTATTCAAACTTATGAAGGGATGATCACCTCTCCCTCTACATAGTCAATGTCTTTCATAGTCATAACCAATCCTCAGGAACCAGGGGCAGTTGGTGACGGCGAGGCAAAGTAGCCCAAGCAGCAAAATAAGAAGAAAGTTTGTTGTGCCAATTTAGACATGCCCAGTTTCCTTTGTCTTTCCCTGACTAACCATCCCTGGTTTCCTAACATAACTAAGGCATAACTTGGACTAAAGTGCTGCTCTTTTAAATTGATTAGGTGCCCAAGCGTTCAGGATTTCAATGCCGTTTGCAGTGGTGTAACTTTGGACACCCTGATGTCAACCGAACACCATGGACTAAGGAAGAAGACAAGATGTTGATGAAGCTTGCTAAGGAGCCGCAAAATACCTGGGATATTATTGCACAAAAACTTCAGGTATAGATCTATTGAAGTGTAGACAAAGTGCGAGCCAGTGAACCGTGCAAGCTAGAATCACCAGCCAGTATAATAATGCCAACTGCAAGCTATCTATAGTAAGCTAACTTAGGCTACATGGGAGCCATCAACCGAGCTTTGTGAACCAGAAATCCTAAGCTTTCATTATCATGCTGACCAGAAACTACCTAAGCTTAATTAGGCTAACCAGAATGTATGGCTCAAATGACTCGTTCACTTGCACTCCCTCGAAATTCAATTTACTGATTGTGGTGCATACTGGTTGTGAGGGTGGTGAAAGAAAATATGCATGTATTTCTAACTCAGTAAATAATGACTGCATCATATATGTTTTTTGTTTTCTTATTCATTTCATCATTACATGCATGCACACTAGAACCAGTACCACTGGTTACCAGTTCCTCTGAGGTTCAGAGAATATAGCAAAAGACGACACACCATGAATAATATTTATGTCTTTTTCCCCTGTGCCTCAGAACAAAATTAGAATGAGTTGTTGTGATATCCAGCAGGTCTTATTTTTATTTTTGTTAAAAATTACCAGAGAAGAGATTCAAGTTTTCAAGACACCTTTTAGATGTGATAGTGGCTTTTTGCTGCATATTCTTAACTTTCACTATCAATCATAGTACCAGTAAATATAACTTTGTTTCTGCATCCCCAGACCAAGCGCACCCCCATTCATTGCTATGAACGTTATCAAAGAAGCCTTAACAAGAATCTGCTTAAGAGGTGAGGTGGCAAAAACCATTCCAGGCCTGATGATCAACAGATGGATGTATAGTTTCTGACAGCGTTGCTAAATATTTGTATTATGCTGGTAATTTCAGTGTTTAGTTTGACAGATATTTCAGCTGAGACAATGTGCTGTTTTCATTTATCTTGATTGCCCATGGTGGAGTTAAACCACTTTTACTAACACTATATTGTGTAACTAATACACCAGTAACACTCTCAATTCAGCATATTAATTTGTTTAACACCAGAATCGCAAAGCAGATTTATTTCAGTAGTGATACTGTAAACTTCTGAATGACTTAAACTGCAATGCATCAGTGTATCATACATGTGTGGCAAAAAATGTAAAATATAGATGAAAACTATGGATAAGAAAATGTCTGATAACAAATATATTTCTAAACTTGTGAGGCTCCTCGCCAGATTTCCTCTGCAACAACATAACTATTTAAACTGCCTACACAGGACTGCTATATTTACTAGTTGTATTTTTGCTGTTACCCAGCTGCCATCTCCTTGTGTTGGGCTCATTGAATTCCCTTGTGGATTATATTTTGGCCCTTTGTCTTGTTGAACTTAGATAAAATAGAGAGTTTGTGAACAGACTAGCAGTTTTGTCAAAAAGATATGTCTTTGGTAACTGTTAAGG
The DNA here is from genome assembly GCA_963693305.1 of Meandrina meandrites. Classification (NCBI taxonomy): domain Eukaryota; kingdom Metazoa; phylum Cnidaria; class Anthozoa; order Scleractinia; family Meandrinidae; genus Meandrina; species Meandrina meandrites. The sequence goes on along the minus strand of OY855905.1, from coordinate 44,747,094 downwards.
CCAAGATAACAGACTCTCTGAAAACGTTAGTTTTGCTTTGGTATTACATTCAACTCTCTTTAAACTCCTACTAGCAAGTGGACGCCAGAAGATGATCAGCAACTTCTTGAGGTTGTACGGATTGTTGGGCTGGGCAATTGGCCAAGAGGTATAAAACACCATGAATATTAATATTTGTTACATCTCTCTGTCCCGAATGTGACCTCATCTGTAAACCTCTGCTCCATAAGGATAGCATCTCTGTCAAATCGGGATCTTAAAAGTAAAAGTTCTAGAGTGGTTTCAATTGAGTACTGAGAGTAATGCGGACTTGCTTTGGTGTTGCTTAACCTTAACTATGCTGTATGATGTCAACAATGAACTAACTCTACTAATCAGATAGAAAACCCTAAAATAATTGTGAATAGTTCTTGCACATTTTCCTGTGCCTGCTGCTTGGTATGTGTATTTGCTTTGAGCTCTTGTTGGTTAGTTGTGTTGTGTTTGACCATTAAAACTGCATTGGTTTTGGTGTTATAATACTACAGTGTGAGCTGAAAATTGCTCTTAATTCATGAATAACCATTTCAAAATGATAGAAAAATGTGAACAAAATAATTTGGAAGCTTAACAAAGTATGGATATTAAAAAGTCGCAAAGATTAAAACAGATTATAAAAACGTCAGTTTATTTTCTGTCAGTCCAACTGAATTAAGGACGTTCGCGCGAAAATTTTCTAGTCGATAGATTTTTCTAAAATTTTTACTGAGGACGGATAATGAGTTACTTGTGTCAGAAATACAAAAAAAAGTGGGGGTCACCGACTTCGTTTCAGAGATACAGTCTGTAGAAAACTACCCTGATTTTGAAAAATTGGCGCACGTAATTTCGCACGGCTTTCAAGGTTTGTAGTTTAAATTATCGATGATGAGAAAACGGAGGTAAACGATCTTGGTGATATTTTGAAGAAGTGCGTCTGTTGCGTAAATAATTTTAAGTGTTGCCATCTTTTATGCAAAACTTAGCCCTGGAAGAGGCATTTGAACCCGTCGTACGGCAAAACGAAAAGATCAAAAAGCGGAATTCGAACGTGCGTGGGGCAAAAAAAAATCAACCTTTTAATTGATAGATTTTTTTCATTTTCTCACAAAACGTAGATAATCGTTAACAAAAGTGATCTGTTAAGAAAAAAGTAGGGGTCACCGACCATTTAAGCTAGCAAACTGCAAGCGAAGTTATCGCAACGGCTACTCACCCTATATGTGATTGGCAAGTTTCCTCAGCGCGCGCGTTCGATGCATGACGTGGCGTAGCGTTGCGACAGGAATTACGTGCGCAGTAAGGATGCGCATAAACAATTAGCGCGAACGTCCTTAAGGAAAGGTCTGACTTGTATTATCTTTCGTCATTGTAGCTGATCTGTAACAATCCTCAAAACCTAATAATATTAACAGTATTTTCACGTGAGAATCTTTTTCATTCTCATAATGTTGACTTAACATTTTTTTAACTTTATAGTGGCTAGTTTCTTGGAGGGCAGGCAAGGAGATCAGTGCATGCATCGTTACACACATTCACTGCAGATGGTGAAAAAAGGCAAATGGTTTAACGATGAGGATGAGGTATGCCTTCTACAGGACAACTGTTGGTTTGTTGGCTTGTTTCTTCTTGCTAGAGAATTAGCTCAACAACATATTTCATGATGCAGTTGCAGATTAACTTGATTAACCATTGAGTAAGTCAGTCAGTCAATTGGTCATTCTGGCAGTCAGTCAGAAAGTCAGCCAGTTAGACAGACAGACAGACAGACAGTCAGTCAGTCAGTCAACCTAACAGACATACAGTCAGTCAGTTTGTCACTCAGACACTCAATCGGTCAGGCAACCAGTCAGGCAGTCTGTCTGTCTGTCTGTTTGTCTGTCTTTCCATCTGTCTGTCTGTCTGCCAGTCAGACAGACAGCCAGTCAGTCAGTCAGTCAGTCAGTCATCCAGTCAGCCAGGCAGTCAGACAGTCTGTCTTTCTGTCAGCCACGTCAAACCTCGGCCTGCAGCAATTTCCTCAATATACAAAAAGATTTAAAATTTTTGTGTTTTAGATCTTTAACAATTTATGCAGTCTTTGTATGTGTGGTTTTATTTAGCTTCTTAAGAAAGCCGTTGCAAAGTATGGAGCATGTAACTGGTACAGGATAGCTGAGATGGTTCCTGGAAGATCAGGACCTCAGTGCCGAGAAAGGTCAGTGGCTTGAGCGTACAATAGCCTCACAGTAAAGCAGGCTGTTTGCAGTGTTTGTGCCTGAACTATACTCTATCGTTTCACAGTTTGCAATCCATGTTGTTATTAGTCTATTTCACTGTGTCACATACAGAGCATATCATCAAACATTACGAACAGTCCCTCCACCCCCACTCCTCTCAATCCCCTTCTCATCGCAAACAGCTGCAAAAAAGACGAGGACAGTTAAAATTGCCGAGTGTGATGATGTTGTCTTATTGGCTTTCTAAAGTACTGATGTTGGCATGGTTATTGTTGGTTGTGTAGATGGGTGAATGCCTTGGATCCAAAGATAAACAAAGGACCATGGACTAAAGAACAGGATCAGAAGCTGCTAGAAAATGTTGAGAAATTTGGAAAAGGTCAGAGTGTATGTAATAAAGGTCATTCAGTCCCTCTTTCAATTGGAAGAGAACCCGTAGCAATATCACAGGCGGTTCATCTTGAAAGACATATTTCAAGTTTGCCTTTAGTAATATCCGTCTTAATCTTCCTCAGGCAAGTGTAGCCATCCTTGGGTATTTACGTTTTTGGTGTGCCTTTACCTTAGAAAACTATTATTTTGAGTTTTCATTGCACCCTATATTGCCTTATCTGATGCGCGGGAGATTTTGTCTCTAAATAACATGACGTATTCTCGTGACAATGAGCTTTTCCGCTGAGAACATTTTTGGTGGCTCAGTGTTGCGAATGAGGGCTGGTAGATTTTGAGTAGCGTTGGAGCTAGACATCCAGGATAAAGGAATACTATGAAATAACTTTAAATATATATTTTTTCTTTCGCAGGAAATTGGTCTAAAATTGCACGAGCTTTAGGCGATCGAACCGACAATCAGTGTTGGCGCCGATGGATTGTGCTATGCAAGGATGATGTTAGTTTTGTCTCATTTACAGATGGTTTTATCTTTTTATGAGTAGCCACGTTATTTCAGTTAATAAAGGTGGAGAGATTTCACCATTAACATTACAAGCCGCGGAAACGAATTTGACTCGTCATCTTGGACGGAATACACATGAATTTTGAGAAAATACCAAAACACTTAAAGAAACACACTTGTGAAGTTTGCCCTCAGTAACCAGAACTTTCATTGATTTCTCAAAAGCCTCCGATGAAGCACGGCTTCGCAAGAAAATTTCCAGTTCTCCCGCACTTAATCTCGAGCTTTAGTGTAGCTTGAGACTCAGTAAACGTTCAATCCTTACTCTTCGTAAAGAATAAAAATAAAACCACTTGCGAGAAAATGAAACGGCGGAGAAGAGTGAGTGTTGAGCGCATCGGATTTAAGATTAGGACGCGCTACATTCGAATCCTTCGCTTTGAGCCTGATAAGAATTATCACGCTTATGCAAGTGGCCAAGTGGTCAGCCTCTTGGCAGGCCAGCTATAGCGTATTTATTTGTTTCAAGTACACGACCCCACAAGCATACAAACCTTGTAGAAATAGAGGTGTGCAATATTTCTGCCATTAGCGAATTGCTGAACCCAAGAGCTTTTATGGGTATTCTCTTTTGCAGTTCTTATACTATCGTCAGAATACCCTTCGCAAGAAAAGAGAGTTAGTGGCCAACTTCACTGGAAGAAAACAGGAAAGACCGTCACTTAAACCCGAGGTGAACCACAGAATCACGTTACTCTATTTATCTCACCACTTTCCATAAAACTCCTCTCATTCTCCTGACCCTGAAGATTGTACCCCCCCCCCCCCTGTCTCTTTCTCCTAAGGTACCTGTGTTTTCCCTTTCACTTATTTCCCCCTTAACTAACAGTTTGAATATGTTCCCAATAAACTACCCCCTTTCCTTTCCCTGTTAAAATGTCCTTAACTTAAGTAAGTATACCCATTTCATTGCTGCTCTGCTAACAAACCTGTGCACGGTAAATCAATATACTGTCTGAGAAAAAAGCCCTGATGTACTGCGACAGGTAAAATATCTACCTTGCTAAGCTTGCATTTGTTTTATCTTTTCAGGATTTGGATATTCCTGATGTCCCTGTTGTGGTAAGAAAAACTGTAAACCAACTTATTCTGCATGACAATTGCACGCAGTTTTCTAAACAGAACAACTGAACTTGTAATAAAAGGACACAGGCATTTTTCATTGTTGTCACGCAAGCTTGTCGCGGAGAAGCGTTGCGTGACTACAGTATCTTTTGAAGAAGATAACCCAATCGATTGTGGCCTGTGTTTTTTATGTTTATAGAGGAAACGCAGAGGTCCTGTCCCGCGTCAAATTGAAGAGTCTCGGGCAAGGCGTAGAGCGACCAGGGCGAGATTCAGAGAGAAGAAACGAGCAGAAAAACTAGAAGCGGCGAGGAGAGAAGCTGAAAAAGGACAAGCGGAAGAAAATTCCAGAGAAACGACTCCGAGCAAAAAGCGAGATACTGCGAGTAGTGGCAGTGGCGAAGCCGAGGGCAACGATGACGGGAATGATGAAGAGGAAGGCTCCCCGGAGTCCAAGAGGAGCCAGCGCGTCAGGAAAGCGGTTTGTTTTCTTACCTTTACGTTCAGTGTTCTGTGTACGCCATTTGACTCCAGACAATTAAATTAATTGTGCATTTTTAGTTTTTGGAGCAAATTTCACTTGCTTATTCGCTCTTCTCTCTATAGTCCCTTATAGTTATTCGTTCGTTCGTTCGTTCGTTCGTTCGTTCGTTCGTTCGTTCGTTCGTTCGTTCGTTCGTTCGTTCGTTCGTTCGTTCGTTCGTTCGTTCGTTCGTTCGTTCGTTCGTTCGTTCGTTCGTTCGTTCGTTCGTTCGTTCGTTCGTTCGGTCGTTCGGTCGGTCGTTCGTTCGTTCGTTCGTTCGTTCGTTCGTTCGTTCGGTCGGTCGGTCGGTCGTTCGCCGTTCGTTCGTGTATCTCTCCCTCCCTTTCGTTCGCTTTATTTATATTTTTGCATGTGCTTAATAAATTCCCGATAGTCATTTAAACTCGAATTCCTTGCTGTGTCAACTCCTAGTTAACTCCTCCTCTCGCGTGTTCTGTCTCTTTACAGGGCGGAAACAGGACCAGAGTTCAGCAACCACATCACCGTGTTCTCATGCAAAACAAACAGCTCTCCAAACGAAAGCAAGTCGCAGAAAAACGGGAGAAACGTCACACCAAAACTGCAAGCGGAGAAAAACAGGTCACGGTGTCTGGCTCATTAGGGCCCTTCTCCCTTCTTCTTCAGGTAAACAGAATAAATATTGGTAATCTCACAAGATAGGACGAGCCACGAAGAATTCAGGATTAAAATCACATGGTTTTTAGCAATTTTCAGACTATCAGAAGCATTTTCCTCCTCCCGATAGCGCTTGAAAATCTCGGAACGTTTTCGGGTTTTTCGGAAGTCTTGGGGTCTACATTGGAATTGGAAAACTTGGGAAACTTCAGATTGATTTTTACCTCCCGCGAACAAAAACAATAAAAAAATCCCCCTTCTGCGTAAATAAATCAACCATTCATGTTGCGCAGTCTGAAAAACAAAAACTGATAAAGTGAAGTAGGAACCCTTTTTGTTTACCTCATCTTATTCTGACATTCTTGTATGCGTTTTTCCTTTCCACGCTGATTATTTTAGAGGATATTTAAAATCATCTCAAAGATCACTTTCAGTGTAACTCTTTGAATTTGTTCGTGAAAAAGGTAATAAATTACGCCTGAAGGCAAATTTCCATTATTGTTGTGATTAGTTTGTTGTCAAATAACATAAAATGTTTTCCGTTTCTGCCCACAGGCATTCAGTATCGATATTCCCACGGTTCTTCAAGCCATTCAAAAGACTTCACCAGCGCCATCTACCTCCACTCCCTCCACAGTCACTGCTGAGACTGAAAACACTGCAGGCGTCGACAATAATAGTTTAAGCGATCCACAGCCCCAAGTGCAAACTGTCGGTGGTACTGAAGGCCAGCAGAGCCAGCAAACAGATGCCAGTGGCGACTTTCCTAATCCCCAGTCCTCCGCTGAGATCGAAGCCAGCAGGGAACAGAATCGAGAAAAAGCACAGGAAGCTAACGCGACTGTTGCTGAAGGAAAGCGCAGTGAACCGGAAGGATACGAGGCAGCTAAAAGCGCAGACACGGAGCCAACTGTGGGCGCAGAGATCTCAAGCGAGGTGAACGCTAGTGGCACACCTAATGCGCATGCCCTTACAAGCACGAACCGAGCGGAAGCTGGAAATGAATCAACTGCAGCGAAGCCGGCAACTGCCGCTGTGTCCTCAACAAACCAGGCAACGCGCAGACGTGCACCTGCAATCCCTCCACTTCCACCGTGCTTTACAACGCTTAAAACATTCAAATCGCTTCTATTGCTCCGTCCACATTTGCAGCAAATAGCTGCTATGTTGAACACAACCCCAGCTGACAACACTGCTGGCTTACTAGCGTGTCAGCCGTCTTCTCCCGCGGGCGCAGCCGGTGGTCATAGTAACAAAGCGTCAAGTGTCACGCGTGTAAGTGGAAACGAGGCTCGTGACTCGGCAAATGAGTCACGCGGTGGGGATGTAGAATCGTCAGAAAACTCCGAGCGGATTATAGAACGAAACAAAGATACAGCACCTGCAAAAGATATTGTACACGAGTCACGTGATAGTGAAAGCAGGTTAGATGCACTAGTAAGTAACGATCACGTGGTTTCATCTGGACGTACACTTGACACACGGGAATTAACTAAACAGCCGCCAACATCTACTGATGATGTCACGGGGGGTAATTTATCGATTGATAAGTCCCGAGCAGATGTAGATGGTACTCAACCGCCAACAAATGATCAAACAGGATCACGGGAGTTCCAAATTTCAGAACCTCTTAGTCGTGTAACAAACAATGAAGGAGAAACAGTATCGTCAGGTAGAGATTCTAGTCCTGTACAAGCTGGTGTTTCCACATCTACAACGAAAACCAAAGAACAAAGTAACAGTAACAGATCGCTTGATCAAAAGGGTAGCCAAGAAAATGCTGCATCGATTGCGCCGGGAATTCGTTTAAGCAACACTTCATATCGAAATTCGTACGAGTACAAAATGCTATCTTCTCGATTCAACAGTCTATTCTTGTGGCCAGCACTTCTTTCTAAAATTGCTGTCAGGGGTGCTTCTCAAATTGGACCTGTCTTTGCTGAAAGGCATCCTCCGCCTAGAGGAGTGGGCGGTGACAGCACTGAAAACTCTGCGGCGCGTAAGAGAAAACCTGCAGGACTACTTGAAAAGGATCCCTTGAGACGCAAACGACCCGGGCTAGCAGCAGTGAGAATGGCTTCTTCAGCATCGCTTTCAACCCCAGGCCAACAGATGTGTATAGTGGGGCAGGGGGCCGCTATAAGGAAGGAGACTCCAGCAAGACAGCCTGACGACCCGTCAGGGGCAGAGGATGTTGTTTTGGCAGCTTCTCAGTTGGTGTCATTACAAGAGACAACAAGATCATTATCAGTGCCCGGTACGGGTAACAGTCCATATAACACGCGTAAGAACAAGAGAAAGGGTTCTCCCGTGAAGCGAAGTACCAATCAAACGAAGTGCACTTGTGCATCTAAACGGAGTAAGATTTTTGAAAGTTCGGATTCTTCTCCTTCCTCCGAGGGTGATTTATCTTCTGATGATGATTCATGTCTAAGTGATTATTCACCACCAAAGAGCATCACAAGGGGAATACATGCTGTAAAAAGCACTCGCCAACCTTCTTTACGAAAAGCTGTTGTATCAAGAGCTGGAGATGCGAATTTGCCCTCAGAAACGCAAGCGACGACTTCTACCGAGCCAAGCCAAGCCGATAACATTAATGAAGCGCCGTTAACTCAAGTTGTGATCTCGACCGATTCTGCTGATGAATCCCAGCCTGCCTTGCCAGGCGTACAAAAAGACCTTGACGTCACAGTCGACGTCACACCAACTTCAGGTGACGATACCGCTGATCGACAATCAGGCGCGGCTGTTAATCAGAACTTATCAAAGGATTCCGCCGCCAAAAGGAAAAATTCCAAGCACGCAAAAGATCGCGGAGCTCGCTGGAGAGCCATGCTCCCGAAGGTCGATTCTGAAGACAGCGATTCGCAGTAGCAAATAATTATCTTGTAATTATTTGGCGCTGATCGGTTGGGATATAAAAACCTTTTCTCTAGCAGAAATCTATTTATGAAGATCCTGACTTACGTCGGGGCCGTTGCTTAGCATCGCGACGTTTACATGACACCATACTGACGTAACAACTTGTGGCATGATGGCACTAGATTTTAATTTGAGGATTTTGGGTTGGATTTAATGAAGAAATAAAATGCACACCCTCCTCAACTGTAATCGTGGCTAGTTACCTATTCAGTAGATGGTGTCTTATGAGTTGTGTTCACGATCCCTTTTTGGTACTGAGGTTGCTCGACCTAACTGCCTGATGGGCTAAACGTCTGACTTCGCAGTAAAGTTCTGCCTTGATATTTATCCAATTGGCCGCTTTAAATGTAGCCTTATTGAGATTGTGAAAGTTTTGTATAAGCAATGGAACGGTGAAGTTAACCACTTGGAATGTTGGTAAATCATGTTTGTAAATCTACCGCCTTTTTCAGTCTTCCCAACATTACTTTGCTTTCATCCTGTGTGGTTCATTTAACCGATTAACCTTTGAAGTGCGAGTTTTGTGAACTTATGTCATAAGTAAAATGCAAAATACCGTAGGCCATTACATTGAGTTGTCGTCTCGTGTGGACTTGATGTTCTGGCCCAGAAATCGCATTATTTGGAAATGCCATCACTCGTACATTTTCCTCGCAGAAGACGGATATTCCATGATCGTAAAGATCTCCGGCTTTACCTGTCAGAGTTTATTTCGCGTCGAATCTGTAATTAAATTAAAAATTAATATTAAATAAAATTAAAAGCGATCAAGGGTTTCGCCTGTTGTTTTCTGAAAGCTCTTTTTCATTCGCCCGCTGTAAACACTCCCTCTACTGTTATTCAGGGCTAGGGGCATTGTTATGACCTGTTATCTATTGTTTTAAGAACCAATGAAATGAACTCGTTCCGAGAGGTATTGAGCGACCCGTTGTTTTGGCGGCGTGGAATGTTTACTTTAGGGCCTCTGCACGAAGAGAAGGTGGCTCTAGGTTCACGTGATTTCATTGGCTAAATTTTAAAACGTCTTGTGTCCCCAGAGCCACCTTTTCCTCGTACCAAGGCCCCACCGGCTAAAAGATACTTGTGGCGCTGGGGACGAGAATGTGGAATAGCAATCCTTTATTCATGTTGACATAACTTCACATCTTTTTCTGATTCATATTACCATACAGATCGGATAGTTAAGCCTTACTTTCCCAAGGTTCTCTTTTATTGATAAATGAAGAAAGATGGTAAATTTTAAATTGGTCACGAGCTAGCTAGAGCATGGGACGGAGAAAAAAAAATGAGTTCCCGACGAGAATCGCATAATAGTACTAATAACATCAATAATAAAAAATTATACTACAGTCAGCTATGTCTAAGACGGACACCGTCGGGACCGGATCCAACTGGCCGTCTTCGAGAGGCGTCCGTCTTATAGGAAGTTAGTTACAGTAAAATAGCTGAAAAACGGCAGGAACGGGACCAACACTAGGTGTCCGTTTTAAAGAGGTGTCCGTCTTATAAAGGTGTCCGTTAAGAGAGAGTTGACTGTAATAAATACTGTTGAGCCCCGCTATTTCGAACCGTCAGGGGAAAAATAGTTCGAAATAGCGGGAGTTCGAAATAGCCGATAGTAAATGACTGAAGGGCAAGTCCAAGGGAAATGCGTTTTAGTTCGAAATAACGGGGAATTCGAAATAATCGAGTTCAACTTAGCAGGGTCTAACTGTATATAAAAAAGTGTGTTTGTACCTGCCAACCGAGCCAAAAATAAACCGTGCCGGAGGTTTTAGTTGGAAAACGTTGGCTCACCCTGTCCCCCCCCCCCCCCCCCCAAACTCTAACTCTATCCCATTCACACATTTGATTCCTACCTCACTATTCGCCCGAACAATTAAGCCTGCTGTGAGTGCGTCGTAGTTGTTACAGAACTTTGGTTAGAGCAATTTCGTATATATGACCTTGAAATTATTACGCGTGAACACAAAATAAAACCAGCCATGAACTTGAAGGAGAGCAATTTCATTGGCTAATTAGTGAACAGAGGTAAACGCCCGCCGCTTGGCTGTTTTCCCGAACACGCAAAGCAAATCGTGCAGATTACGAGACCGTACTCGTTTTTCAGGGCAATCCGTGGGAGAGGGCGGATGTGATCATTCTATTCTCGCTTTTCAGCATTCTGATACGAAATGGAACAAACCTCTCTATATTAGAAATAGTTTTAGCAAGAAAACGCGTAAAGCTAGCTTCTTTTGATCGTTTCAGTTTACTGGTGGATGAAAGATCAAGATCATACGAAAATTGCTTTAACTAGGGAAACTGTCTCATCTCATCTACGCGATGGACCGAAAATGATATCATTTGAGGGAATCGTCCCAAAAGAGCATCCATTTAATCTCTAGTCCACCTGTTGAAAGCGGCTTGTCATTAAAACACGTGCAGAACACGTGGGCACGCGATAAACCGTTTAACTGAATGACTCCAATTGACGTCACCTACAAAGCCACCCGTATAATGAACAAAGCAATTTAAGTCTTGTTTTCTAAAACTAGGTGTGCCTTTGTCCTCTTTGCGAAATAAAAGCGCCGGTAATTCAGTTCATTGAGTGGTGCTGCATTTAAACTTATTATTTTTTTAAGAGGTTACGGTTTCGACGTCGATATCTGTAGTTTTGAGTCGTTTATGTTGTACTACATACGCAATATTTGCGTGTTTTCCTTCTGAATTAGCATTAACTCCACGCTACACACCTGTCTAACAAGGAATTAATTATTAACGAAATGTTCTAAAAGTTTTCTTGACTTCCCACCTGTCACGTTTTATTAACCTGTTTACAAATTGCGGCTATCCAAAAGAGGAAAAAATAATCCACGCCATACGTAAATTAATGGCGACTCTCGCTCAGCAAGAGAATTGCATGGATGCAGTTTAATTTCGGCACGTGCCCGATTAAATCCAAACAACGAGCATTGTTAAAACGGTGTATTTCTTCACGAGAAAGAGAAGTAACTCAACTCATTGTTAGACTTTTTTCTCTGTTGAGTATTGTTTTAGCATTTTATTAACCTACCGTTCATTGATTGAGAGTGTGTTTCGTCTCTTTATTAAAACTTTTAAGCGCTCTTTTAAATGAAAATATCCTACATTATATTTGAAATATCAATCAAAAATATAGCTTTATTATTCGAGGAGAGAAAATATTTTTTTAACCCAAACGTTCGAATGTCCAATCGTTAAAAGAATCAACGAACGCATTTGATTTTTTATTAGGTTGATTTCGTGACTTCGTTTAATTTACTGCGTTTTTTTCTGCTCTAAAATTATTCATTGCGTGCCGATTGCGGCATAATTTAGTCGAATTAAAAGCCTCCGTTGGCTAAACACAATTTAGATTAAAAAATTCCACCTGGCGTAGGATACTGTGTAATTGATAATTAATTGCACGTGGAGGAGTTTTTCAATAAATAACAAATCTAAGTTGATAGATTATCAAGTATAAAAGACCACCAATACTGAAAGAACTATATATAGAAAGCGTTGTCATGTTTGGCAAATTAAACTTTTAATATCTCCAGCTTCGTGTATATACAAGCAGCCTTTCTCAACAGGTTTGTTAAATCGTGAAGACTAAAAGACAATAGATATAGGCGAATTAGAAATAAACAATAGGCTCCGAGTATATTTTTAAAACTACAGTTATTTTAATTCATAGTTAAATTGAACAGGAAATAAACTTTTGGAAAAGTAAATGAGTGTTTATCAGTGGTCATGTACTTAGCTTCGAGACATGGGCGTAGCGACCATATACACACGGCCTACGTGTGTACCTATGGAAAGCTAAAAAAACCCCATAATTTATAAATTTATTGGCGAAAGGCGTCTTTTATAATTAAATCAGCTGGTTTGAGAGAGGTTTTCTCATGACGTTGCTGCGATTTTATGATATCATTTATGAATTACAGAATGAAAGCTTTGCGATTAAAGACGCTAGTTAGTTCAATACGTAAGTTCAAAACCCCGTCATCGCTTACGGCAATAAAATATGGCCCTGAGCACACTGCTCACGTATCCTGTGTCAACCCGCATTGCTGAACGGTTCTACGTATGAGTGTGGAGAGGATGTCCTCTCTGGCATTTCTCTACGTTCATAAGCGTAAGGACGTCGACATTGACAGTATGGCTTTGGAATTCACCCGTCTGAAGGGGAGACGCTTTGACTTTTGCTTGTAGACACTGGAAAAATATTGTTTTCTGGTCTGTCCTATTAAACCTACTAGTAACTGTCCCAAAGGTTGACATTTAAAAATCATAATTTTCTAAAAACCAAACGTTTTCCCATGTTTTGCTTCATGAAACTGTCCCCAGGAGATCTTGGAAAATTGCATTTCCGAGCCTCTAAAACTTAAATATTCCTGGGGACGCATACCCCCAGACCCCAAGCGGCCGCCCCTTTGGTGCTCTCCGTCCAATTCCTCTTCCATGCGTACTCCACGAAAACTGCACGCTGCGCTCCTGCGAGAAAGCTAGTTTTCCAGGCATGCCACTGAAACAGAGGAGACAAATAGCCTGACCGAGTATTTAAACTCTAGACGACCGCGAACCGCAAATCCAGACAGTGGCAGGGTGGAGGCTTGGAACCTGGAACCGCCGGATAACAACAACAGCGCCCTAAACCACTCACCCATGCTGTCTCAATGTTTATATTTCTGCCCTTGACTTTTCGCCACACACTAATTATAGACAAATATCAATCGAGTATGTTTTAAAACAATTACTGGAAGTTTCTAATTAACTTTCATCAAAGAAGGTCAAAAATAATTCACACGTGGTATTAAAAAGAAACCTACCCAAACTAACTTTAAGGAATAAATATTTGTTCGCAGGCATGGGCATATATATTGGATGCATCTGATGCAGCTTGTGAGGACTGATCTGTCAAAACGTCTGCTGCTACTGGTTAGTTTTCTTTTGTTATTGTGGTGAACGTGAGAAAAATGTTCTACTTTTTCCGAACAAAGTTGCTCCATTGTATCTACAGACAAAGAAACCTGGTACAGGTTTAGATTACTTCACGAAGTTTCTTTACCATTTTTCGAGTTTCATGAGAAATTGCAGAAAAGAATCCAGCTGCTCAGTGGGGTGGGCGGGGGCGAAGCAAAAATGAGCTCTTTCTTCCTTATGAGGGGACTCCCCCTGACTCACTGCATTGTATGGCAATTACTTTTGGGGAAACGTTATCGTTTTAAGGGTGCGTTCGATTGACCTTATTCCGAAATAAGGATAAAAGGAATAACCCCGAATGTGCGTCCGATTGAGTCGCTATTCCGATTTCGGAATACATGGAATGTATTCCAAGCATTCTGCTCTGCTCTGGGGAGCAGAATACTTGGAATAATCCAGAATAATGACGTCACCGCGTCCTCGCCTCGCGGTCTTTTTCAAAACAACAAACAAAATAAATGGCTACAGCCGGCAACCATCAAACGTTACTCAGAAAACGATACTCAGAAAAGGTCTGGAAGAGACGCTTCTCTTCATTTCATTGTACGAAGAAATGAAAGAATATTGCGGGCATTATTCCAGAAACGGAATAATCGTTTTATTGACGTACGGACGGAATGGCTGTTCTGGAATAATCCGGAATATATTCTTATTCCAGATTCCGGAATAGGGTCAATCGAACGCAACCTAAATTTTGATGAACGCATACCACGAGATCTGGGTACAAGTTAATTTTCGCGCCAGCACCGCCGGCCGCCCGGTTTGTCTTCTCGAAACTGAACGACAACTGAACTTCTTTCAGTTCAAGAACAAAGTTTTGACGTGGAGCCGTTTGAAACGGAAGGCCACAAAGTGTTCAGAGTTTTCAGTGCAAAGACGATGTTTGAGCGAAAGAGGGCATTTCTAAGTTCCATTGGTTTTCTTTTTTTCAAGGCCGAAGCTGGCAAAGCAAGTAAGCTTTCTTATGAATCAAGGACTGGACTGTAAAACTGTGCAGTTTGTGTACAGAGCCTGTTCCTTCCATTCATTCACCAGTCTTTCCGGAACTCTATTTTACACAAAATTCGCGGCGTGCACTTGCACTTGCGTTTAATTATTACTGAATTGAAAAGGATTGGATGTACTGATTTGTACTCGCTGAAACTAAAGCTGGAACTAAATTCTAGGACTATAAATCAGTATTTGGTTGAATATCAACTTTAAGTTGACGGAAGGTGGATTAATCATGGTAGCGAAATTTGAAAAATATATATATAAAATGAGGGACTGAATTTTTCTTGAACAGAAAACGTCATTTCTGGTCATTTCTCACCAAACAGCAAATTCTCGAGTTTGTTGGAGCAAAACACCACCAAGCGAGCAAGATGACGAGTCTAACGTGGCCCGATGGAAAGAAGTTAGCCAAGACTAGGGACTGCAGTAGCAGAGTATGCAGAGATTCCTTGTAGTGTTGGTTGTGCCAATCAAAAACCAATGAGGATTTATCTCGACTGAGGTAAGATCACTTGTGTCTGTTTCTGTGGCAGTTATTTTGTATTATCCAATCGGCTAAAGAATGCATAGGAAGATGATCTGTGAAATATGTCGTCCACGATCCTTATGTTGAAATGAAAAGAAGAAAAAATAGAGTTTTACACTAAATTCATGTAGTCCATGTATGCGAGATGTTTTTAATATGACTGTAAACTGCACAGCCGTGTTTTTTCATGTCGCTTCGCAAACCCAGTTGCTAAAATTGTGAGCTGAAACGTGAGCTGAAACGATAAACGTGTACGAAATCTGTTTTCTACCTCACACTCTCTCTTGGTTTACAAAACTTTGAATTAAGCTGCATGTCCAAGCTTCCACTTCCTGGGGATAGCAGAGGATGAGTTGGAAAAGAAAGGACGCCATAGACGTCTTTTTTACTTGTTCTTGTAAATCTATTGCTATTGGTGGGTTTCTGGAAAGGGAGAACTTTCTGTAGAATAGTATATGAAAGACACGGAAAAGGGCCACAGACCGAACTAGCAGAACTAGGAACTCACGTGCAGCATTTAGACTTTTGTTTTTACGAAAAGGAATTTTATTGGTAATTACCTGATTTCGAGTGCACGTTAGAATACATGTAACCACGTATAAACAAAATTGCAAGCGCCCTTTAGTTTTGAAAAATTATTCATTTCAAATTATACAAGAAAAATCGTGCCATTATTTGTTAATAATAATGTATAAATGAAAAAAAATAGACTATTAACAGCTTTGAGCTATTACGATTGGTCACTTCGGCAGTGAGCTGTGCCCTTTTTCTCCCAAATACATTCGGAGAATTTCTGAAAGTATTCACAAACCGGCCGATTAAATCCTCGGGTGATCTTCAAAAGTCTTCGGAAGTCTTCTAATAATCTTCGGCTATCTTCGTAAGGCATTGGGTAATAAACTTCTAACATCTTCGCAATACCTGGGATGATCGTGGCGTGTCTAACAGTTATCTCCTTTCACTGAATTTCTTTATTTATACTGCACCGTGTTCCTGAAAATTGCATTTCTCTTAGCCAATCAGAACTCAGTTGCTTTCTCTTGACCCGTGCTCTAGACCAGAAGGGACGGTTGAAATTCAGACTAATGAATGATTTGCCACTAATCGGTTCCTGTGTTTTGCGTAGAGGATTCTGGGATCGCCAGGGGGCAAACATTGCAAGTCGCTAGAAGAAAATATATGGCGAAAAGTTGTTTTGACGTTCAAAAATACGATTTTGGAGAGAGATCAACGCTTTTTCGCCAGTATTTCATCAGGAATTGATTTGGGCATTGTGGCCTAATGGTTAGTGCGCTGGACTCCGGATCGAACGGTCCGGGTTCGAGCCCTAGTCGGGGCCACTGTGTTGTGTTCTTAGGCAAGACACTTTACTCTCATAGTGCTTCTCTCCACCCAGGTGTATAAATGGGTACCGGCGAAATACCGCTGGGGGTAACCCTGCGATGGACTGGCATCCCATCCAGGGGGGAGTAGAAATACTCCTAGTCGCTTAATGCTACGGAAACCGGGATAAGCTCCGGCGGAATGAGCCACTTTGTAGGCTTGACGCAGACTTTACCTTACCTTTACCTAATACTCGAAAAGTGTAAGTTTTTGTTTGAATAACAGTGAAATATGTGATCAAGTTTACCGATAAACCTCTTTGCTTTCGCAAGGTTTATTTTGAAATTGACATCTCAAAATGTCTCGAAATATTACAAGTTAGGTATATATCGGGAGGAAATAAATTAATAAAGTCTTTTGAGTTGTATTAACGTGTGTACATGATTATTTCTATGCTCAGTTATACAAATAATATTAGAAATATGCCCGGTAGCAATCACTGTCATCATTGTGCTGTTTGCGGTTTGTGATAAACGATCGAAGGTACCCAGAGAGGCAAAAAACTTGATTCTTCCTCGCGATGGAATATTAAGATTCTACTCTCCCAAGAATAAGAAAGATGATTTGTCATGAGCATGGGCTCTCTCTAAAACAAGGTTATATCTTTCTCGAATTAAAGCTAAGTAGCTTCTGGCTGAACTGGACAAAACATAAACATGTCATCCGCGATATAAAGCAACACATTACAACACTGTACAAATGAGCATCTTCACGGATAATTTAAGATCTTGTCCTTCCAGAATGAACTTAAAGCACATCTTGCAAATATAAATGAGCCAAAATAAATCACAACAGTCCCAATTGCCAATACATAAACTACATATAACAATAAATACAGTACAGATGTGTAAAAATGTACTACCGGGGAACCACGCAGACCTAGCTACGACCTCTACACATTTGCTGGCAGCATTGTTAGGGCTCTACTCAACTTAAAACACTTCTTAATAATACAGCTGACAGGATATAGTTCCCTTTATAAACTAGTAATAAACAAAGTACATTAAACGACCAAATCCAGAAGTGATCGGGAAATTTATAAAAGTCACGATCGTAGGAGTCTGTGAATGTCTGTCATCTTTTTACGAAGCCAAAATGATTATTTGTTAATAAAAGACGTAACTAATAAGTTAACAGCTTGTGCAAACGTAAAATATTATAAAACTACTAAAAGGGCTTTATTGAGCTATTTCCAATTTTATAATATTTCGAGACCCCAGTTACGCGATGTCTGTTTCACAATACATGTAAACCTTCATAAAAGCGGTAGATTTTATCGCATATTTTATGTTTATTCAAACAAAACCTAACACTTTCAACGTACCAACATTGCCCAAATCAATTCCTGATGAAATACTGGCGAAAAAGCATTGATCTCTCTCCGAAATCGTATTTTTGAACGTCAAAACAACTTTTCGCCATATATTAATTTTCTTCTAGCAACTTGCAATGTTTGCCCCCTGGCGATCCCAGAATCCTCTACGCAAAACACAGGATCCGATTAGTGGCAAATCATTCATTCCTGCCTGCAAGGTCCACCGTTAAAGGCCTGGCTAAACTAGGAAACATTGTTGCCGAAACATTGTTCCTTGTCATGTTTCCTGGGTGGCTAAATTAGCGGGAAACAAGAAAAATGTTTTGCTGCCCGAGTGGCTAAACTAGGAAACAATGTTCCGGGAACTAAGTGTCACGCATACGCATAAACTAGTCAACATTGTTTTCATGGTGGCTAAATTGAGCAACATATGTTTCGGAAACAAAATTTATGTCCGGGAAACAAAAATGTTTTTGACTCGAAGCAGAAACATTTTTTATTGCTTTCCGCAACATATGTTTCCCGCGTGACTAAACTGGGAAACATTTGCGTCTGTAACAATGCTTTAGCAACAATGTTTCCTAATTTAGCCGCGCCCTTTTGAAAGTGGCGACCTCAAACTTGATTGAACAGTCATTCAGAGACACAGCAAACTCTACCCAAATGATCCGCTGATGTTTGTTTTTGATGAAGATATTCAAAAGGTAGTGTTACTTTGTTCTCATCCCGTTATATAAATTTTTTTCTCTCATAGTTATAGTCATAGCAATTTTTCTTTGACAATTGTGCCCAAGGCGCAATGTGAAGCACCGACCCAGACCACAACACCTGGAACTGTGTGGGTTTTTTAACGTCCTCTGCTGACCATTTCACACTGAAAATCAGGATGCGGGGCCTACGGTTTATAGTCCTTATTCGAGAAGACTATAGAATGCAGAGGAAATTGCACAAGCAGCACGTTCTCCTCAGTTATTTTAAGACCCCGAGCATTTGCCGGTCTGGGGCTCAAACCCTCAACCTCCTACACAGAAATCCGGAGCTCGACCATTCTCAGACGTCTTCTCATGTATAAAGGAAAAAACTGATTCCTTCAATTTCGCGAAGTTTTATTCAAACATTTTTGCACGTGTAGTACTCATTTCAGCTACTCGAGAATTCCCCGAAAATTGTGTAGAAAATACCCTGCAAAGTCATCGAATTTCATAGTCGGGTTACCTAATGGTTAGTGAGTTAGTAAGTGATAAACCGGTATAGACTCCGGGTCGAGAGATCCACTGCAGGTTCTAGCACTGGCCAGGGCTATTGTGATGGGTTTTTGAGCAAACTAACACAGTGCTTCTTTCTACCCTGAAATATAAAGGAGTATCGCGGACGAATCGGATTGGAAAAACCTGACAGAAGCGATGGACTAGCATTCCATACTGGGGAGTAACAAAAACCAGACTTTTTAACCACTTTTTTCCTCTGCAAAATGCAGTTAAATTTATTGTTTCTAGTTAGCCATACAGGAAACTCTTTTAACTTTACAACACAGACAAAGCGTTTAATGATAAAAGTCAGTTCATTGATAGAGAAAACTCAGTTTGGCTGGACCACACAGTCACTCAGCATGTCCCATCATGTTTCAAGTAGCCTTCAGTGTATTTCAATCCTGTGTGCTACAACCATTTTCAAAAAAGGTTGAGATACTCATGGTAAGGGAAGTCACTTTAGACATTTCAACAACGATACGGCCTACTGTCCCTCCCACTCACCCTCCCCCCTTAGCAATATTGTTAATAGCTCAGCGCAACAACATTGAAAGTGGGAGGGGAAGGAGGGGAAGCGTGCCAAGATTACAATTATCCTTTTCTTTTTTAATGAGACTGTGTTTCTTTTGGGATTAATGCAATTTTGGGGAGAGTATCTCAATTACTTTGCACCTTGTTTTGCACCGTCGTCCTGACACCTGAAGACAAAAACAGCTGTACACGGCTGTTGGTTGCTCAGGCATTTATCCTGACTAAATATTTTATATTCATGTTCGTATTACGGTGTAAATAAGCATTTACATTATAGACTGACAGTATACTTTCAGAACTTAAACTTTTTGTAAGTCTTATGTATAATGTTTTCATAGTAATGAAGTGTGCGTAGATACGTTATGAGCCTGAGTTGGCAGATTTTGGCAAACATTGTTTAAATGATATGAAATATTAGCTTTAGGTTTTATGTACGTTTAACTGAATAATAAATCCGAGACTATATTCGATCTGATTAGCTACCCCGCGTGTCTCAATATCTTGCTAACGAACAGCTAGGGTTGTTTAAATACTCTTAGAAACACGGGGGCACAAGAATAATTTTAACTAACAAGGCAAGAACCCAAGAATTCACAAACTAACTTAATAAAATTGTCTTGTTTTTTCGAAGTGATTATTGTGGCTCGCAACTGCTGATTTTTCCGTTTTTACCATATACACGTTAAATCTTTCTCGGACTCGTGTCTGACTCTGTCTCTCGATTCATTGCCGAATGTAGGCTGCTTGCGCGTAGAATAATTTCGATTTGGGTCGAGGTTTCAAAAATATTCGTGATTTAGCGATAGTCAGTGATTTACCAGCTATCATGATGAAAACTGGCCTTTAAACAAGGAATAGAAAGTTATAAAATTAACAAAACACACTATAGCTTATCCCTTAACACGGTTCCGGAAAGCTCTTCTTGATGAGCTGGAAAACCCTTTAAAACCTCTGCGCGGCGCAAAATCCCCGCGCACTTTCCAGAGCAAAAGCATTGCGCGCGTTTCCTTTTCGCAAAAAAGCCAATAAAGTTCCTTTGAATTAGAACTCGGTTAAACCTCAGCACGTTCTCTCTTCAAAAGGAAAACCACGCAGTGACGTTTGCTACAAAAACGTTTAGAAGGCGGTAGGCGGTGGATGTGACGTCTTTTTAAATTGACCGTTTTTCCAACGTGCATGTACGCTCACAAATGAGGAAAGATAGAAAATGAAGACACATTGCATTAGTTATTTTTTTTATTGTGCAGTTACACACGTAATGGACTAGATCAGAAGTACATAACATGAAATTTTAATCTTAATCGATCTCGCAAATTCGTTGTATTACTAATCCAATGTACTGCAATTTATGATGCGCACGTTTTAGCGATAAAACAAGTGCCAATTTCATTTTTAGCAAACGCCAACGCTAAGCTGGTAAATTTTCAGTTTATTTGACGGTAAAAGCTTCTAGAGAAGGAAATTTTTGAGTTCGATTAGCCGACACGGCATCTATCAAAGTGTGTTTGTATTTAAAATTTAATAAACGTGATCCTTTACAATATATGGAGCTTTTCTTCGTAGTGAAACATAAAACAGCCGCTGAAAAAACGGAAAATCGAATGGCAAAACATACATAACATGAATAAGTCTTCTAATTTTAAAAATCTTCGCGCGATTTATTAGCTATCCAAGTTGAGATTTGTCATACATTGTGCATCGTATAGCGTTCATCATTTGATAATGAACTTTTTTCTCCTGAATATTTTTCAATTCCCAACTTTTTCAATTCTCAAGCGCATGCAGTGTTGCAGTTCGTGATTTTAAATTGCTCTATCATTGTGACTTGACGTAGAATTAAACAAACATACGATATGTTGATATTTTGTGGGCTTGAGGAATATTTAGTAAGTGGTTCGGATCAAAAGCTACTTGTGTTCACAAAGACATGATGCCATGGCAAAACATTGTTATGATGTCACGTAATATTTAGTAAAAGTTTCGCGGAGGTAAATTTTATTCCTAAAGAAGATACAGAAAATAGTGCGTTAAGCAAGACAATTTTCCAGCATGAAAAATATATATCGGTGATTTTGAAAGAATACGGTTGTGTTTTTCTCACGTTTCACCTTATACGTGGCTTGTCAACATTATGCAAATTTTAAGCGAAGTTTACCGTGGATATGCAAATTTTCAATAACATCCAAACGGCTATTATGTGAATGACTGAAAAATGAGGTTAGCAAAAAAGTATTTTTTCTTGAAAGGAAAGATTAAAAGATCGAACCTTAATCCTTGTTGGGTAAGTGTGAGCGGATCTAAACAATGGGATTACATGTGACACTTACATGAGATTCATTGGCAAAAGACTAAGTCGCAATTGTCTTATGTAATTGGAGGAAGACGAGAGAATGATTTTGCTAGTGAATCATTGTTTGGAGCCTTCAACGAAGACGCTTCTATATAAATTTTAACCGCTAACGAGAACCGGAAATAAGATATTTTCTATTTCCTGTATTTGAGCCACAATTTGTAATAACAAAACCGCGAAACATGGGAATAACCTCGGTGCATCCAAAATTTATTATACTGCAAAAAAGGCGAACGACGTTGATGGAATTTTCACCTCTGAGAGTGAAAGACGGAAATTTATTTCAGCTTGGAAGAAATATTCTTCTTTCCTTTGATATTTTGCATCCCAAACAGAGAAAAAGTTTACTTCAATAACGTCTCGAATCAGCCAATCATATTGCTCGATGACTTTGTTTGGGTTTAATAATCACGTGTACTGATCACGTGGGCACAGTTGATTTTCTAACATCGCGTGTGATTGGTCGAAACATAATTGGATCTGTCAAGACTAATAATTGCCATGATGAAAGCAACAATAAGCTGTCAATTATTATTTTTAGTCCCCTCCCCGGAGAGTTGGGCCGGTTAAACTTGGGAATATGGAGAAAACGAAGCCACGCGAATTAGAGGGAATTTGTAAAGCAAGTTGTTGAGTTGTGTTCGCGGAAATTCCCCCCGCGCTGAACGCGCATGGAAAACCGTTAAAACCCAGAATTATTTTGGCTGAGTGCGGTCTATCAGCTTGGTAAAGCGATCGAGGGAAAGTTCGGCGCGTTGCCTTTGTTACCGACCGAGCTGAAGTTTTGAGGATTTTTTGTGTGGTTGAGCTTATTATTCAAAATCGACTAGTCTCGAACCTGCGTGCATTCATAGAAGGTCGTTGCGATTTCTTCTACGGACCGAGCGCTTGATACTGGAATACCTTGACGAATGAATCCACACACGGGAGATAAGGAATTGAGCGATCTACTGGACTTTAGCGCGGTTAGTATAACTTGGAAAATTTCTGACACACTTGCATTCGCAACTTCACTTGATGTTGCGATTAGCGAGCGCTGTTGTCTGCACTCTATTAACGATCATGTTTGCTTTGTGTGTTGGCGATTTTTTTTTGCTCAGATGTTCTCGCCGCCGGGATCCATGGTCGGCAGTAAATCTAGTGGCTCTCTGACGGAAGCTGGGTTATCGAGTTCCATGCACGCATCTCGAACAGGTGCCGTTTGCGTTTTGTTTGTCTGTCGTTCGCCATGAATTAAACTTGCTGTATGGAGCTGATAGAACCTGCTACTCGCACTAGAGTACCTCGAACTGGTTCTCGATTCAAACGCATATGCTTCTTTGCTTCCAGGACGTAAAAATCTTGACTTTGATGGCTGAGTTTTATTTTTTCTTTTGTAGGTTCTTTGGATGAGACACCCACGTGGCAGGCCAGTTCAGTGTCGGCCTACGAAGCTCGGGTAAAGCTGTGAATACAGCTAAATTTGCCATGTTTTATTCGCTTGAAAATTAAAACAAATGTTCAAAACAAAAGTCGTGTAAAACTCGCTTTACATGTCAACAGGAACATTTGTTCAAAATTAGAACCACTAATGCCGCACGTGCCCGAACGGAAACTCTATATTTTTGAGCGATAATTTGTTACTTTATAAAGATGCAAAATATTTTACTAACAAGTGGCTCTTATAACCGTGTATGTTAGCGAAGCCGTGCCCGATGAATGTTGTTTCGTTTGCAACTCAGCATTTTTAACACTTCATTGAGCAAAACCTGAACGACTGAATAAATATAGCTACATTGACCGATCGCCTTTTAATTTCGCTTATTTTTATATTCGCTTTTTTGTTCTTTTCAGGGATATCACACAGATAGTCACGGTGTATACAGTACAATCGACGATGTCGAGAGCGACTTTATTTCCCGCAAAGGATCTGGCTTTGCCAATTCGTATCTCGGTTCAAATTCTCTAGGAACTTTAGGTAAGAGATCTGTTAACACTGGGAAGACATTTTGGCGAGAATTTAAATGTAAAATTATTCTTTGGCACTTTAATGGCTCGGAGATAAGGCTCCGCTTGTCTTTACTTTGTTGTTGTTTTGTTGTAGGCATCACAGCCATACCTCGTTGCCTTCTTAATATTGTTCGCATGATCGGCCCTCTTGTGATCTAAACATTGGCGCGTGTTGCTTTTACAATCTCCTGAAATTATGCGTAAAAAACCTTTGATCGACATGAAAGGCGAGACAGCACGAAAGCAATCTCAAATTAGCATGGATTCTTTTTTAGAAAATGATCGGTTTGTTTTTCCTTGTTTATAATAGTTTTCGATGCATGACGAGATCTTTTTCGGAGACGAAAATTCTTCTTCGCTTGATCGATTTTAGCGAATCTTAGACGGTTAGACGGTGGCGAAATTAACGCAAAACAGTTTTTTAGAGATTTAGATTTTCCCCCTTAAATTTGCGATAATTTTAATATTTTAACGCGCCATGCTTGGTAAATAAAATAACCATATTTTATTTTCCTTCACTTCAAGTATTGAGCTGGTGGAATAATTTGTTTAGATAGTCGTTTGTGCCGTTGTTAGTCGTTTTCTCGTCAAGTCAGACTTTTGTGTAGGACTTAGCAAAATGAGCGATTAAAGCATATTCTCATTTTATTTCATGAAGAAATGTTTCCATTCATCCTTTGTTCATGCCAAATAGAAGATATGATAATGCGAGCGAACATGCTTACTGGCATTAGCCCCACCCTCCCTGGGATTTTACGGCTGTTAAACCTTAAATTCTGTGTTCAACATCTAAACTAAGTCATCGATACATACCTGCCGTAAAATTAAGGGCAATTTATGGGTCTGCGTCTTATTCAGGTGCCCAAGAGCGCGTGCTTCAAACACATCTACATTACATGGTTGATTTCATGTAATGAATTAATGCAGTGTATGTCTTGTTAACTGTATGGACAGTTTCAGTCGATTCATTTTCGCTCGGTTCACCGACCAGGCAAATTTACTCGTTTATACATCGAAAGGTTTTCACACATTTTATTGTCATTTTCGTTGCAGATGATGTTTTGCCAGGTGAAAATTTGACTTTATTAACTGTGCATATATTTAGGCCGTCAAAAATGTTATTTTTTTTAAAGTGGTAATTGTGTTACAACTGGTTGTTTTGCAGCTTTTTTTCAACTTCCTTTTCTTCCTTTCCACCTTGAAAAATAAATCAGCTATTTACACTTTTGGCATTTTAATATAACCTGCATCAAGATCTTAGAAAAGTTAAACAACAAGTGTCTTAGTGTATACTTTGAATTGAGCGTGTTCTCTCAAAAGTGACATTAGTTAAATACAGGCTTTCCAGCTTTCATAACTTCGTAATTTCATTTGAATTTTCATAATTTACATAAAGTGGTATGAAATACAGTGAAAACAAATTCTTTTCAAACCAATTCATTTTTAACACCCCAAAAAGAAATAAAATCATCATTAAGAAAATTTGTATTAAGATCTTGTATCTGGTGAAATTGATTGGCAGTTTTGTGCACATGCACAAGAGAAGCAAGAGACAACTCTGAGTAGAGATAAGTTGGTTATTGACTGACTAACAGGGCAACAAGGGGAAAACTTTGATCTAAGATCATGACTTATAAACAGAGTGCAGTGTGGTTGTCACTAGGTGACTGAGCTCTAATGATTTTCCTGCTTTAACAGCATTACCAACTCAGTCATTTAGTACTTAATCATGAATAGGTTCCCTTCTTAACCTTGATGTAGTTAGAAAATTGTACAAAATGTCTTAGTAAATACACAAAGGTGTTGAACTAAACACATGCCAAATAAGCACAATATGTATCTACAGGTGCATACAGGGCTGGACATCTTCTAAGAATTCAAAATCATTTCAAGAGCGAGTAATATTTTGTTACATGTTCTCTGAGGTTAATCTTATTTTTCTATAATAAAAAATGGCACAATGAATTCTTATTTTACACTTTTCTTATATTACATTTTTCTCACATGAAGAATAAATTTGTCTTTTACGGCAGTAGCTTGTCTTCAAAGAGATCTTATGTTTCTTCTTAGATGTCTTTCATATTTCCATTACAATATATACTGTATTAATTTCTGAACTGCTGCAAAAAAACTTTTAAAATATTATAAGATGTTCTTGTTTTGTGGAGTCATTGTAAATAAGCATGGTTTCACGTTGTAGTGCTTAGTGACATGTGATGGATTTAATATGGCTAACTTAGGACTGTTCTGGTGTTCCTGGTTTTGGTACATTTAGATTGAATTCATGGCTTTGGATTTCTTTTTTGACAGTTTTTCTTGCACTAATAAGTCACATGGCTTATCATCTAGTTGATTTCATCATTTAAGCGAGCAATTTTAAGCCTTGCGTGTGCATCCCAAGTAACACAACACTCCTCTGTTGTTTTTGATTGGCTTCTTTTGAGCATGCACAAGCAAGTTATCCTGGACTCTGTCTTCTTGCATCTGGGTTTCATTCCTATATAGGGCATGGAAGAGAGAGTTCAGGGACTAGACTATTTGTTTCTGTGTTCGTATTCTGCACTTTCTTGAGTTGTTCTTTTTCTCATGCAATATAATGATAATGATGATAATTATGAGAAAAAGAACATAGTTCAGTAAATGTTCGTAAGCAACAAGAGCCATTATATTACAAGACAGACACCCAAGATTCTACATGAAGTTACTCTGCCTTGAGTGCAGGCCTTCTCAGTCGCTCAAAATGTGTCTTTATTTCAACTACTATTAAAGACATTACCATTTGAGACATTCATTTCTCAGTAAATAGACTGCACAAAGAAGCTCAAACATCTTTTTTTTTTTTATAAAAAACTTACAGAAGGGGCCGGGCCCATATTGCCAATTTCTAGAATTAACCTTTCCTTCCTTGTGGTTTTAACATACCCAACACGTAATATGGTTGCCAAGATCAAGGTCCACAATGCAAGCTGAATGTGTCTACACCTGTAGGTATAGGCATTTGAACGTTCCAATAGTCACCTGACCAACACCTCTACATGTATTCCTTTCTGATATCTGCAGGACAAGTTTGAAAATAAAAGTCAAGTTAACTTTATTTTGTACTGGTCACAAGTAACATATGAAAAGTTCTTGTGAATAAAGAGATATAAGTGGCGATATGAAATTGAATTAAAGCTTACGTATTTGTACAGGTACCGGTAGCTGTAGGAGTTGCCCACTGTGTGCCTGAAATTTTTTTTAAGGGAAAGGGTACAGGTATTCATTCACAAACTACAAGTTAGTTCAATCCAGCTGTACATCACAATGTGACTATACAAGAACAAATGCTTTGTGGATAAATTGAAAAAGAAGCCAAAATTCAAAGAACAAATTAATATTAATAATAAAGAGAAATAACAGGAACTGACTTTGTTTTCCAGGTTACAGAGACTCCGGTTTGTCAGGAAGCCAGGTGGGTTTTATTTTGACTTGTGTTCAATTGCAAACTGTTAAATGCATATGCAGCTTGCAGACAGTTTCCAGTTTTAAACAAATGCACTTCTTGTGTTTATATGAAGCAGGTTAAACAGTTATGATAATTATGTCTGTTGCTTTTGAAGGGTTTGAAATCTTTCAATCCAGTTTGAGCTACATTTTCCTTTATCCGTTTCATGTTACAGTACAAGACAAAGAAAGTAAGGATCAAACCGATATGAAATATAAAAAATGTCAAACTAAAAGCACAATTAAACCAGCAGGAAGGGGCAAAAGATATTGATTTGAATAAGAATAGCACATTTCACTGTATTTATCCACCATCTCTGACGGTATACTGTAACCTGAACTCTTGCTGCTAAAGTAGATTGTGTCACATTCTCTGCAACTGTCAATCATGATACCCTTTGTGTTCTTCCTTGTTTGGAATTCAGCTATATTAGTCAAGCACAATTCCCAGTTTCTTCTATAATGAAAAATGCCTGCAGTGCATAAATTAAACAGGGCTTGGGGACAAAAAATCAAGCTTGCCTTATTTCAGTCAAGCAGCTCTCAAATTAACAGTAAGACACTACCTCTCTGGAACCTCTGTTTTCATTCACCTGCTGTAAACACTACCTCTATTGTTATTCAGGGTTAGGGGCATTGTTATGACCTGTTATCTATTGTTTGAAGAACCAATGAAGTAACTTGTTCCGAGAGGTAGTGGGTGACCCCAGTTGCATGCTTTTCTTACTATTTTTTTTTCACTTATTTGGCAGATTACTTGCATAAGCCTTTAAGCTCATTGGGCAAGTGAGCACAAAAACTTTACTTGCCAGGCAGATAAATAAACTTGTCCCACACAATCAGACAGCACTTTTTTCAAGCAGTGATCACAGTAGTGGTTGATTACAGCTACCTAATGATGCACTGTAGACATGTTACACAGAGCAAACACTGCATATATGTCATGTAGAAATTGCTGAGCTTTTTCATCTTATTTTTATCGTGCCTGGGTGTGTTTTTCTAATTTGCATCACTTGTGTTTTTCTTCACTTGTTTTTCTTTTCTCATGTCTTTATTGTGTTTCTCTCACTGTTAGGAGTGAGAGGAAGATATGGAGATTTATTGTAATAGTCAGTATATTCCCACAGGCAATTTTATAACCAGTAACAGGGTTTGACATACGTGATGCAAGCAGGATTAATTGCTGGTTTTCACTGCTGTGCAATCAAAAAATAAATCCAAAACCATTCAACTAGAGAAGCTATGGATTTCAAAAAGACGATAAATAGGTAAACAATTTCTCCAAGTTTAGGTCCATGCGGTGTACTGTTCACGAGTTTTTTTTACTGAACCTTTCCTCGCAAATTTATAAAGCTCAGTATGGAGACGCCATATTTGTGTCCTTCTGAGGGACACAAATATGGCTGCTGTGATGTCAGAGAAACCATCTGGAACTCAATTCTGTTACATGTACAACAGCGGGTATCTTTGGCTTCCTAGCTAGTACATGCATTTTTTTAAAAATAAAACAGCTTTATCACAGCACTCGGCTTGATGTCACATATGAGGGATAACTCAAGTATTCAAAGTGCTCTGTTTTAAAAAACAAATGGTACTATTGGGCAGGAAATTTTTCAAAAGATGTACTTTTAGTTTATCTTACCCCTAATGCCAATGAAAATATAGCAGGCCAAGTGAATTTCATTTCAGAATTTTATGATGCAACATTAAAATCAAGAATTGGAGACAGCTGTGGAGCTAATTAGCACCAGCCTCGAGCGCGCTTTCTCTTCTAAACGTTCGAATTGTACAGAGACAAAGCAGACCCTGTTTAC
Source organism: Meandrina meandrites (assembly GCA_963693305.1). Taxonomy (NCBI): domain Eukaryota; kingdom Metazoa; phylum Cnidaria; class Anthozoa; order Scleractinia; family Meandrinidae; genus Meandrina; species Meandrina meandrites. Next base: position 44,718,133 of record OY855905.1, on the reverse strand, counting down.
CGGACAGTAGCTTACGCTAAATGTTATGAAAAGTTGTTAATTGCTTTGAACCAGTCTACCTGTTATCCTCTGACATCACATACTGAATATATAAAAGAAAGGTTGTTTGGGATAGCCGTACAGCCTGCATGTTTGTTAAGCTGTAACAAGAATACGTAACTTTTTACTGTTGAAGATGGAATCAAAGAGAAAGGTTTTTATGAAAAGTTTTTATGGTTTCTACCCATCTACAGTACGTAATTATAGAACTTAGAATTTTATGCCTGTGGCATAACATAAAATGCACTTTAATGTACTAAGAATTTTATCAAGAATGCTGAATTTTTTTCTTAAAAGGAGTCAAGATATCCTCAGTTTATTGGTGGATAACTGATCTTACACCAGTATATGTTCCTCCATGTAGTTGATTACAAACTTATTAGTGTAGTGGGACATGTATCAAGTATTTTGATTCCTTGCTTCTGATGCAGGAGAAGTATCTAAGATCTGACTATTCATCTTTTATGGACAATATAGGAGCACTGATGTGATAGTCATATACATGTGTAGAGTTAATTTTTAATCAGTGTTATTGTTAATAAACAGGCTGGTCTTCCTCCACCATTGCAGACGTCCCATGATGTTTCTCTGTCAAGTCCAGACTGTAAGTTGACAAACTTTAACAATTAATGGGAAAAGAAACATGTACTTGAGAATGGAGTGTACCAAAAGCAGAAACACTGAAATAATCCGTAGCCTGAGCAGGCCAAAACACCCTTAATATAATTCTCATGTAACCAGAAATTACTGACAACTAACCACTCACTGCTTTCCAATCATGAACCACCAACCACTAACCCCAGTCCTAACAATATCAGGGTATATTCACTGTTCCTGGCTTTAGTGCATACCATGAATTTAAACAGGTTGCTCCAGAAAATTCCAAACTTGCATTACTGTTAGTATTTTGTTGAGAAAAAGGCAAAGAGATAGATAAGTCCAGTTTAGATGTACGTGTACATATACATGAAAATTATGTACCTTGCATGAAAATTGTGTACCTTGCAGAAATTTCAAGTTCCTACATGTTAGGACAAGATTTAGATTTTTTGGTCTGTTATGATAGAAATTAGTGCCATGGAAAGACCATAAAATTAATATAACTTGTACTCAAAGTGATGCAAATTTTTGTAATTTCATCAAGTGTCAATTTCCTCTATGGTAGGTTTTTTTTTTCAGCCAATCGGCTTCACTTAAGGCATGTATCAAATATACATGTCTAGCTTATTGTCAAACTATTCAAAGAATTTTACTTATTGCACTTATAATGAACCTAGACAGGGTTCTCCCTAGTTTTCAGCACAGCAGGTAAAAGAACTTTTCAAACCGGTAAAGAACTACTGGTCAATCTCAGCTGTTTTCTAGTGTTGCCCTATGGTGGTCAAATTTTATTTTACAAGAACTTTTTCTGGCCGTACTGTCGTCTTTTTATACATCCTAAGAAAAAAATGTATAGAATTTTCTTCCAGGAGATATACTTGCTGTCGCTTACATGAAGTAGTACTTGAAAAACCGGCGCTCTCATTTCATCTTTGCTATAAATCGCTACAGTTACTTTTCTCTTTGCTCGAATACTCAGCATTACAATGGCATCGCTGAAGGGTCGTATTCTGAAGGCTTCTTTTAACCTGCTGTCTGGGTTTCGTTTTAAACACTTACGAACTTAATGAGAAGAAGTTCACAAGAAAAGCTGACTTTCCCTTCACCACACGTGAGCTACGGTAAACTTAGCTATCAACTACACGTAAGCTTATTTTCTCCGTAATATTTCTCACTTAAAAAATGAATTATTTTTTACCTATTCGCCTTGTGAATTCTTTCATTGTCAATGGACAGAACAGACAAAATAAAAGGAGAGCAGCTATGGCTGCCGATTCATTGTGAAGAAAGCCCTCCAAAACTTGCTCTTTTTTCGAAAGATAACAGCAATGAAAGATTTGGAAGGTGAAGAGAAATACAGAATATTGAATTAGAATACTGACACAAAGTTGTAAATGAATATTGCATTTTTTGCTGTTTATTTTCTACCCATTCTATCAGTTATTTTTGATCATAACTGCATTGGTGCAACGACTGGCATTACTTTGTTATTAACCTGTTGGATTTTCAACATTTCTAAGCGGTTTTAGGCGGTAAAGAGTGGTGCTGCAAGCGGTAAATTTTACCGGTTACCGCCTGATTTGGAGAACCCTGCCTAGAATGTTCCATCACTGTTCAAATGAATCATTTTCTTATATTTTTGCGCTTTAAAATGGAGTAAAGCTGATTGACGAAAAGTTATTGAAGGGAAGTTTATTTACCTCAAGACCTTGGATTAGCTAATTACCAGTAATAACAGCACTACACAAGAATTAAGCTTAGAAAACCTTGTTTTGAATTAGAGGTAATTAGGAATGTTTTTTTTACAATAGTTGTAAATATCTATCTGGCTGTTTTTTTTTGTCTGTGCTTCCAAATCACGTGGATTTTTTGCATCTTATTTTTCAGTGCACAAAATAAAATCAGAGCTGTAATTAAAGTTAACGTTAATCAGGCATTATTGTTTTAGTGGCGATATTAATCAAGGATGTACCACTTTATAGAAGTTATTAAACCCTTGGACTAAACTATTTGTTCATTAAGCACTTAAATGCAAAGAGAAACTCACTTGGAATTCGTAACTCAATGATTAAACAGTGGCACTGCAACAAGAGCTTTATGATAAATAATTATTGATTGATGTAAAAAACTTATACATGTACTTCAGCTTAAGTTTTTAATTATCTTTACACTGGTCAAAAACAAAGCTGACAAATTACATGAAAGATGGATGACAATACATAAAAACATTTTTTTAGTATAACTTTAGATAACCTTAAGTCCTGAAAAATTCAGGCAGTTATCACATTTTTTGCAACAATTTGAATAACTTCTCAGTTGATTGCCCTTCTGTTCCATCGCCATTATTCGTCATGGTTCTTTTTATTTGGTGTTGAATTTGACAGTTGGCCAAAAGTATTTTCATGTAGCCTTTATAGGATGCTTTATGATCATGTTTAGAGATCGCTATGTCAAGAGTTCAGTTAAGTTCATTAAACAAGCATTACTCAGCTGTTTGAACTAAAAAGGGGTTATAATTTGTTTACATGTACATTATTCTATGCTATTTTTATTCATGTGTGGCCGATTCAACAGACACCCCACTGTTAACAGCATTGGCTCCAGGTCAAAGCTGTTGACGAATAAAAATTAATCAGTCTTTGTGATTATGTAACTCATTGCCATACTACAAGTAAATACTTAATACTAGATTCCTAAATGATTTCCAGGTCACATTTCTTTGATGAATATATACATTTTCTATAGGCAGTTAGAGTGCGTTAGTTATGTAGTTCATAGTGCATTATAAGGAAAAATAATGATGTCTATGGCAAGGCATATAATTTTATGCACTTTAGGAATTTAGTCCCCACCCAGCTAGCTATTTGGATGAATTCAAAACAATCACATTGTTTTGTTCATAAAGACTTGGTTTAGCACTAAGCAGAAAGCCAAAATATTTCCAAACTATGAGAAGTATTTGCTAACTACGTTAAAACAGACCACCTGCAGGGCATTCTATGCTGCATGGTTTCATGATTTCTTTGTTTAGAGATTTTGAAATATAAATTCCCATATAACAATGCAGAGTTTAAAACTTAGTTAATAGGAACACGGATATACAAGCAAACAAGAAAATGACTGTTTTTATTTTTCCTACCAAGGGCTTTGTTTGTGCACTAAGTGAATGCAAATGAAAGTGAAATTGAACCTAAACAAAGATGTTGGCATAGAATTATTACCAATTACTATTCATTTGTATAATTTGACTGGAAGTCTAATTAAATTTTAACCTTTCCTTTGTTTGTGGAGTAGTTAAAATAATCAAAATTTTTTTGGTGGCACTTATTGCAAACAAGTGATGAATTTGAAAGATTTTTATCTCCTGCTGCTGTGGTCACATTGCTTAATTGATTCCAAATACTGAGTCAGAACATTCTTGATTTTTGACTTCAGTTGCATGCTTATTCAAGTATTTCTGTAGTTGTTTTGTCTTTCATCTCTCTCTATCTTATTTGTAAATTTTAACAATTACTTTTACCACCCTTCTTTCAGAAAGAAACGAGAAATTATGTGGCATTTTCAGGGCAAACTATTTGACCTAAAGGGACTACCGGTGTTATAAATTATGACAAATTATGCACCCACTCGCAAATCCATGTAAAAAGTAATTTTGCTTGAGACTCTTTATCAAGGCTTATATACTTGTAACTAATTATAAAACAGATTTGGTTTGATTGGAAATGATTTTCTGGCCACACCCAGAGCAATAAAATATTTTGCCTCTTTCACTCTTGTTGTCTAACAATAAATTTTATATCAATTTGCTTATAAACATTTCTAATTTACTATGAAAGCAGCAAATTTGCCCCAAAATTAATCTTGAAATTTGTTTATTAATTATTACGACCACTACAAATCTGCTTTGATCAAAGGCTGAAAATAGTTTTGAGCTTTGTCAAACAAGTCAAACTTGTCAGGTTAGAAGCTAACAGGGAATTCTGTAAAAGGTGTTTCAGAGGGAAAAATCCCAAACATTATTTTTTGGGGGGAGGGGCATGGCTCTGGACCCCTTAAGAGCTTGTGCCAGAGGCACGGGGCCGTAACTCGCCTTCCACACCATTGGCGTTAAAGGTTACTACAACAGTGTACAACCCCCCTTTCAGAAATTCCTGGATCCGCCCCTGCTTACACATGCCACACTTGTACATTTTCTATGCAATATATGGACATTTACTGACTTTGGGTCAGAAATAGAGGTGGGTGAAGATGTTTGTGGATCGGCAGATTTGGCCTTAAAAAGGCACTTGGACTCAAACAGATTTGCCAGATATATGGTAGCATGGATCAGCTGGTGTCTGACAAATGCAGACTGCAGACTAGCACTTTTTTGGTATATATTGTGTTACCATTACCATTATTGAGAGCTAACCATAAACAGGCTAACCAAAATGCCATTTAGGCTTGGCGGAGCTCTATTCAGGCTAATTGGAACGTTATTTGGGGTAACCAAAGTGCCATTCAGGCTAACTGGAGAGCCAGTCTGCAGTCTGCATTTGTCATGATCAGACGCCATGGATCAGTGGATTAGCGTACCCCTATTCACCCATTTTGAAATACCCATGTTTTTTATACATACTTTTGGTAAACAAAATAATAGAATTCTGGTACTTAAATTTATCATTAGTGCTTTCCTTTTCCTTTCAAGAACTGCCCTTTAGTATTTCTTCAAAGAACTGCCAATTCTTACTTTTCAAGCAACTGTTCATAAAGAACACTAAAATGAGTCTGACAGTCACAGAATTAGCATTGGTGGTTGTGGCTCCCTTTATATTAGGTGTTTTGTATTTGGTTGCAGATAGTTTGGGATTTCTTTCATATAATTTTTAGTATTACAACTTTGATTTGTTATTTCCTTAATACTGAAACAAATTTTGCATTTGAATAATTTTGGGGCTTTAATCTGGAACAGATTTTGTATTTTGAGTTTTATGGTTTATCTACAGGTGTATGTACCACCGTTGACTATAAAGATGATTTCTGCTGAAAGTTGGAGGAATAAGTGCAAAAACTTCAAATTCATTTTTCTCTCCTGGGGTCAGCTTGACAGCTGAAGTTTCGATAAGTTCCTCTTAGCTGTATTAAAACTGTTAAGAAGCTACGAGATTGTTTTTTGGTATCTTTATTTTTGCCTTTATTGCTTGATTGTTCAGCGGAAACCATCTTAAAGTAAATGCAAAGCATGCTACAACATTGACAATTGAGTCTTATTGTTGCCCTTTATACTTAATGCTTTATACTTAGTTTAGCTTCTTGAAATCATTGTAAGATTACTTTTAATTGTAATTTTAGTTTTTTAAAATCATTGTAAGTTTACTTTTAATTGTAATTTTAGTTTTTTAAAATCATTGTAAGTTTACTTTTAATTGTAATATTAGCTTTTAGCTTTGTTATTCCGTTTTTAATCTTTTCATGTGCATTTGAACATTTTATGAAATTTGCGCATTATAAATGTCATAATTATTATTATTATTATTAATCTGGATAATTTAAACAATAAAACATAAATATTTAATATTGCTAGTATCTTATCGACCCCAATGGAACACCAATCATTTGATTGGGTTCAGTAATCAAACATAGGTATGAGTCGCACTTGGGAAAAGTTTTCATCTTTGCCGGCTAAAAGTCTGCAAAAATTCAAAACCGCAACTGGAAAGGAAAACTTTTAGTCAAGCCGAGTAGGGTCGCACTAGTTGGAGGTAAATGTCGGTGTTTGACACATTGAGAAATGAAGTTGACCAGATACCAGATACATCAGTGTTTTGTTTAGCCACGTGGGAAAATACTGCTGATATTCCGCACTATCACCGTAATAACCATGCATTTGCGATGGATTATAAAAAATATCGACCTCGATCCATGGCGAAAGAACGCAAATTGAAATATCCCATGCTTGTTTATGTAGATCGTGTTTCGTGTTTCACTGACAAGCGTTGACAGTTACCGCTGTGATTCCTATTGTTTAGCTCGACTTTTCGAAAATCTGCCTGCCCCACCCAAGCACGACGGCATGTTTGATGTTTTGGCTGATTTGCAAAGTTTTTGCCGGCCGGAAAATTTAGGGTCGCACTAGGCAAAGTGGGCCGATGACAGATTTCTACCGCAAAGTAAACAAATTCTGGCAAAACTTTGCCAAGTGTGACCCATACCATAATCAAACTCACACTAAAATTTGGTCAATCAAACACAACTGAACATTCGATTACCAAATGGCGACAATCGAACAAAATTGAACGTTCGATTACTGAATGGTCAGTTAGATATTCAGACGTCTTTCTATTTACTCCATTGATAATAATAATAATAATAATAATAATAATAATAATAATAATAATAATAATAATAATAATAATAAATATTTATATAGCGTATTCAATAAAGGTTGATATTTTTGATTACGCAACTGGGTGATTTACTTATCAAGAAACGGTTTCCAAACAAAATCGATTGGATTGAGTTTGATTGTGTTCGATTGGTTCAATAATCAAACCTGCAGCAAATTAGATGTTTGATTTTGTTCGATTACGGAACCCCATCGAACAATTGGTGTTGGATTGGGTTGGATTGTATTTTGGTTCAATTTTGTTTGATTAGATATGCTGGGTAGTACCTATTTCTGTTGTCTGATCCAAAGTTTGAATGAAACAAAATGTTTCTTAGCTTTCTGTTGAGCCTGTAACGAATATCTGTGAAAATGCTGTGCTGCAAAGCAAAATTTGTCTTTCAGCAAGATGTTACAGCTGTTTCCTTTTTAACCTGGTAGTTTTCATGGAAGTTAATTTAGCAATTAACCACAGCTGTACTTTCTCTGTTTCCAGGGAGAGGAAGGAAGTACAAGTCAAGCAAAAACAACAGTTCTCTCTCTGTAAGTCTGCATTTATCTCAGTATTTGTTAGAACTGATGCTACAACTTTGATGCAAAGGAAAGTAGAGTGCTGTGAGTTAGGGGATTACATGGTGCCTAAATTTGGAAAAATCAAGGCTTTCTTTAGTGTTTTTGGTCTAGCATACATTACAATGGACTTACCTTTACCAAAAAGTGTTGTACTGTGTGAGTTTTAATCCTCCAGACCATACAAACCACATAAGTTTTCAAGCCACATGAAAATGCACAATTTGACCCTGGCACAGGTCTTCTAATCACCAAGTGATGTTATCAATGAATAACTTGGAATACTATCTGTTATATGAGAAGTGAGCAAACAGCAGCACTAAGGGAGGAGAGGCAAGGAAATTAAATGTTCACAGCAGCCCATTCACTCAACAGTAAAAATCTTGATTAAGCTGTGGTTTTATAATGCAAGCTCTTTGAAAGTGGTGTTTGAAGCAATGATTTTATAAAGACATTTTAACGACATGTAAAGATTTGCAAAAATGTTTTTCCAGACTGGCAGAGTAAAGAAGAAACTTATTGTCATTCTTTGCAGTGCTGATGGATTAAAAACATGCTGCTGAGAATTCTTAATCCCTTACATAACCAGAATTTCTGTCAATTGCACTGTTATAAAGTGTTTTAGTTTGGTAGAATCCCCTAGTTTTTCAAGGCAATTAATAGCTGTGAAGCTTGAAATGTGAAACATCTGTAAAAATAGGAAGGAAAAGCTGCCAAATTCTTTCCCTGACTGTGGAAACTGTGGTTTCCTCTTCTGGGATACAATTACAAGAAAACAGTGATGGCTCTGTCAAGGATCAATGTCACCTTTTGTCACATGATAGCCAGATCAGAACTTGAGTGCTTGTGATTGGTAAAAAACATAACCAAGATCATTGTTTAGATGCAAGGATCATTTTACAGTAATTAGATTAGAGTCCTAATGTTGCCTGCATGAGGCACTGTTAGGGAGCAGATAAAATAAGCCAGACAAAACTTGGCCTGTTGTTTAGTGCAGTGATTTTTGTAAAAGGTTTTTCCATGTGGAGACATCCATATCCTCATCAAAGGCCCTTACTTCCCTATCATGCCAGGGGAAAGGTATTATTTATATCTCTAAGTACATTTGAGGCATTTTTATTGAGCAGTGTTGTTTGAATATTGGGTTTATTTACACGGATGTCACATCACTTTGACTTCAAGATGTGTCCTCAGAGATGAAACAGAAGGTCTTAAATATTACCTGTGTCATTTCTCTCAGCTGAGATTGTGAGCCTAAATAAGTCATAACAGGATGTAGATAAGCCTTGTGGAGATTTCAGAACTTCCAAGAGCTTTTAAAAGCGGTTTCTTGATCCCATATGCTGAGTAACTTGAAACAACTGTTACTCCATTGTGACCCCCTGCGAAAAGACAATTTACATGTGCTTTTCCTCTGCAATTATTGTTTAAAATATGAGAGTAAATATATAAGAGCATGCTTGGTAGTAAAATGACAAGCCAGTGCTTTATAAGTGACTGCTGTCTTAATTTGCCTCTTGATCTTGGTTTATCTTTTTGTGTGCTTTGGCATCTAATATGCATCCTTTTCATTCTTTGGAATGCTAAAATTAAACATTGTTCACTTCTTTTATAGGTCTATTCGCCTGGTGCTGATGACATGATGCCTCATCCTGGGGATGCCCTAACTCAATCCCATTACTCTCCAAAGGGAGGAATCTATGCGGATACTTACTACATGGGTAAGAAGGATTATCACTTAACAAATAACGCAGCACATCTTATACAGCTTGCCTTGTGCTCTTTGACCACCATTTTGAAAACTCAGTCTCTTGTTACAATCTACTATCTATAAAGTATGTTTCTCGCTTTCTCTCCTGTGTCAACTTGTTGTGGTCTGTTTCACTACTGGACTTGTTAAAATTTACTCTGTGTTTTGAAATGAAAACCACCAAGGACTAAAAAGTCTAATGAATGAGCAGTTTGATTTACTGTTCCTAAATCCTACCTGACATTCCTTCAAGGTTTCTCTGTGCTTGATAAGGCAGCCATGAAGCACTTACGAAGAGCAACAGTCAATTTCATGGTGCTATCCCCTCTTATTAGATCTTTACTTGTTGATGATTGAGGACACTGGCCTATATAACCTTTATACAGTAGCTAAAGCACAATCCACAGGATTGTTGTATCCGCAAACTAGCAAAAATGACTGCACAAGGATGTAACGTTGTTGCTGTTGCAACAGACATGTCACAAAGACACATGTGTTAAAAATGAAGAAGTGCAACTGGCTATTAATAATTACAAGTCTGTTAAAGACCTGCAGTGGCTTAAATCCACACATGATGACTTTTTCATTGCAGGCCATTTCAGGTAGTGTGGTGTGGTACAGGCTGTTATATGCATTTGTGTTCTTAAACACTTGATTTGCGGTTTCCAGCTGAAGTAACATTATTCTGTCATCAGCCAAACATGTATTTTGAATCAGCGATTTTCCTTGTGCCAGCTAGAGTGGCTTATTGTCTATTCACCTTTTTCCTTCAATTTTCGTATTTCATTCAAGGATTCATGACATTTCAATTCCTACAACTCTCTGCCTGTAGAAACACTAGCTAAATTTCTATCCTGAAATGGCTGATGTTTGGTTAAAGAATGTAGAGTGGCTTTAAGTGAAGAATTGTTTATAATTCATGGAAGCAAAGTACAGTTTCATGAAGAAAACCTTTCTGCTGTTGTTTCTGTTTTTACACTGTAGCATCTGGCTTATAAATTATCATGGCTCCAGATGAGGAAGATAAAACCACCACTTCATAGATGCTTCATATTATGTTCAATCTGCTATTTAAATTAACTACCCTTACTGCTCTTAACGCAAAGAGCTTATAGATCCTGTATTTTGTTGTAACGACTGCAGTAAGTGATTCAGCTTAGCGAAAAGGTGATTGCTTTCTTTGTGATAGTGGAAATCTTAACTTGCATATTTGACCTGACTTCCTGTTTTTGATAACAAACCTACTGATTCCAAGAATTCCTAGCAGTGTTTTTGTCTACCTTGCCTTTACACCACCCTTCATTAATTGCTATTCTCCTTGCAAACTGATCATGAATGTGGATAAATTTTCATACATTTGAATTGATACTCTAATATTTGGCTTTTTTGAAAATATTTGAATACATTTCTCTTAACTGTTGCCTCTTCTAACAATGCTAAATTTTAAAACTGAAAAGGAATATTCAGTGATAAAATTTCAACTACTACAACAGAAGCAAAAAGGATTTGAGCACACTGCATGCGCGCAGTAGTTTTTCCTTCCAGGTCACTACATTAAGTGGTCTTAATCGCCTGGTCAATCTGCTCATTTCCTGACAGCAGTAGATTTAGTGACCTAACTATTAACTTCCCACCTGAAGGAAATGATGCTACACCTTTATTCTATGGCTGTTTGAGATTATTCTCTATCAGCTCTGACGAAATTTCTACCTTGTTGGTAATTAGCTTTCCTATTTGCCCTGATTCCACTGAGCCCTTCAACTGATTCTCCTATACATGTACAGTTTGTAGTAACTTGTGATGTTTGTAAATTTATTTCAATGTTATTCATTTCTCTATGGCTTCCTGACATTTCTGTGATATTTGTCTTTGCATTATCCTTGAGCTGGTATTAAAGGTTGAATTGGTTTATCAGGAGAGTAGTTTGAACCTTGCATAATTTGCTACGATTTCTGTGATGTTCAAGGTTTGTTTGAACACATGAACTTGATTGGTGGGGTGGGGGCTCTGCAGGGAGTCACATGGTTTTAGAGCATGGCAGTTGAGGTCAAATCATTTTCATGTGCATTCTTGCCTTTCGATTGTGCTCAGCAATTTCACTCCCTACCCTCCCTCCCTCTTTCTGGTAACTATGAGGTAAGTTTCCTTGTTCCACTGTTTTTCAATGTGATGGTGCTTGGTGGTTGCCGCTCACGGTGCTGTCATGGTTACCCTATGTGCTCAGCTCTTGTGCTCGTGGCTCCACCATCTTTCCAGGCACCTTTCCCAAGCTCATCTATTGTTGATGAGTTTAACATGTTCAGTCGGGGAAACATCTGTATTTTACTCTTGTATTCATCATCTGGCTACAGTGCAATCCCAATTTCTATACCTTCCAAGGGAAACAAAAATTGCTTCACAAAATCAGACATCTGAAAAATTGTGGGTGAAGGCAATCCAAGGCAAACAATTTTTGGCTCAAGTTATCAGGAAGTTCGAAAAAATCCATTGTTGATTGTCCTTGTTGGTATCTTACATTTTCATGTTTTTATTTTGTTAATTCATAGATCATGGCTCACCTGATCCATGGGGGCACAGTGGCCAGCTTGGCCCAGGATCTTATTCCAGTTCAGCGGGGTCATATGGCAACAGTTACGGCATGCATCCAAGAGATGGCATGGTAAGCTGATAGCAGTTTACAATCACATCTCTGCTTTGGTGTTTTGTAGCTGGGAAGTTGTGTTTTTTGTTTTTATGTTTATGATGAGGGGTTTTGTTTATTTGTTTGTTTTTAGAGCGACGTTCGTGGTATTCCTGTTTCAGCATTAGCAAAGGGTCCAGCTATTCACCAGTCGAGGGTGGGCACTGTTTATGGTGTTACATGCACATACATTGTACAATCAGCATGTGCTGATCACGTCTTCTAAACTACTTCAGAATAAGCTCAGCTAAGGCTCTAACCTGTGCGGGGTACATGCATAATGCACTGGTGGCATTAAGGGTTTTAGAGTGCTATTGTACAGTGTTAAACTCAGTAAGCTGGACATTCTGTCTTGTCTCATTGCTTGGTCTTGCTCTAAAGTTTTATGCTGGTTTATACTGGCTGTCAAAAGTCAAGCATCTGTAGAAAGAAACACTGTCACTATTCAAAACAAAGCAGTTGATTCCTGATTTTTTTTCTTTTACTGAATTGGATTTTTTTTTGTTGTGTCGAAGAGGCAAATCACTGCAAGTATCTTTTTTATATAAAACAACAAAATTTTATCTCAGATTTGTTAACCCTCCTAGCAGATCTAGTCTCAAACAAGAATGATTGTTTGTTGTTTTTGGTGTTGTGTATGTTTAACTTAAGCGACCGGTATATTGTGTGCATAATATTAATTAACTTGCAGAACTCACCATATGCTTGCTGATTTTCTTCTAAATCATAAAAAAATAACTAATAATTTGATATCTCCTCTACTTACAACAGCTTGTAGCTAGTACTGTTTCTAAATCTACTTATTTAGTAAGAATGTTTTGGTGTGAAAACATTCTCTTACATACATGTATTAGCCTGCAATGTGAATATACACTAGACTACCTAGAGGTAAAGTCCAAAAAAAAACTAGTAAATTACATTCAATACTATGTAAAAATTTTAGGGTAGTGAAGAATCTGAATATTCAAGGTTACATTTACTTTGATAAAAATGTTTACGATACACTCCTAGTGTCAAATTTTGGCTGTGTAACCAAATGTCATGCTTAGCAAAGTTCCTATTTGCAATTGATTATAATGTTTTTTTTTTCTGTGAGTTGGACTGTTATTGATTGCTGATGTCAGTGGATCATCAATCAGCTATTGATATTGATTATTTCCAATAATAATTGATTCACTGCAACTGGTGTTATCAAAGTTAATTGACCAAATTGAATCCAAGTTAGTAAATCGTGCCTATCTCACAGTTGAATTACTTGAAATAGATATGAACATCATTTTGCTAATCTGGAGGTAAGAACCCTGTTCAAAAGAAATCAGTGTTTGTTGGTGTCACTGTGTCAGCTCATCAGCTTTATCGCACCTCTTTCCACAGGGTTACCATCACCTGGCACATGGTGAACCAATGGAAAGACTTTCATCTTTACCACCCATGACATCCTTTAGGCAGTCTGGAATGCACCATGGACAATCATCCCCCTATCTTCATTCTTCTGTCTCACCTCCTCTCAATGGAAGCGATCCAATGGGTATGAACTTTGCCTTGAATTTGTATTATTACCTTCACAGTAAAGTTGATGTACTATTTTTTTTTGGCTAATATATCCTGTGGCTGATTTGTGTTGAGTTTTTACTGTCCCTTGTTGCCTTGTTGCTTATCGTTTTGATTTTTCTTGCTTTTCATGTAGCTCCTCACAGCTCTAGGGTCCCAACATCTGGCTCACAGACTGGAGACACTCTTGGCAAAGCCTTGGCATCAGTAAGTGTTATTCTGAACAAACAAACACATTTATTATCAATTTATGTTTTAACAAGTCACAGATTAACTTTGCTGTAATCCTGAGGCAGTGTCGACGTTATTGTGGTGCTGCATGATGGAGGTTTGCATGTAACCATTTTTGTGCTGAAATGATGTCCAGGTAGTGATATAAACTGACTGCGAAATAACACCAGAGCAGAGAGAACCATACCACTTGAAGGTTAACATAGTCCAGTAGAAGTCACACAAGGCACACATTTATATTGTACATCAGGGCTATGTGCCAAAAGGTCACACATCATTTCTGGTTTATACTGTAAATATTAATCAAAAAAATTATTTTGCAGATTTACCCCACAGACAATGGTGGATCATACTCATCAAACCCGTCAACACCAGTTGCCTCTCCTCCTCCCTTGGCTAGTGTTAATGAAAGACCCTTGTCAGGTAGGACATTACTGATTATTGGCTAGCAGGTAGACAGACCTTGTGTTCATTTTATTAGCAAGCATGGCACTTGCTCAGTGGAGTTTTGTTGTATTTTTAAATGTATTTCAAAGTCAGAAACGTAGATTGAGATTTTATCACACACGTATAGACCCATGGTTTTCATTCGAGGCCAGAGGCCGGACGTATCATCTGGTCATTTCCCCATTCCACGTCCGGTACTTTGATACCAAGGCAATATTTGGGAGTTTACTATTATATTTTTTACTTGAGCATCTCATGAACTTACTGACTGGAGGAAAAAACGCTTGAAATGGCGTTTATGAGTGTTCATTTTAAAAATTTTCCTGGGGGCATGCCCCTAGACCTCCCCTAGGTGCTAGTGCCTTTGGCGCTTGTGAGCCACTTTCACTAGTCCGCTACTTTACAAAACTATTGAAAACGATGTAAACTGCGTAGATAATACATGTAGTATGAGCAAGGAAACAAAATCTCACCAAACAACGAGGAGATGTCTAAATATGAGTTTAAGTTTGCACCTGTGAAGGAACGACCCAAGCTGTTATCAAATTATTATTGACTGGGCAGAAAATAGCAACTTCATTGCGGGTCAGCAATGTTGAAGAGTGTATTTGTTTCATTAAAGATCTTGTGCATGTGTACACTTTCTTCTCTGAGGTACACCCAGAATGTGAAGTGTTGACAATGGAATGTTGATGGTTATGATGATTATGGTGATGATGAAGGATCATGAACTCATTATGATGATTATGACAATTATAAACGAATAACAATGTTGCTATTTATCATTTTTACAGCTGGCTCTGGAGCTTCAGGACACTCTGCAAGCTGGGGAAGAACAGCCAATCAACCAACATCACCACCATACGAGAGCCACTTACACTCCCTTGTAAGCAATATAAATATCTTGTGCACTACATGTTATGGTACTAAGGTTATCACTAAGTTCTGGAGAGGAAGCTTGTTTTTCCTGATACATACATACATACATACATACATACATACATAGACTTTATTTTCTCTCGAATTTTAGAGTAGCTTGTAATATAAATATTAGTAGCTAATATCTTCGAGAAATATAATCGTAATAATAATGATAATAATAATAATAATGATAATAATAATAATAATAATAATAATAAAATACATTAAAATACGTTACAAAAATAAATTACACACTTAGAAGAAACTAGAATCTACAAATAAATAATATAAGCAAAATCTATCTAAACAAAAGTCATTCTCTGAATGCTCCTTTTAAATTCCGAAAAGTCACTTGTTCTAATGCAGTCTGGTAACTCATTCCATTTTTTAGCTGCGAAATATGTAAAAGAGCTAAGGCCAAAGCTCGTAGTTCTAGGCTTACAAAGGGACAAAATGTTATTTCCACGTAGATTGTGACAGGAGGACCGAAGTGAGAACATATTTTTCATGTAAGCTGGAAAATGGGGGAAAAACAGACTTTTATATAGTAATATTAGGAAGTTTTGAACGCGCTTATTAGCTAATGAGGTGGAGTTGACTTTCTTGAGAAGACAGCTGTATGGGGACGAGTAATCCCCAAGTACGAATCTAAGGATTCTCTTATTTAGTGCTTCAAGCTTTTCCGCATCGCGCGCGCTACAAAAATGCCAGACAGAGGAGCAATAGTAGAAATGTGGTAAAATTTATGCCTTGTAAAGCTTGAGTAAGGTGCCCCTGGGTATAAGTTTTCGAAAGCGCAGCATAACATGTAATTGATTATTGATCTTTTTGCATACATTTGATATATGACTGGAAAAATTGAGCTAGTCTTTTGAATTGTAACTCTAACTGTAACTCTAACTGATTGTAACTCTAATTGAACCTTTAACCTAACTGTCTGTCCTATTGTCATTACAGCAGAGCAGAATGGAGGAAAGGCTTGATGATGCTATTCATGTTCTACGCACCCATGCTGAAGGTAGTCTCCCACCTGGAATGTCGCCTGTTGTAGCTGGAAGCCTGCTGAGTGCGGCAGCTGCTGCTGCTGCTGCTGCTGCAGGAGCAAGTGGTGGTGTTCAGCCTGTCGGTTATTCAACATCTGTGGGAAGTAGTGTAGCTTCAGCCGTACAACCTATGGATCAAATGGTGAGCCAAGTTTTCTGCAATGCACTGTTGATAAATAAGGCCTTCACAAGTTTTCAAGTTTTTGACTGCCTCACATTAGTAAAATTCCTTCTAAAGCCAGAGTCTCATCCCTCGTAACGTTCCCTTGAAATGTGATTTGTGTCTTGCAAGGATCTGTTTTGATTGCGTTTCTGTTTTATGATCTTAGAGTGGTGGACACAGTGGAATGGAAGATGACCCTGGTATGGCATCTCCCAGTAATTTATCAAGTAGAGGTGCAGGCTCTCAGATGTCTCCAAGTAACTCTGAGACCAGCGAGTCAAGATGTATGTACACACATCATTTTTACTTTTATCTACTTGCATGGCTTAAGGTTGTTAGGACTGTGAACATCACTATACATCAGTTACTTGGCTTGCACCAATTTAGATAAGTAGGCTGGAATCTAGTTCTCCTTTGGACAAAAATTGGCAATATGGTAAGACTCTCGTTTAAAGCTTTTCCAACCAAAACAATTCCTTTAAATCCATTTGAAGTTATTTTGTGTAACTTGTTTAACAGCAGTTGTTTTTATATCAGACCCCGCACAGTTGAAATCTAGCAACTCTGTAGAACATCAGGAGGGGGGAATAGTGGAGAGGGACGGGGGGGGGGGGGGGGGGGGGGGGGGTGGCTCTTTCCTTTTGAGGGGATGGCTTGGCATAACCCATTTGTGTATTTGGGTGAGGAGAGGCACTGTTAAAGTAAAGTGTCTTGTGAAATATGCGACCTCTGCTTTGTACACCTGGTGCACACAGCCATTGTCTGCCATGGCCCCTCACTCACAAGAGGTTGGCTGGAAATTGTTGTTGCATGGCTTTTTGTAAAAAATTATTTTGTACTCAATTTGCAGATGGCTCTAAAATGGACACTGGTGGTGATGGTCCCAAAAGTAGCAAAGACTCATCCTCAAAACAAGACATGAAGAGTAACGGGGATCTAGGAGATGAAAGGGACAGTAGGGACTTGATTGTGGACGGCGAAGACGACGAGGATAAATTAACAGATGATGGTGGTGAGGATAACGGCACTGGCAGAGTCAGAGTTGTGAGAGAACAAGAAAGAAGATATGCAAATAATGCAAGGGAAAGGTATGTATTACTTATCAGCTAAGCATTGTAGTCTCTGTGTGGTTTGACTTGCTGCATGAATCTTGCCAATGGTCTTGTGCCTTATTTTTGCTTTTCTTACTGATGTTACATCATCCCTCTTGCATGAATTCCTGATCTCATGTCAGAGTTGATTGTGTTTATCTGGGAGGGTGGGGTGGAGGGCATGTTAATTGCGTGGGATGGTTACCGTGATGGAGTTTGAAATTTAACGTACGTTTTTGTTAATATAAAACTTAAAGGAATAAAATTGGTTAGTGTGAAGAAGAAACGTTTAACCTTTCATCAACCATTAAAAGGCTCAAGGTAATTTGATTTTCCCAGGGACCCTGCGAAAGAAAGGAAAAAGCCCTGATCGATTTGATATTCAACAGTACAAATTTGTGCTCTGCACCTTGCCTTAACAGGTTGAGAGTTCGAGACATAAATGGAGCCTTCAAAGAATTGGGAAGAATGTGTATGATGCATTTACAGGGTGACAAATCCAACTCTAATTCTAAACAGACTAAGGTGAGGCACTAAGCTACCTACAACTCAAAAAATCATAACTCTTTATTACAGGATGAGAGTTCGAGACATCAACGGCGCCTTCAAAGAATTGGGCCGAATGTGTCAATTGCATTTAGAGAGTGACAAACCCCAAACCAAGGTAACAAAACAAAAACACAGCAGGTCTTAGTAGAATTTTCTCATTCCGCTTGCAAAGGTGGATACCTCCAGGCTGTCAGGTATTAAAATAATAAGCGTGGCTGGCACTGTTGCTTCTGTCAGCGCCGTTTTGCATTTCCTGATTAACCAGTTTCAAAACAAGTCCAATTATCAATTAGTACTTTCGTCAGTCGAGTTGTGTGAGATTTTGAGTTATTCGCTACTTCAGAGTGAGACCCTTCCCTTCATATTCCCATAGGATTGTTTTCTTTATAAATTATATTACAATTCGTTACTGTCACCACGTCCTAATGCTATTCCTGCCTTCGTTTTGACCTTGTTGTACATGTGACATTTATGTATGTTGTTGGTAATAACCTCTCACGATGTAGTATTTTTCATCTTCAGTTTCAACTGTTTCTCTTAAAGTCGTTTCTTTGTTTCACAGCTTGTTATCCTTCATCAAGCAGTATCAGTTATCACAAGTTTAGAATCACAAGTGCGAGGTAAGCCTGGCTTTGCGTTACCAGTTCTTCTGGGGGTCACTTCCAAGAGTGCAGTATGACACAAGATGCCATTACATGCTCAATACTTGAACAATTTGTATGAAATTGGGACAGCAAAATGGTCTTGGACAGATCTGTCTTTAAACAAAAAAAAATCTTACCTCCTTCCAATATATGAGACTTGATTACCCCCCCCCCCCCCCCCCCCCCCCACACACACAACTTTGCTATTTTTTTCTTCTTTCTTCAAAGTCAAGTTAATATCTGACAACAACCCACGCATTATACCCAAAATATGAGAGGAAAAAGATATTTTTCAACGTTTTCTTTTCTTTCGTTTGGGATGCTTTTGAATTGAAACAGTGACTTCATCTTCGACTCTTAGTATGATTTATGACATACCACAAGCAATACCTTTCAAATGGTGTAATTATTGTACGTGGTCGTTCGGTCCATAGTTACCGTTCTACAAAAATGTGGTGTGTCCCATGGGAGTGAAAGGGTTAAACTGGTCAGTTCATCTATACTCCCTTATGAGTATTATTTTCCTTCTTTCTACCTTACTGAAACCATTTTCTTGGCTCGTCGTAGAACGAAACCTTAACCCCAAAGCAGCATGTCTCAAAAGGCGGGAAGAGGAAAAGGTGGAAGAGGAAGCTCCCGAGAAAAGAGCTGTGCCTGGAGTGGACAAACCTTTTGATACCACGGGCGCAGCGGCTGGCCGCGGCGGCAGAGGTAGACGAGGAAGAAGGTCTTCAAGAGGTGGGTGGGTGTTCAATTTAGTAGCCAAACTTTTTCTACTTATTTTCTGGAGTATGTTGCAGATCGAGGGCCGCGTTTTGGACAAATTCGACATCAAATGCCCCTGATTGCCATTAGTCACCTTCAAAGCGTTGTTTGGATCTTCACGACCGAACTAACGGCTGTGAAGAACACTAGACTATCGTAGTTTCGCATTTGTTTCGTTGTCATGCAACGCCTCTCTCCACTAAGCGTTATATGACGATCCAAAATAAAGACCGCGTACAGGGTCTGTACATGCTAAGAATGATTAACTAAAGTAAGGCTACTGTTTCAATGAATCAGGTAGATTCATTAGTCCACATAAACTTACGGAACTTTATTTGTTGTAATAGGGGCCTTTAACGGAGGGGGCCGAGGCATGCCCTGTGGACCACTAGACGGATATGAACCAACGGACCATGGAGAGCCACCCTCCTTAAATGCGTGACAAGAGTAAACAAGGAACAAAGTTTTTAATGGAAAAAAGCTATCAGAGTTTTATGTAATTTACAGATAAAGTACTAAATGCAGCAAAATAAGTTTAGAACAAGAGAGAGAGAAAGAAAAAAGAAAAATCAATGAAAAGACGATCTCGTCCATATCACTGCTCCCGGCGAGGCCTACATGAGGTTGAAAGCCTTCTTGGCGTGACTTCACTGCCAACATAACGCAACGGAGGATTGTCACGAAAAGAAAGCTGAACCTCTCTTGTCAATAAACAGCTTATACACGTACATCAACCTGTTTAGCTGTAACTGCTTTGGGTGTCAGGTCAGTGTCGACGTTCTCCTCAAGGTGATCGAATTTTAAGAGCCAACCTTGCTTTTTATACCTCGGAGGCTGATTTGATATTCACGCTGTTTTGTCAACCTAAAGTTCGCGCTAAGTCATACAGAAATTCTGCTATAAAGTTGTAAATAAAAAATCTCGTATTACCAGACTTTCATCTTAGTTCGATGTAAACTGCTTTCTTTTAACGACGCTCATAGGTTACGTAGATTTTCCTGCTGAACAACTGGTACTGCATCAAGTGTACATTTAGGTGCATTCTAAGTTCATTGGCAACCTCAGGATTCGTTCGGAATCTTGCACTGAACGATTTCAATTCCATTTTCATTGCACCACGAGATGTTTTTTTCTTGGTCTTGTTCGGTAGCAAAACTTACTAATAATTAATCCATTATACATTTCACTAGACATTTTAGATGATATTTTTATGAATAACAGTTACTATTTAGAATAACAATAGTCGCAACTTAGGTCTTGTCATTTTTAACGCCATCACCCAAACACAGTGTTTAACCTTGCCTTGATCACCATCAAGTGCCGACCTCACCATCAATCGAGATTGCTTTTTGAATTCAGTCAATGTGTACTCCGGTGTTCATCTCATTAAGTGTCATCGCATGTTCTACCCGATTTATTTACATATTTTCAAAACGAGGGTAGAATCTCGGCTTATAAATATGCGCGCCATTGCTGTGTTTGGGTGATACTATAAACACAAAAGCGCCTTTCAAACTACGTTGTAAAGGCATTCTCCGGAATCGTAGCGAATAGTCATTGATGTACATAGAATTAAATACTGATCTGTCGAATAAAAGCTAAACTTACATAAGCTGTTTGGTTTCGTGCGTTAGTTCAACCTCGTTCCCAAGGCCTCTCCTTTTCTAGGCGTTGGTTTTGTCTATCGTGAAAAAAAATGGCACAGGAAAAATTAGACCACAGGAACGTTGCCCCCCCCCCCCTCCCTCTCAGAAAATAATAAAAATGCTTCCCTCCAAGTGTTGGGGGGGGGGTTGGGTACTCCCATATATACCCTTAATAGGTGTGTGCCGCAGGATAAGGGTGGCCAGCTGGCAAACATGGACTGGACTCTGGACTGGACTATAAACCTTTTTTAATATAGTTAACAAAAAAGTTAATAATTAACTAAAATATATATAACAAAGGATGGATATCGTGAATTTTGAAATTTCACAAAAATGTCACGAAATCTCTAAATTCTTGCAAAAACCTGAACGATTTTCTCCATATTTCGGTAAAACACACTTTGAAACAATACCCGGTAATTTTAGGCAAATCCAGGACGTTTGGCTTCTATTGCGTGAATGCTGCCAGGTTTGAAGCGTACACGTACGTTATCATGTCGTGCTGTGGTCAGTACATGACGTGACACGTTTGTTCAATACCTGCCATTGTTCGATCTTTTAGATACGGAAAGTACATCAGTTATTCTGATACATTCTACAATTGCACCATTTCATACTTTCCAGTGTTGAATACGCCGATGTTTCGCCCGAAAAATGTTTTTCCCTAAGCAGTTTGGGGAAATTCTTTAGTTCGCAGTGTACGGTCAAGAATATTGCACGTCACCTTGGTCACGCTATTCATAACAAGACTCCTTCAGGACTCCCAAAACGCCTATAAAAAAAGTTCATAGTCCAGTCCAGAGTCCAGTCTAGAGTCCAGTCCATACTTTCCAGCTGGCCTGATAGGGTAGGGTTTGTGAGGTTCTTGGTCCTTTAATAGGGTTTCAGTTTTGCGACTTTCGGCATTTTGTTCTCGGTGAGATCCTTATACCGGATACCTAAATTGTATCAGCTAAACTAAAATTGCAGTGCGTAGACGCCCAGCTAAACGAAATCAGAAGGGTTCGGAGCCACCTTAAATTTTCAAAAGATTAAAGTGGCTCTGAACTCCTCTGATATTTAATTTATGGTTCCGGTTTGATTTTGCGCGTACGTCGGAGATTGTGATTGAAATGAACAAGTTGCAACAGCCAATCAGATTTGGCTGTCTTTTTGGCGGGCTTTCAGTCTAGCCTGGAGGTCTCGATTCCTGGCGCAGACCAGAAGGATCGCGGCCCCTGGGGACGAGATTGATAGATTTTTGTTTAATTTCAATAATAAAAAAATGGGGATCACCAAGCTAATTCTAAGTGTTTTAACAGGTTATAGTATTGCAATGGTTGCCACTTATGTCAAGAAAATGATCACAACTCGTTGGCGAACGATTGGACATTTGTTTCATACCACTACAGTAACAGCAACTGATGGAGTTGCAGTACTGACTCATCAAAGTGTGCCCGGAAAATGCTGAAAATCGTTTTTCGCGTTTCAAGCAATCCAAAACCGCGCAAAATCTATGTTTTACGGTGTTTTGTAAATTTTTGGGTTATTTTGGGGGATGTTTGGAAGAAAATTGTTTTTCTCAGAGGATTAGTAAAATTTAGAGAAATGAGACATATTGAAAATTTAATGTAGTTTGAAAATTATAATTTGAAGTTAAAAATTGGCAGATGGACACCAAGACAGTCCCCGACCAACTTGGGGTGTTCTTGCGTGGGGGGCCATCTACCCCCGCCTTAAGGAAAGTAGAGGAATCCCTCGGGAAATGCTCTAGTATCCGGTTAATACATAGCCTCTTGCGCAGACGTGATTGGGCTCGTCAACAACGGGATATCTAGCTCTCTAATAATTTTAGTGTGTCAGTGACCGCTTAGTAGCTTTCGACAGCATCCGTTTCGGGGGTTCTTGTTTCACATGGTTTTGTCCATGTTTTCAGTGTACGGATAGTTCTGGCTATCCTCACTTTCCTTGTCGAGACAACGACATGATATTTCGAATTCTTGACCTATTGAGTATTAGTATCACCTAACTAGTGGACTAATGCAAATCCTGCATTTTGATTGGCTACGCTACTAGAGGACTATTAGTAATAGTCCTCGAGTAGCGAAATTCACGACGCTTTCTTTCGTTTTATTCCTAAATAAATCTTTCTTCAACTTGCATTTGCTAGCTTTATTATTGCTTTTTCTGTCCGACTAGTTGGGTGATACTAAAACAATTAGACCCTTCGCCCTCAAGGGCCACGGGTCAATAGCCCATTCGGCTTCGCCTCATGGGCTATTGACCCGTAGCCCTTTCGGGCTACGGGTCTAATTGTTAAATAGCCACGCGGCTGTTGTCAATGGGCGGGCTTTCGAATTTGAGCCCACTCGGATCGTCATTACCAGCGAGCACTTATCTTGTTCTAGTTGTTCTATTCTGTGCGGCATACACTCTGCTGACGAGACCCAATCAGGTCGAAACAGCTGTCCAGAGTTAGCACTTTTGACTTTCAGTTTGGACTCTATCATGTCGTTGTCCCGTTAAGGTTTTTCATTTGTACGTAGTGTCAGCCTTGCAGTTTATTGGTCTTTATTGTTCTTGTTTCGGCTTGCACCTGGGGTGTGGACAAAACATGGGGTAGGCCACTGCCTACCCCATGGCTTACCCTATGGCGGTGGTCAGATGTAATTATCTTTTCTTAACTAGAACTATCGAGCCAAAGAGAACCTTCAGTTCATGGTTGTAAACATCTCTTTGATTATTTCTGATGCGTTTGGTCTCCAATGACACTTCTTCACGGAATAAATGTTATAGCACACTAAAATGCTGGCTTGCACTGTCACGCCATAAAAAATAAATTAGAAACCGTTCGATAAAAGAAGCTCAAGAAGCCAAGAAAATAAAATGTTATAACAGACTAACATTGGAACAACTTCTCCAAGTCTCAGGTCTCTGTGGTACGGCGTTTCTGAGTTATTTGCCAAAACGTTTCACGCAACTTTATAGAGCTTTGTATGAAGACGCCATATTGGTGTACAACTTTGGTACACCATGCATGTCCGCCGCAAATCAGCCAAACCATTTAAAATTCACTTTTGCGATGAAAGCACTTTTTCTTCGCTCACGAGCTCTTGTACATGCACATAAACACATCTCCTAAGACTTGAAAGGTTTAAAGAGCTGAAAACCATTACAGCTCTGTCGTGGCCACTATCTTCGTGTCACGCAAGCTTAAAATTAGGAAATTCAAAAAGCTGTATTTTTAAAGCGAAAGACACTACAGGACTGAAAATTTGGAAAACGATTATTTTCTAGGTCACCTTCAACTTAGTGTAGATACAAAATTAGAAGACCTCATAAAGTTTGAGTTTGGAATTTTATGACGTCACATGCAAACCAAGAAAGGCAAGAATTGCAAGAGATTCTGTAATGCTAGGCTTATCAGACAGCTGAAAACGTTTGAAACTGTTCGTTAAATAATCATGCCCAATATTTCGGCTAGACAGACAGTCTGCTGTAATTGTATACGATAAGCGCTAATGATATGGCCCCCAAAATATAACGTTTTTCATAATGTTTAGTTAAAGTAACAGTATTAGTTTATACTTCCGTGGGATGTTTTTAACTTAGCCACTTCCACAGGAAGTGTAACTTAAGGACACTTTTAACTTCTTTCAGTAGTTGTAACATTAATTCCTTGAAGTTAAGAAGTCTCGTGTCAGAAATAAAGGAAGAAAAGTTTACAGCTATGCGCTGCTCACAAGTCTTATACCCCATTCACACCAACAAAACACGTTTAGTTAAACCAGGTTAAACAAAGTGAAATCAGCAACAAAAGAGCAAAAGACTGAATTTTGTATATTTAGAAAACGTTCGGCCAAGAAATAGTGGCCCTCCCCCACAGAGGGTTTAAAAAGTTCTGGCCCTCCCTTCACTGAAGTCAAAAAAATTGTGACCCTCCCCAAGGACTAAAATAGTATAAAATCAGTTTACACAAAATCAAAGCTTGGTGACCTTAGAAGGAGAGCCTCGAATCTCTTCCAAGTCGATTTTCTGTGAGAAGAGACACATAGAGAAAGACTTTGTCTTAAAATTGAACAAACAGGAAATAAAATGGGTGGAGTTATTGCTTTGCGACAATGATAAACCCCGACCAAGCGACGAGGCGAGGGACTACCTTTCAAGCATGTTAGTCAAGGATGGAAGTAGTGCGGCAACTGGTTACCAAGGCCATGACGATGACGACGATGAATACATATTACATAGAACGATGATGATGATGATCTGGATCATGAAGCTGACGACCCATGTATACATGAAGAAGACGATTGCAGAGTTACAGCAGTCACAGCACAAATCGAGGAAAGTTTGGAAGATGATTACGGTTACGGTCCATATTGGGAATCTTCATGCGCCACGCAATATCTGGACCATGTTTCAGACTAGTCTCCCTCGCAGCCGTTTTTAGTGTCGTCACGCAACGCTCCTCCCCCGAGCGTTGCGTGACGACACTAAAAACGGCTGCGAAGGAGACTAGTTTCAGACTGACTTGTAACAGGACAAAAATTATTTTTGTATTTGTAGGACAATTTTATCTTCGAATAATATGTTTGTGTTCAAAAATAAAGTTTATATTGGTGACAAATCGTTTTAGCGTCAGCTGACATCTTATCATGCTTTATTTTCAAATTTATATGAACTTCAAACAATAATGTTTTTAAATGTTTCGTTATTATTTTTAAAGCAGCTACGCCAGGAAGACCGGTGATACATGTAGATTTATTGAAAAGGTCCCATATTTTTCTATGCAACCGGTAGTGGTTACGAAATAAAGATAAATTTGAGTTCAAAGACAAGTAGTAATGAGGGGGACATTGGGGGTTGCTAAACACCGCATTACCGCAAAAAATGTCGGCAAATACCGCAATACCGCAAAAAAATCCGGAAAATACCGCATTTTCATAGTAAGCCTGTATAGCCGGCGAATTCGTTGAGGCGAGGGCAAAATTAGAGGCAATAACGAGCGATGGGACCGAGGAAACAATGACAAGGCTTTAAACTGGTCGTTAAAACAGTCAAATTGTTCATTAAAATGTGCAATAAAATAAGGCTGTTTCAGGTTGCTTCCGAAACGACCAGAAACAGCTAAAAATGGTTGGAAAAAGGCGAAGGATACGTTTTTTATACCAACTATCGTCGACCAAAACGCCAAGAAAACGCGTCCCGCAGGTTTAGAGAATACCGCAATACCGCAATTCAAGATTAAAATTACCGAAATACCGCATGAAAAATTGGCCAATACCGCAATACCGCAAACCCCAATTTCCCCCTCAGTAATATTTTGTAACGCCAAAAATCGTAGCCCTCCCCTCAATGGAACATTTGTTTAAATGACCCTCCCCAAAGCGGGGCTTAAAAAATAGTAAAAGCACAAATTAAAGCAAGGGACCGCAAACGAAAATGCTGCAAATGTAGGATCCAACAAGGGATCTGATCAGCGTGAAAATGATAAATGACAAACAATACTGCAAGGCTGATCGTACTACATAAAAAATAAACTTTGTGAGACACCAACACGACTAGAACCGATATAGCAGGATTGCAACCGTGGACAGCTGTTTCGTTCTTTTTGGAACTCGTCAGTACGGTGTAGCAAATCTAAATAACGCCAGCGAAAGAGCCAACGCAAATAGATTGCCCAATGTACACTATATCAAGTTCCGTACTTCGAACTCACTTGTCCCCCGAATCACGCACTGCCACATCACGTGTTTCGGGGGACAAGAAGACCAAAGTAGTGTCACGATGATGTCTCACAAAGCGAATTGTCCTAAATGAACTAAATGTGGATGGCACGGCCATTCCGAACATTTAATCGCATGGACACAACCATGCATTTTTTGTTGCAACCATGCATTTTTTTGTGGACACAACCATGCATTTTTTGTTGCATGACGGGTGCTTGACGTCGCCGGCAGTCGAAGCACGTGTTGACTACGTTGCGAATACTTGATCGTGCGCCGATTATCCAGAAGCGTTGCCTGATCATCGACAGTGTATACTCGACTCCAGAGTGCCCAGAAGCTCGGTGGTAGTAGTTGACGATTAGGTCAACTACATGATGTTTTCTTGGCAGTATAATGGGGTGTTTAGCGTCATTCTCAATTGGGGCGTGGTGTAGACGTCCGACGACTCGTATGAGGTCGTTTTCTAGGACTGGATCAAGTTTGTAAAGACTGCTCCCCTTCCTTACTGCGCTGTTCTTGCCTTTCCCTTGTGATTTGCTTTAGAGTTTCCTTGTCTTCTGCGAAGGCTTGTTTTTGCACGTACTTGAAAATTTCCTTTTCTGCTTCCCTCATCTCGGGTGATCTTTTCTGTGTTTCTTTGATCGTTGCTGACTATCTTGTTTGATTTATGTAGTTGGCTTTGTCTGCGTAACGTGGTCTTGTAGCGTAAAATCCATGCTATGACCTTCTTCAGGCGGGTCCAAGAAGAGAACCTTTTCAGCATGGCATCCATGAAGCCATCGCTTACCTTGTCTAACTTGTTAACAAACGCTCCTGCGGTCCTTTTCACCTCAGGACATGATGCTTACAATTATTTTGGCTTCGAGACCATGGAACTACCTTAATTTGATGAACTGCCCACGATAGGAAGAAGACTACTTCTAACTGACGTAGGAAACCCTTCCATGAAGTTTCATGGTTGTTCTTTGCATAGTTACGCGAGTACCTTTTGCCTCTGTTAAGAGGCAAAGATTAAAAGAAGAGCTTTGATATTGCATTGTGGCAAAGGTCAAGAACGATGACCTCTGGGTGTGACTCCCCCGATCTAGTAAGGCAAGAAAACATTCGAGGAACTGGCCGAATGTTTGAAATATTCTTTCAGTGGCGTTAGTTGAAGAATAGATGTTTTTACGATACTGATGGTTTATTCTTGAATGCTGTTTTTCTACAACCCTTTTTTCTCCACCCTTGGGTCTGCGGTAAGTGACAATTGTGAAAACGGGGTATCTTGTTCCAACCCTCCTAGTCATTCTGGGTCACAATTGTCACCTCCTGCTGGCCTTTGGGTTTTCCCCTCGTGATACACGACTGTTGCTATTGTTTTAATTTAGAGCTTCACCCATGCTAGACCTCCTCCATTTTCACCGCATTGTGTCCGTTGGAGTTCACTGGAGGGGAAACCCTTCTAAGGCCAGTATGGGGGTGACAATGATGTCGAAGTATAGAGTCAGATCACTTTGTTGAGGAACTAGCCAACTACGCGGAGCGATGGAAACAGATTATGGTCGATCTTTCGAGCGAAGAGGCCTACAACGTTTTAACAAGGAGCATAGAGTGATGAAACTTGGCTGACCAGCTAGGAAGATGCTGATTGGTGGCATCTTTTAAATTAGTATTGGATATAGTTCACAGACTTTTGAGTCTTTTGGCGTAAGGCTTCTAACAATTAACATGTGGGGTAATTTTAAATTACTCTGAAAGCGGTTTGCTAATGAATAAATGCTTGTAAATCTATCATCGTGTGTTGTGGCAGAACCGGGAGATGGTTGAATGTCCACTAACAGCTGTTCGCAAGGCTTGATAACGGCAGTATGCTGTGAAACTAGACACCTAAAGTGAGGCCTGGGTTTGAGGTTTGGGAGTAAGGTTTGGGGGTGTAACGTAAAGGATTAATTGGCCTCGGTGGGTGTCCGTCAATGGTCTCTTTGTTTGGACATGAGTTTTGGGAGTGAAAGAGTCCTTTGACGTTTGGGATTGATAAAGTGCAACCATGATGATGTTTGAGGCAGTGTAGGACCTTTGTTGTGTGTTGTGTGACTTGCCTTCCAAAGGAGACCATCAATGGTCTCTTTGGGTGGATTTGAGTATTGGGGGATTAAGAGCCCATTGATGGTTCCTTGATCAGTGAAGCATACATGATTATAGGCGTGGTCCGAATTTTATCCCCAATCTAATCCACACTTAATGCGATGCGATAATTGTTGCAGTGCAGAATAGTATACTATAACTTGATTTTGTCAATAAATACAAAAAATACCCGCCTATTGGAGAACTTCAAGGCCTTTAATTCCGTTACTAAGTTTGCTTTTGAAAGAATCAATCGGGTATGTAAGCCGCCGACGTTCAGCTAAGCGCAATGGCGTGAAAATCAGTGCGAATGCACAAACAACGATCGACAAACATCCGCCATAAAACTTGTACAACTTGATTTTGTCAATAAAGAGAATCAATACTCGCCTTTTGGAGAACTTCAAGGCCTTTAATTCCACCGCTTACTTTTCCTTTCACATTTACAACGGTTGGTGAGCAATTACATTAATTTTGGAGAGCAAAACTTTCATGGGTTCGTTCGTCTCGTCGCGAAATGAAAACACAGCGAGCTAGCCGGGCGGAATCGCTCCGTGAGCGGGCCGGATGGGAGAATACCGCCCGCTCCCGGAACCAATCAGATTGCAGAATTTGTAGAATACCGCCCGCTCACGAACTGAGAAAAAAATAAACCTCGTTCTTTGCTAGGCCGCTTCGTGGCCTGAAGCTCGCTGCTGTTAAGTGTACAGCCAAGTGGGGATCTTTCTTCTTCTTGGTCTCTTTGACGACAAATTCATCCATTGTGATAGCGATTGGAGTTTTCAATGCAGGTTCTTATAACCACTGCCATTCGCTGAAATGGTAATGCTTTTCGTCCAATAGAAATCAGCGTTAAAACAAAACTGGTGCCCAGGCCCATCACGACAACACGCGTGGAACGCCTGGAGGTTAAAAATTGTTTACAATCGAAGTGCCCTGTTTTCGGCATAATTTTAGGGGGAAAACGGCCTCAAAATAATCAATTTCTTCGAAATTTCTGTTTGTGAGGATGGTGAGCAGCTGCTTCATCATTAATATGAAGCAAGTTTTTCTGTTTTAAGCGGAAAATGCCCTGAAGATACGGAAATCTGCGAATTATGGATCGGATCCGCACCATGCACCACCGCATCCTGTTAGATGCCCTAGCTTCTTCAATTCCAAGGAGCAACGAAATATTTGGTGTAATTTTAAAAGGTACCCCATGCATTGGCGTCTGGTCATAATCGTCGTGTGGTAGCTGGTGTTTAGCTGGTTAGAGGACGAAAGAAAACATCGGCGTAGACTTTAAAGCCTCGTATCTCCAGCAAGAAATGTGCACCTTGGCAGTCAAATCATGCCTAAATTTTGTTGTTATATGTATGTCAAGACTTTGTTTTCGTCCATGGAGTAGCAACAAGGATGTAAAATTGAACTTTTATATTTTGAACAACTTTAGAAAGAAACTGGAAAGAAAGCACGAAGAGTCACTTTAATTACAGTTCACAACTGTCCGGATTGTAAAAAAACTATATATCATGGATTCACTTTTATTGGCTTCAACTCAACCTATGGCAAATACTAAAGACATCTGTCACAAGATTGACTGCAATAATGGCTTCAATGATCCTGCTCTTCCAATTATGAGGATATTTACAATACAAGATATGGTTACAAGACACTATGTTACCTACAAATAAAATGACAGAAATAACAGAAGAACCCATAGCCACGTAAGTTTTCTTTTCATTATTATATTTTTATTATGCCAACTCTTGCTTAAACCTGTTGGCTAATAATCATGTAATCATTTTTTTAGGCAAAATATAGATTTCATAACAATTTTATAGTCATCCCCTTAAAATCTAAGTCTCAATGGGAGTGAAACTTCAAATTATGGCTTGTGGTAAAGTTGTATGTTTATACATTGAAAAGTTCCTAGCAGCTCTGGAATAAATTTTGTAGTGATCATTAACCCTCTTGAGATTTATCAATATTTTGGTCAATTCGTCATTTTCGTTGCCCCCTTCCTTTCAGCTCGCGAATAAATTCCGTCATTTTTGTCGACGCTCTTGAGATTTTTCGTCATTTTCGTCAAATTCGTCGTTTTCGTTGCCCCCTTCCTTTCAGCTCGCGAATAAATTTCGTCATTTTCGTCGACGCTCTTGCGATTTTTCGTCATTTTCATCGCGACAGCGATTTTTCGTCATTTTCGTCAAATTCGTCGTTTTCGTTGCCCCCTTCCTTTCAGCTCGCGAATAAATTTCGTCATTTTCGTTGACCCTCTTGCGATTTTTCCTCACTTTCGTCTTGACAGCGATTTTTCGTCATTTTCGTCAAATTCGTCGTTTTCGTTGCCCCCTTCCTTTCAGCTCGCGAATAAATTTCGTCATTTTCGTCTACCCTCTTGCGATTTTTCCTCATTTTCGTCGCGACAGCGATTTTTCATCATTTTTGAAGGATACGAAATTTTGTAATTTTCATTGCTGCGTTCTGGAACAGGCTACATCAACGTCGAAATCCTCTTTCTACTAGTGGGGCACACACATAGATGATGAGGGTTCTAGCACCAAAAAAATCAAGATACAAAACAAAGCTGATTTAACAGGAAACTCGGCTCCCATGCTCGCCTCGTTTCCTGTTAAATCAGCTTTATTTTGTATCTTGATTTTTTTTTCTGCTAGAACCCTCATCATCTATGTGTGTGGTGGTATTTGAGTGAAAATTATTATCAAAAACTCGGCTCCTATGGGAGTGTCTTTTTTTTCGACAACCAAATTTTCGACAACCAATTTTTTGGGTGCATACGTATTTGAGTGAAAATAAGCAAGCATGGAAGTAAACAAAGAGCGTGACACCCGAGCGAGCGGATATGTCACAAAAAAAATTATTTTCTTTTGAAGAAATGTATGCACTGTCAATATACAAAAGTGTGCCAGAATTATTTTCCATTTGAACAATTATCTGCACTTGTATATACGCCGAGATGGCAGCCGCGAGATTTTCGTCCAATGTTCTGCAAACATTTTACGGTCCAATAACTAGAGAGGAAAATAGAAATCTTCCTCAACCATTACAACCTGAACGTGTTCTTACACGTGACGGGTTTAGAATAAGCCAGAGTAATTTCCAGGAATGGCTTCGTGTCTGGTTAATGACAGTATCTCAAACAAATCCAAACAACAAAGATATTTATATGTTTAAAAATGCAAATAAAGAAAAGTATACAAATTTGATCGAACAGGAAATTCTAAAGTTGGGAAGTGTAAAGGTGAGCTTCGGGCTAAAAGTAAACTTTGAAATAGAAAGAAACGGTGAAACGCAAGAAATGTCGCACTACTTTAAAGAGGACCAGCCGCACGTTTTTACCAGGTATGACAAAGAACAGATAGAACAAAAATACGAAGAATTCATGGAAAGAATAAAGGGAGAAATAGAAAACTGGTCATTGCTAGGATCAGGATGGGATATAGAAAGTATAGAGCTAGCATACGTGAACGTAGCAAAATATCAGCCACTACGCGGAGGAACCTATTTGCCACTTCCAGCCGCTCTGGCAAACAAGAAGGCAATAATAAACGTAAAAAACAAAGACAACGAATGCCTGAAGTGGGCTCTAAGAGCAGCATTATTTCCTCCAAAAGACGGAAAGAACCCGCAAAGACCAAGCAAATACCCCAAAAATGATGGGATAAATTACGAGGGGATAGATTTTCCAACACCGGTAAAACAAGTCGACAAGCTTGAAAAACAAAACCCAAACCTGGCAATAAACGTGTTCGGATGGGAAAAAGACACAGTGATAATACACAGAATAAGCAGTAAAGAAAAAAGCGTGAAAAGAATCAACCTTATGCTGCTTGAAAAAGGCGAGATACAGCACTATTGTTACGTAAAAAGAGAAAGCGCTTTGCTGTTTGATCAAAGCAAAAATAGAAATGCAAAACACTACTGCATGATGTGCTTAACAGGTTTCTCAAGAGCGGACTTGCTTGTGGACCATAAAAAGTACTGCAATGGAGTGAACGGTAGGCCAACAAAAATAGATATGCCGGAAGAGGGGGAAAACATCCTCGCATTTCAAAATTACCAGAAACAGATGAAATCACCTTACGTAATATACGCGGATTTTGAGGCATTGGTAAAAAAGATACAAGGATGTGAGCGCTACTCGGAAAGCGAGAAAAAATGCAAAAGTTACACAGAAAAGACCGAGTGGCATGAAGCGTGCGGGTATTCATACATTGTTGTGAAAAGCGACGGAGAAGTAACAAGCAAAAAAGTTTACAGGGGTGAGGGAGCGGTAAAGTCATTTCTGGAAAGCATAATGCAGGAAAAGGAAAAAATAAGAGAAATGCTCACCAAACCGAAACCTATAACAATGACGCACAAAGACTGGTATGACTTCAAAAACGCGTATAACTGTCATATCTGTGAAAAGAAACTGGTAAAAGAAAACTATAGGGATTCATTGCCGGTCTACACTATAGGTCTTATATCAGGAATAGAAGAATACCAGGGCCAATACCACAGGAGGTGCTTTTTCAACGAGCAAAAATATCAAAGGAAAGGATTAGAACCATTGTCAAATCATGTAACAAAAGGAGGTAAAGAATTTGAAATGATAATACTGAAAAAGCCGGAGCAAAAGGACAAGTATAAAGCAAAACAACAAACCGACTGTTATTTATGCAAAAAGCCACTGCTCCAAAAGAACTACAGAGACGCGGTAAAAGACCATTGCCACATGACGGGTAAGTACAGAGGAGCGGCGCACAGCAACTGTAACCTTAAACTGAGAATAAACCCCAAGACGGACCAGATACCAGTTGTATTTCACAACCTGAGGGGATACGACGCGCACCATTTAATGCAGGCGATGGCAAATTTGAAAAAAGAGGTGAAATGCGTGGCCAACAACATGGAAAAGTACATAACCATTTCGGTCGATGGTCTGCGTTTCATAGACAGCTTGAACTTTCTGCAAGGAAGCTTGGACTCGCTGGTAAAAGCAACGCCAAAGGAGGCACTAAAAATCACATCAACATTATCAAATGGCAGTGATCTGCTGTACAAAAAGGGAATTTACCCATACGAGTACATGGATTCATTTGAAAAATTCAGCGAAACAAGTCTGCCTAAAAAAGAAGACTTCTACAGCAAACTAAATGACGAACACATTACAGAAGATGAATACGCACACGCGAAGACAGTCTGGGAGACTTTTGATTGTAAAACATTGGGAGATTACCACGACCTTTACGTAAAAACGGATGTAGCACTGCTGGCAGATGTATTTGAAAATTGATTTCCGTAAACTGTGTTTGAAGCAGTACGGTCTTGACCCGGCACACTATTTCACATCACCAGGCCTATCATGGGACGCACTCTTGAAAAAGACGGGTGTCGAGCTTGAGTTGTTTACAGACCATGAAATGCATATGTTCGTGGAACGAGGAATTCGCGGAGGAATCTCTATGGTAAGCAAAAGATACGCAAAGGCAAACAATCCTTTAGTATCAGACTATGACGAAAGCAAAGCGAACAGTTACATAATGTATCTGGACGCAAACAACTTGTATGGCTGGGCAATGAGCAAGCCTCTCCCCAAAAGCGGATTCAAATGGAAAAGCGTGATGCCGACAGAGGAGGAAATAATGAACAAAAAAGAAAACGCCAAGAATGGCTGGATCCTTGAAGTAGACCTGGAGTACCCGGGGGAGCTGCATAAAGAACACAACAGCTACCCACTGGCGCCTGAAAAAAAGGTCGTGAAAAAAGAATGTATGTCGGACTACCAAAAGAGGTTGATAAAAGACCTGGATCTGAAACCGCCAGACAGCAAAAAGCTGCTGCTGACACTTGAGGACAAAAAAGACTACGTGGTTCACTACGAAAACTTGAAGTTCTATCTGAAGCAGGGCATGAAACTGAAGCGCGTAAAAAGGGTGCTGGAGTTCGAACAAGAATGCTGGATGGAGCCGTACATCCGTATGAACACGGAATTCAGAAAGCAAGCAAAGAACGACTTTGAAAAGAACTTTTACAAGCTAATGAACAACTCAGTTTTCGGCAAAACCATGGAGAACCTGCGCAACCGAGTAGACATAAAAATAGTCCGCAGCACTGAGAAAGACAAAATAAGGAAATTGGTCGCCAGCCCTTTGTACGCAAGGCATGTAATATTTACAAATGACCTGGTGGGCATTGACATGCACAAAAGCCGCCTGCTGCTCAACAAGCCGGTATACACAGGAATGACAATCCTTGACAAAAGCAAGATCCTGATGTACGACTTCTTTTACAACCACCTGAAAAAGCAGTACGGTGAGCAATGCGAGCTCTTGTACACGGACACGGACAGCCTGCTGCTGAAGATAGAAACAGAGGACGTCTACAAAGATATAAAAGCAAATGAAAACTTCTATGATACATCAGACTACCCGAAGGAGCATCCGCTCCACTCAACGGTGAACAAAAAGGTACTGGGAAAAATGAAAGACGAGTGCGCGGGGACCCCAATATCGGAGTATGCAGGACTGAGGTCAAAGATGTACTCAATCATGACGGAAGGTGAAAGCAAAAAGGGAATAGACAAAATAAAGAAAGACTTCCCTGAGACGGAAATAAAAGAGTGCACCTGCGAAGGAAAAAAAGTGCAGGCAATAATGGCAAAAGACGCAGAGTTGGTCAAAAAAATAAAAAAGAAACATCCGAAAGCAAGAGTGTCGCAATGCTGTAACATGATAAAAGTGGACGAAATAAACGTAAGAAAAGCGAAAGGCGTGAAAAAGAACGTTGTGAAGAAACAGATAAAGCATGAGCAGTACAAGCAGGTGCTGTTCAGCAAAGAGCAGCTGTGGCACGGAATGAACATTTTGCGAAGCGAGGGGCACGAAATCTACGGCATGCATGTAAATAAAATTTCACTGTCCCCGTTTGATTCAAAGCGCTGGATAGCTGACGACGGGGTAAATACAAAAGCTTACGGGTACAACAGTGCAATGGAAGCAATGGAAGAAATAGAAGCTTTATTGGCTAATACAGAAATGGAAGAAATAGAATTAACAAATACAGAAATGGAAGAAATAGAAGAAGCGTTAAAGCTCTGGAGGTAATTGTGTGTTTGGAGGCACAACCAGCAGTTCTTCACGCACGAAGCCGCGCTTGGGCCCGTCATGCAAATAGTAGAGAACAGGCTGTTTCGGTTTGGTAAAAGATCGTTCAATGTTGTAAACTTTCAAAGACCAGATTGGATCAGTGGCTCTTTTCACACCACCTTCAAGCTCGCCAGGTTGGTATAAATATCTAACATTCACAATAGAGGGGAGCTTTTTTTCGCTTTCTCCAACAGGTCTCAAATAAGGTGTCGATGGCTTTGCATAAACATTTTTTTCTTTGATGGCAACTACAGGTTTCTTGCCGATAAGGCTTGTGACTTCATTGTTCAGAGCGGCTACAACTTCAGGAAGTCTTTTTACCCACGCCGTGGACCGCTGGCCCTCGTTGCTACGCATTTCAACTGCGTACTGGTGCCCGAACAAGCGCTCAGCCAGGGTGCGGTTAAAACGTTCAACAATGGCCTGATCACGGTGAATGTCAACTCGCCCGCGCCGAATATATGTTTTGTGATTTTCCATTTCTTTTATAACAGCGCCCATGAATTCACGCCCAGGGTCAACCTGCAGCAGTTCAGGCCATTTCAGAGGCGAGCGTTTGTAAATTCTCTTAAAAGCAAGGGCAACTTCATCAGAGTTTTTAGAGGTTAAGGGTTCAGCTTCTTTGTAGCGGCTAGCCACGTCGACAACGGTGAGTGCATATTTAAAAACTTTACGTCCGCGGGGCAGTTTGTCATGTGGCAAAAAAAGAAGATCCGCCTGATGCACTTTGTTTGGTGTAGGAACGTCGAATTTCGGCCGAGGAATGCGCTTTGGTGCTGGGAGGAATATCTGCCAGAGTGCTTGCTTGAACAGCCACTTTTTTGCGGTTTCTTCTGGTACCTTGGCAGCTTCGGATAATTTTTTGATTGCGGCAAAACCTTTCCAGTAGCCCCCAGGACTATAGTATGTCTTTGCGAGTTTGGCATCCATCGTGTAATATAAGTAAGAAATTAAAAAAGTTTAAAACCCTGGGGTGTGAACTCCCCACTAAAGGAAACGAAAGGCAGCGTAGCCCAGAGCAAGAGCCCCAGCGCCCACGAACATGAGTTCACCATTTTTTTGCTGCTGGCTTGGTTGATAGAAATCTGAGAACTTGGGTTCTTTGGGGGGTATCATTTGTTTGTCAGGGTGCGCTTTGTTATACAGTTTGAAGGTGTAGTCAGTGTTGGTAAAGTTCTGCTTGGCCTGCTCTTTTATTTGCGTGTTAGTCGCAATCCAGTCTAGAAGTTTGGTGCGGTCACGGGAGTATTTGGCGTAAGCTGCTTGATACGCCTCGAGAGCTTTGTCATGTCGTACTTTTTCATCAAGTGCAGCGTCACCTCCGCCAAGTGCCTTCGCAAGATAATTGCCACCGATAAAAGCCGCAGCATTCAATATAGCTCCACCAGCCATAATCGCGATACTTGCCATTGTTTATATATCAGAGCAGAGTTTTTTTAAATCATTAATTACATGCTGGTGGGAAGGATTTTTTGGTCCTCGAGGTACTGTTTGAGCGCAATGCTCCCTGCCATGACGGCGGTGAACTTCACGTAGTTCATAGCACTGCTGCTGGGGTCAGAAGTAAAATTCTCTTTCACAACCTTTTTTGCGACCCAGCCGATGCCGGCGACTAAACCAGTGAGTGTAGCCGCATCCGTGATTGTTTTAACAAGCTTGTTGTCTGACATTATTTTGTAAGTATAGAAATGGAAACATACAAAAGTTTAAATAAAAATTAATCTGTCTCATCTGCTTCATCTTTCTCTTGCACTTCAACAAAATTCGAAGGGTCTTCTGCCAACAAATACAATCTATCAATTGTCTCGCAAGTAAAATACCACCAAAAACTGGAAAGGATGACGCCGCCAAGAAAATTGACAACAAATGTTTGCGTTGGAACTTGCACCATATTTATATATAGAAATGGAAACATACAAAGCTTAAATCAAAATTAATTATTTGTCTCTTCTTCAGCGTCCGGGTCAAATATTGTGGCCTTCATAAGATCGCGGACCGTATTAAAAACCTTCACGTTGAAGTCGTACCATATCAGTCCGATTCCAAAAATGGCCGCGGTTGAGATAAGAACTTGTGGAATATCAACTTTCTTCATGATATATGATACAGATATAATATTAATTTGTAAATATTCAATCCAAATGTTTTACACCTCTGGGCTGTGTCATGCGAGCAGGCTGTGGATCAGGTGTCTTTTTGCGAACAGGTTGTGGCTCAGGTGTATTTTTTTTGTTGAATACGGCTTTGAGCTCTTCACGTTTGTAATAAATCCCAATCAGTGTAACGACTATACTTGCAACACCAATCCATTGTGTAATGCTGAGATTGCTATTATCAACTTTGTTGATATCTTCGGTACTCTTTGGTGTTTCGTCTTCTGTAGGCGGGGCTGGCTCAGGGGCCGGGGCAGCTGTCTTTGCCTTGTTGTTTGCGATTATAATAGCAGCCTCAGCAGCGGCTTTTTTCTGTTGTTCACGGGCTAGCCGAGTTTTTTCAGCAACCGCTTTGCCAGCAGCCACACGCTTGGGATTTTTTACGCGCTGCGGGGCTGTAGTTGGAGTTGGAGTTGTTGCTTGCTGTGTTATATCGACCTGCGGATTGCAACTTTGTTGCGGGGTTTCGCCCTGCTCGGATTGTTCGGTTGACATTTTGAAACGAAGTGTATATGTTAAGCAAGTAAAATAATGCTTAGAAATTACTCAGAATTTGTCAGCAAATGTTCAGTAGTTTGTGAGGAATGCTCAGGAATTTCTTCTAATTTTGCTTTGTCATTTTTCTCCAAATGAATGTGCTTCGCCGTTATCAGCGCAGCAGAAATAGGAGCAAGAAATTTTCCGTATTTCAAAGAGAGACCGCCGACAAAATCTGTCATTTCTTTGTTAATAATGAAGTCTTCTTTTAGTTCTTTTTTCATGGCCTCAACGTCATCTATTTCAATAACCATTTGCGGGCCTCTTGTCAGAAGCGTAAGCAGGCTGTCAACCATGCTTTCGGTTGTCTTGCTGCCAACGAAGGTTTCATATCTCTTGTAGTACTTTTCAACTTCTTTATCAGTCAAGCGTTTCAACTGCTCATGTGTTAATTGCACTCCGATGGCCTCTTTGGATTTGCCTGTTGATACAAGCACGGCCAGCTGCTCACGAAGAGCAGGAATGTCAGGTCCGGGGGCGGTTAAGCTTGTTAAGTCTGGCACAATGCTACTCTCAGCCGGGCTGCTCGACGGCTCAGCTTCCAGTAGGTTTATAACATCTGCGAACTCTTGTTCAGCCATTGTCTATATACAACAACTTTTATTTTTTTAATTCAAAATGAATACCATATGGGAAGCGAAGCGAGAACACAAGATAAGAAAACTTCCGCTCTTTCAGCTTTGAAATCAGATTTTTGTACTCATCGTGGGAGAGTTCGCCGGCGTAATCATCAAAGATTGCCTTCGTAGTTTTGGCTGAGGGAGTGTAAAATAAAACGATAGCCGCCACGTTTTCCCGGAAGGAAGGGGTGATGCTGGTTATCTTCTGGGTCAGCACCCAAACGCTGATGCCGATATGTCGAGCGGAAAAGCCAAGATTCACCAGCTGGCCTGTGCGCCCTTTCACATCTTTGGAGGCTGCGCAGTCATCGAGGATTATGAGCGTGTTGGTGCCCTCAAACAGCCAGCTCACGACATTCAAACAACTTTCCACCTCGTGCTGCTTGCATATTATCACAAACATTCTTGGATCATTTTCACCAATTCGGAGGTAGGTCTTGTTGTGCGCGAATGTTGGGCAGATAAGCACAATGTAGTCGAACTTGCCGCGGAAAGGGCCGTAGATCTGGTCAACCACATACCTCGATTTGCCTGAATTTGTCGGGCCGACAATCAGAGCGTTAAAGGGTATCTTGCTCGGATCCATTTCTATTAGTACTGCACAGATTCTAATTGCCTTCCTAATATATTCATCTGCGCATCACTGATTACGTAAATGTGGCAGTTCACATTGCC
This sequence comes from Meandrina meandrites, assembly GCA_963693305.1. Taxonomy (NCBI): domain Eukaryota; kingdom Metazoa; phylum Cnidaria; class Anthozoa; order Scleractinia; family Meandrinidae; genus Meandrina; species Meandrina meandrites. Next base: position 44,678,144 of record OY855905.1, on the reverse strand, counting down.
AGAGCCGCTTGCATTCCTCTCGAGCTCCAGCTGTACCCCATCCTTTGTGTTTACAAGTCGCGTGCCGCTTCCGTGCATCGAGTGGTCAGCCATGGAACGCAGATCGATCATAACCCCGAACTTGTTTTCTGTATAAAACTTTGTTGCATTCATGTGCTGTGTTTTGTTTTCATCTTTGATAAAGAAACGTTTGACCTCCTCCCAAACATCAATCCCTTCAAGTCCGTTGTTGTACAGCCTGTTGGGTGAGCCGTTCACTGTGACACTGACTTTCGTCAGGTCTGGGTTTAAGTAAGTTTCTGCCTGCCTTGCGCCAGCAACATAGGGCTCGACAAACAGTAGCAAGATGCCTTTGAGGGACCTTCTCTGCGGGTTAACTCTGAGATTCAGCCTTGTGTCTGTGCCTTTGGCAAACATAACCACTTCGTCACGCTGGATGTGGTCATACGCAAATTCTTTCCCATTTGTGTACGCGCTGAGGGCTTCATCTGCCAGTGTTTTGCTTCTTATCATCTCGTACTCCAGCTGGATGTTTGTCAGCTTGTATTTCAGCTTCGAGGGGTCTGAACTTCTGACGACCTGAGAGGCTGGCGCAAGTGTCAGTTCGAACACAAGATCATTGTATAGAGCCTGCGGATAAAAGGTCCCGTGGTCATTCAAAATCTGGTGGTCAAGGCGGATCCTGTATTTAGTTCCATAAATCCCGTTCAGTTTGTTTTCTGCAGCGACGCTTGAGGTCTTCTTATCACCCGAGTTTGAGCGAATTTTGTTGAGGTCCTCACTCTGGATTCCATCTTGCAACATGTTGTCGCGCTCCTCCTGTGATAGAAAGAGATCCTCGAATATCTTGTAAATGTCATAACCAACTGTGTCCTGCAGTATGGTGCCAGAGTACTTCACAACAAGTTTTTCAACTAGCGCCCGGCCAACATTGTCGACAAGAAAGTTGTTGGCATGGCCTCCGCTCAAATCGATGTTGAAGCGCAGCGCAGGTGAGCCGGGAACAATGACCTCGTTTTCATTCAGCTTGGGCACCGAAACATAAAGCGTTTCCTGCGGATTGGCTTCTGTGCGCTCGAAAGTGATGCGTTTTACCGCTCGCTCCGCTTTCAACGCGCCAAGAGTTTTCTCACTGCGTGTTGGCCGAAGGTTTTCTTGTACACCGTCCATTATTGCAAAGAATATAAAATATTCAATTAAAAAATTTCAATTGTAAATATAAAATCACGCGATGGCAGAAGGCGGTGAATTTGGTATGGACCAACCAGATCTTGACGACGAGATTGACCATGATAGCGACTATGAACAGGAGTCTAACAGAAACGAGCCACTTCAGCCTCCTGGCGCATCGTCCACTCCCTACCATGGAGGTGAACAAATTGAATTGCAAAATATGCAGCACGAACAGATCGGATTACCAGAAACATCATTTGATGAAATCCCTTCATTGGAGGGCTTTATTCATCAAGATGACAAACCAGCACTTCTTGAAAGAGCAAAAGATTTTATTAAAAGGAGGTTTCCAAGAGTTAACTTTGGAAAATTAGACCCAATCGGTTTCAGCAAAAAGCCTGGCAATGATACTACAATCGTTTCATTTGGAACAAGGGGTGGCGAAACTGAAATTTTCAGAAAAGATGGGAAAGGTCTTCTCCAAAAATTTAAAGACAAGTTCAAAACACCACTTGGTCCAGAAGCTGAATCTCTGATTGCTCAAGACAAAGATGAAATAAGAGAAATCCGGCAGAGCATAATAGAAGATGAAAAAGAAATCAGAGATGCCGAAAAAATCTTCACAGAAAAAGAAAAAAATGCCCAAGAACTTCAAAATTTGAGAAACAAAAAAGAACGAACTCTAGCTAGAATTGAACAACTTGGGTCAAGCGTTGAAAATCAAGCACAATTGCGGGAGCAACGGCAACTGTTGAAAAACATTCAAACCGATATTGAAAATGTTAAAAAAGAAGCTACTGCCCTTGAAAAACAAGCGAAGCAGAAGGAAAAAGTACAAAAAAAGATCGACCAAAGCAGGGCAATCCTGGCGGCCAAAGAGAGTGAAAGAAACACCATGGAAGCAAGGCTCAACGACACAAGAACGTTGGATGAGCTGAAAGAACAAGAAGCCGAGCTGCAGCGCCAAAATGAGGAAGATCAGGCAGTTATCGATGATGAAAACACCTCACCTTCTGATAAACAAGCTGCCGAAGGAAGAGTAGCGGAAAGACAAGAGGAGCTTGCTCGTTTGCAAACGCAGATTGATGAAAGAGAAAGAGCGCTTCCACTTCGTGAGAGGGTGAAGGAGATATTCAAAAAATATGGTGTGACCGTTACGGCTATCGTTCTTGCTGCCGGGGTCACAATTGGTGCTGTCATTGGGGCTATTACAAACGCTTTGAGAGCCACCGGTAAAGCGTTGGGAAAAGGTCTGAAAGATATTGGCTCAAAGATTGCATCAGCTCTGCCAGGTCTTATTGGCTCAATTGTGAGCTTTCTTTTCAAAGCCGCCGGTCAAGCTATCGGTTTTCTTGCTGAGCACACCTGGCTGATTATTTTGGCTGTGGTTGCCTTTCTTGTGGAAAAATACATCAAGAAGCGGCGTTAGCGCATAAAGTAAATAAAAGCCGCAATCCCGACGGCACCAATAACAACAGCTGCTTTATTATTTTCATGTGAGGGGGGTAAACCCCCCACCCCAGCAGGCTGAGGTGTTTGATCTTCAGGTTGAGGTGTTTGCTCTTCAGGCTGCGTCGCTGTTACCCTAGGGGTGTGGGTAGCAACTGAGTTGCTGATACCCCCACTGTGTATCGGGTTTGAGGGGTGGCTGTTTGGTGGGTTTATCTTTGTTGGACCTCCTGCCATCAGCTTTAGCGCTGCTTTTTTTGTGCTCTTATTCACTTCGTCGTTAACCCCGAGCTTCATGCCTGGCACAGCTTGTTTGAGCTGGTTGTTGTAACCAGTTACACTTTCCGTATTTATCACCATCCGCGCAGGCATCAGCCAGGCCCCCGGACACACTGCAAAGTTAAGCCTCACCTTAACCTCGTCTACAGCAAGTTGGTACCTTTGAACTGACTTTGCCAGATCGGGTTGCCTTATCGAGTCTTCGACTAGCACAAGGAACTCACTTTGCGCTTCCTTTGCGCGCCCTCCTGACCCCAGAATGCTACTTCTAACGTTCACCTGTGAACCCAAAACACAGTAAACAAACGCCTCTATCGACTGGTTTATTCGCGACAAACCCGCCTGGGTCAGACCTTCTGCTACATTGGGACAAAACCAGTCTGCCTGTCCGTAGGCAGCGTCATCTGGCTCGATATAATAAATCAAGTTACCTTTTGAGCCTGATCCACCTTCGTCTGAGAACTTTTTTGACCCCCCGGGGTAAATGTCTCCCTCTTCTTTAGACGGTCCAATGTTTGACACATAGATGTAAACGCTTCCCAGGCCGTGGTTTGCGCCTCTTTTAAAACGAAAATCGCCTGACGGGTCGACTCCGAACTCATTGCATATTCTTTTGTATGAAGCCACGTCGTATTTGTTGTTAATCTGGTCAAAAGTAGGGTCGCCAGGCAAAGCGCTTATGCTTTGTATTCCCCCCATCTGAAACAATATTCGCCTGACAGTAAAATATATATGGAACTTGTAAAAAGCTCGCACATTCTCTGGCATAGCATAGTTGTTATCGAAAATTTCGCGACTTATACCACAGCCCGTTGTCGCACACCAGACAGCAAAATTCAGCTGCTGTGGCCAATATTTCATATTTGGGCCGGCTAGCCATGTTTTTGACTCTTTCCCTGAATGGTGGGTGAGTTTGGTTTTTTGAAATACCTCTCTGAACTTTGTTGTGAAATACTGGTCCGGTGTTACGTAAATATTCAGTTGGTCATTAAATATTTTTTTCAAACTCGGTGCGGCATCGTGAAAGCCAACAGCAGGGATGGGCAAAGAGTCACCTTTTAAACCACTTGGTGTAAGCTGTTGTGGGAACCCTTCTGATGATTGGCCAACACCCAGCGCACTTTTCATTTCCGGGCTCCAATATTTGCTGTCTGAACCAAAAACGTTTATCAAATTGCCTGGCCCTGCTTTGAAATAAATTTCTGAGGTTCCTGTGTGATCTTTGGCGAAATCGGTCTGTGGAACAAACTTAGATTTATCGGCATTCGGGTATTTTGCAAGAAAAGTTTTCCATGCCTTCTGTTCTGCCACTTTGGCAATTTTCTCAGCTTCTGGTGTCTGAATCCATTTAAGAAGCGCAGATGCGCTGCCGTGCTGTGAGGGCTGAGGGGCCTTGTCTTTTGCTGCTTTGACAGTTTTATCAGCTTTCGCTGCACTTTTGGTTCTTTGCTGCCTCGAATAAGCATCCAACCATCCACCACCACCGGTCCATTCACCATCCATGGTCCTCTTTTATATAAAAGATTTTTATATTTAAACAAAATATTTTTCTCTAATTATAAAATGGTTATTGTCACTGTAAATACAACAGAAAATCCGCATACGGTCTATTTTGACCGGCCTATTGAAAAACCAAGCTATATCAGGCTGTTAAGTTGTTCTCTTTACAATTCGTGGTTTAACTTAAAGGAAGAGGGGGCAATTACTTTGTTAGATACTGTCGAAAAGCCTTTCAAAGTTACTTTTTTGCCGGGCCATTATACACTCGATGCGTTGGCGAGTGAAATCAGAAACAGTTTAAACAAACATAGGGTCCCATTGCAAACAGATGTTAATACTATCGTTGGCCAGCTTGTAATCACAAATCCACAGTTTAAAAAGATTGTTATTGATTCCAATTTAGGCAATTTACTCATTTTAAACTCTTTTACATTGGAATTTAAAACGTTCATAAAAAAGCTGAATTCCGAAACGACATATTACATTCATTGCGACCTACTTGACAAAGAACAGAATCTGTTAAATGGCAAACCGTCTACTGTTTTACAAACTTTTGACATAACAGGAAAACCTTTTGAAAAAGTTTTTTATCAAAGCAGCCCACAACATGTCTTACGTGATGTTTCTGCTGATAAACATATCACAAATATGACAATATCAGTCAGAGAAGAAAATAATGAAGTTTTTAACTTTAACAGCTTGCCTCTTCAGTTTCTAATTGAAATTAATTGAACGAAAAATATTTTTGTAAATATAACCATGGCATCCAACGTATTACCTACTGCTCCAGCTTATGAAGAAACAGAAACTCAGACAACACTTTATCCAGTTCTACAAACTCAACCAGATAACAATTTTCGTATGCAGAAAGCAAACGAAGTTTTAAAATATTTAAGTGATGAAGTTTCACATTATAGGCTTGTTGCCAAAAAATATAAACGAACTAAAACCATTATCAACTATGCTAGCTTTTCTTCTGGCGGTATTAGTGGTTTTCTATCCGCAGGTGGAGTAGCAGCTGCTTTTACAGGCATTGGAATTCCAGCGGCAATACCAATTGGCTGTGTCGCCTCTGTATTTGGGCTAACAGCTGCTGGGCTAACCGGTTTTTACAAAAAGCTTGAGCCCAAACTTATCAAACACTGCAAAATCATGACACTTGCTTTGTCAAAATGCGATACTGTCAACCGCATACTGTCAAAATCACTCATTGACGGTAAAATAAGCGATTCTGAGTTTCAAAGCATTCTTGATGAAAAAGAGAGCTATCGAATTCAGAAGGAGATTCTTCGGAAAGGAACACTTCCCAAGGAAAAACTAAAACATAGCAGCCCTGACATTGAAAAAATACGTCAGGAAGCCAGACAAGAGGAACGGCTTAGGATGCAAAAAAAACTCCTAGGCAGCGAGGCAAACATCTCGAAATAAGATATCAGTCAAAGAGAACATTGTTCCACTTCATAAAAGAATGATTGTGTTATCTTCACGCGTGACGTTGTGTGACGGCTCGACTGGTGCTTTTAATTAACATTTGAAAAAAAGATTTTTAATTATATTTCAAATCATGATCGTAGTAACACATTTCATTTCTTTTCTTTTGAATGAATATTTCACACCGGCATGTCTTAGAGAGGTGAGAGATATAACACGCGAAGTTGTTCAGTGTTTGGAAGAAAAAGAAAATCCATAAGCGGTTTCCCGCCATTATGCACGTATTGCGTGCCATTAATTAGCATTGTGGTTTCACGCCGTCTGCACGTGTTGCCGCATGTAGTTTTTCCTGTCTCGTGTTATGGCACGTGTTTTGACTCGTGTTATTGGCACGTGTACAGAAAGTTCTCGAGACAAGTTTCACGTGTTTTGATTGTCATGCTTGGCGAAGCGGGAAGACCCCTTGTTTTATTAGTGCAACACACTTAAAATCTATTCAGTTGCTACATCTTCGAGCGAGTAGACAGTTCTTGTCGTTTGGTTAGAACAAAAAATGAACAAGACGCGGTTTTATCCTTTCGAACTGATCTTGGGAAGCTGTGAGATGTTCTCGTGAATGCTTCAAACGGGAGTGAAGAGGTTAAACCGCTATTCGAACAGTTAATAAGATTTACGCTGAACTACGCTGACTGAAGAACTGTTGATTGAAAAACATTAGAAATGGGTTACGCCGTAACCGAATTTTTAGCATTAATTAGAATAACAACAAAAATGGGTTACGTCGTAACCGAATTTTAAGCATTAATTAGACTAACAACAGAAATGGGTTACGCCGTAACCGAATTTTCTTCAAGTTCGAATTTTTATTTGGTGTGTGTGTGTCCCACGGCGTGGGACTTATGCAAATCAGCAGCTTCTATCTTGTTTCCATTGTTGTGGACCGACACAGCTGTGTCGTGACGTCATGTTGTAGTTGCATAAAATTTATAATCTACTTGAATAAAATTAATTCATTTTACACTCTTGTTGTGTTTTCTTTCTTACAACCCCCTTTGCTTACCTGTTCCTTAAAACAGGGAAACCCCCGCTTCGACTAGGGGCCTGGGAAATAAAAATATTGGTTTCCGGTCTTTCTGAGAAAAAGGTCACGCAACGGCTCCGCACCAACTCGAGTAGAAAGATTTCTTGAAGCACTCGTCGTAATCATCTTCATCATAAATAGGATAGCCGAGATAGTGATTGACTCCATTTCTCCGGCACAGATTACAGAGATAATTTCGCATGCAATGACCACATTTATAACAAAACAAGACCTTTACAATTTGTTGATTGTGATCACAAAATGGTGCTTCTTTGATTGCAGCGTTTACCTCGTCCCAGCCGAGAGCTTTTCGCTCCCTGAGTTTTATTTTAATAAACTCTTTGTAGATTATTTCACGAAGTTCTGGTGGAAGTGTTTTTATGCCCTCAGAAAGTTGACATTTTTTTTTTCTGATGTTGAACTGCCATTGTTCGCATTATCCGGCAAAAGAATATTCATTAATTCTTGTGGACTCATTTTTTTCATTTCTGCAAGAAGTTCTTCTGATACAAGTATTGGCAATTCTTTATTTTCTCCTATTATTTGTTGGTGAAATAATTGAAGATTACCTCTTTTTTTATTTTTTGATAATTTTGGTTTTTTTGTGCTTTGATCAACAGGACCATAGTTTCTTCCTCTTCCCATCTCGGCGTATATACAAGTGCAGATAATTGTTCAAATGGAAAATAATTCTGGCACACTTTTGTATATTGACAGTGCATACATTTCTTCAAAAGAAAATAATTTTTTTTGTGACATATCCGCTCGCTCGGGTGTCACGCTCTTTGTTTACTTCCATGCTTGCTTATTTTCACTCAAATACGTATGCACCCAAAAAATTGGTTGTCGAAAATTTGGTTGTCGAAAAAAAAGACACTCCCATAGGAGCCGAGTTTTTGATAATAATTTTCACTCAAATACCACCACACACATAGATGATGAGGGTTCTAGCAGAAAAAAAAATCAAGATACAAAATAAAGCTGATTTAACAGGAAACGAGGCGAGCATGGGAGCCGAGTTTCCTGTTAAATCAGCTTTGTTTTGTATCTTGATTTTTTTTTGTGCTAGAACCCTCATCATCTATGTGTGTGGGGCTTTGGGTGGGGAAGGTGCTATAATTAAAGCTGACGGTTTGACTCGCCTAGTAAGATGACTAACTTGATTTGAAGCCCCTATTGGGAAGGGGTGGTGTTGCAAATTGCAAACAAATTGCAAATTGCAAACGCGAATTACTTTCGACACTCAAGTGTATGGTGGCCCATCATTATCACCCCATTTTACACCATGATAATTAAAATTTATGTGATATTTCACTTGGATGTTGATTCAGTGAATGGCGGTCTCAAGTGGAATCCTGATTTCTGTGTAGACTTTGGAGAAGAGCCTGATGGGCCAGCACTCGCTCATGAAGTGCGTTATCCGGGGGGAGACTGTTCCTCTGACATATGGCTGGTGGAGACAAAACCGGAAAAGTTGTAACTTCAGCTCAGGGCAAAGTGACGAGAACTTGGCGGTCGAACCGATTGTAACAAGGACACATTGTAATAGAGCGGTTTTCACTTGTATGGTGGCCCATCGTTATCACCCCATTTTACACAATGATAATTAAAATTTATGTGATATTTCACTTCCATAATAAATTTCATCTCAAGTTTTTTATTTAATTTCATCTTTAATTTAATACGAAAACTGAATTATAATTTCATTTGTAAATATTTTTAAAAACACAACAACCCTTTGGTAATTTCATTTGTCATTTCAAATGTATTTACAAAGTCATATTAAATGATATTATCATTTTCAGAGCGAAATACAATCGTGAAATAAATATTTTTTTTAAGGTTAATCTTAAAACTGTCGATGAATAAAAATATATATAAAAACACCAGTTGCTGAAGGAACAAAATAATAAAAAAATATATTCAAATGGACCAGTGTTATCATTTCACTGAAGAAAAAAATAAAAATTAAAAATTCGAGCGGACTGGTCAGCGTTATCATTTCACGCGGTAAGGACTGGGGCCACAGATCGTATCAGCTTTTACACTGCTCTGAGGTTACTTTAATTCTGCAAAACATGCCAAGTCTATTTCGTGCTTGCCTTTCGATTGCCTTTGCCGAGTCTATTTTTGCTGCCGTTTTATGTAGATTTTTTAACCATGAAAAATTAATCGTTGGAAGATATCGAGAAACGAGTAGGTATAGTATGAAACGCAACACTGGAAGAGAGAGTAAGAAAGCAGTGGGCTAAAGTTCGAAACGACAATCTTGTCAGGTCTTGTGCAGAGGATGTCTTCCGCCACTTCTAGCAGATTAAAGAAGTACGAGCCACTGGATAGGAGAGATTTCATTCCCTTCGAAGATTATGAAGAACTGTCCGTGGAGGACATCAAAGAAGCATGCGAAAGTTTTACAAAGCTCCGCCTGGATCGTGCGATATTCTCACTTCGGATAGAGGCCCTTCGTGCACAAAAGTCGAGCAGATTGAAGGTCGCAAAGTATCTGATTTCTTCCACCTTACCTTATTGGATACCGAACGCGCAGCCTCGAGACCGCGCGAGATCAGCGCCAGTTTCATCATCATGTACCAAGCGTGCAAGTACAAATATGTCAACTACATGTATGAAAATGATGGGATCAAAATTTGTATATTATACATTTGTATATTATTGGGTTGCTGCAATCGAAAATTGCCATGGGGCTAGAATTATTGTCATTGAGCCGAAAAATATGACAACGTCTCGTGTTGTTTAAATTTATTGGCACCTATTAGGGGTAAAAGATATGTGAACCAGGCATATCAAAGAAGATTCCTGTACCTTTTAGGATGTTTTTGAAAATTTTCGATCAGCATCCCATCATGATACTGTTCATGTGTGAAACATGTTGTTCTAAACACTGACCAATAGCACACATCCTCTGACAAAGCACAGCAAAATGGTAATTTGTTTGATTGTGTTATTCATACTGTGCCTCAATTTTTTTAGCTTTATTTTGAGGCTGCTGGGCTGTTGGGTTAAGTGTAAGACACATTGAAACTCTTTGGTCAGCAAAGCCTCATGTTCAGCTGTTTATATTACTAGTCTGTATTTAAGAGACTAAATGAAGCATATCACTTATAAAAAAAACAAGAAACATTTGTTGTTACAAGTATCACAGATAATTTCTTCTATATTGACTTGGAAGACTGGTTTAAAGTGTGTAGAGCACCTGCATTTTTGCACATTGTTGTTGAAATTTGAACTGGTATGAACTGTGCAGAGAAGAGCAACAGCACTGCTATGAGCTGCTGTTTGAAATTTAAATAGTTTAATGAAAATTGTTAATAAAACTCATGGTTTGGGATGACATGCTCCCATACAGGGCACTCTTAACCTCATAGACTTGTCAAAAGTTTGCAAAGAATTTCTTACAAACAGGGTTTGGTGGCAAACTTTTAGTCAATGGTTATTAGCCTTCATGGATAATAATTATTTTGTCCATGTTCAATTCTCTGGAAATAAATATTAAACAAGAAGTCGGTCCTTCTGGTTGTAATAAAAATACATAATTTGATTTTATCCAATATCCTAACTAGATGTCATAATATTCCTCTTAAGAAACCGAAATGCTTCAACCGGATCCTTTGATTCTACCCTTCTGGATTTGAAAGGAGTTGCAAACATCCCCCATCACCCTTGGCTCAATAAAACCCAACAACATCCATGACACCAGATACCTCAGCAACCTCTCTTTTTAATATTTAATCCTTGCTCAATGGGATACCCATATTGGTGCCCCAATATTGCTCCGGGAAACAAAACGGGTGATTTGGTACCCCAGCAGGAATTTCTAGTTTATCTTGCCCCGAGTTCTATATCAGTTCCAGTAAGTTACAAATATTTCGCACAAGATGGCGTGGCACCTGTCCGTTGTGCTCTGATCTCAGCTTCTGATTCATTGCTCTGTAGCCTAACGATTGTCCCGGCCACTCCAACTGCAACTGGGGTGTCATAATTTAAGCTTATGTAATATATAAGCTTACCAATGTTGTCGGTCCAGGGTTGGTGTACTCTAAGTATATTCAGAAAAATCCCCGGGGGGGGGGGGGGGGGGGGGACTCCCATATGAAATGGACGGGGATGCTCATGCTCGTCGGAAATTTTGAATTTAACCCCTAAAAGAGACCAATCTGGGTGTGGCCGAACTATATGCAGACCCCTAAAAGAGTAAATATAACGAATCAAAATTCTTTCTTTTTTGTTATTTCTTCGCGTACAACCCTAAACGAGACCTTGACGGCTAAAAATAATGTCATTTTGCCCAGAGCACCCTAAGCGAGACCAATTCCGAAATTTACACCCCTAAGCGAGACGACGAGCATCCCCGTCCATTTCATATGGGAGTCCCCCCCCCCCCCCCCCGGGGAAAAAATCTCTCTGAACAAAGTCAAGAATTTCTGATCATTTTAAATTTTGACTAACGTACTTTCGAAAGTCTTGTTCCAACTGATTGTTCTCTTTCTATTCACTCTTCGAGTCCATACTTCTGCTGTCTTCACTAACTTACGGACCTTACGGGTCCTTACGGCTGCAGTCACAACACGGCCGCCGTCTTGAAAAAGCCAACCAAGCCCCAGTCCCTACCGCGTGAAATGATATCGAATTTTTAATTTTTATTTTGTTCTTCAGTGAAATGATAACACTGGTCCGTTTGAATGTTTTATTTTTATTTTGCTCCTTCAGCAACTGGTGATTATATTTTATATTTTTATTCATCAACAGTTTTAAGATTAACCTTAAAAAAAATATTTATTTCACGATTGTATTTCACTCTGAAAATGACAATATTGTTTAATATGACTTTGTAAATGCATTTGAAATGACAAATGAAATTATAATTCAGTTTTCGTATTAAATTAAAGATAAAATTAAATAAAAAACTTGAGATGAAATTTATTATGGAAGTGAAATATCACATAAATTTTAATTATCATTGTGTAAAATACGGTGATAACGATGGGCCACCATAGAAGTGAAAACCGCTCTATTACAATGTGTCCTTGTTACAATCGGTTCGACCGCCAAGTTCTCGTCACTTTGCCCTGAGCTGAAGTTACAACTTTTCCGGTTTTGTCTCCACCAGCCATATGTCAGAGGAACAGTCTCCCCCCGGATAACGCACTTCATGAGCGAGTGCTGGCCCGTCAGGCTCTTCTCCAAAGTCTACACAGAAATCAGGATTCAACTTGAGACCGCCATTCACTGAATCAACATCCACTTGCAACAACATGGCGCCCTTCCTGGATAAACAAGTCAACACAGAACTGTTAGACTCTTGCACGATAATCCTTTCTCGATAATATTCAACGTCGAAAATTTAATGGGGATGGCTAGAAAATTACGTGGTTGTTGTACATGTAAGTAGGTTATTAGGCAACAGAATAGTCGTCATAGCAACAAGTTGACGTTAGGATGTCAGTCTTGTTTCCGCTATTTTCTTATTGGGCAATGACAATCGCAAATACTTTGAAAAGATAGTACCACATTAGCTTTTGTTCCGTTAAGGACGGTGCCTACTAATAGCGAGGTATTTTTGCCCGGCCGATGACTATATGCAAGGGAAGTAGATGTTACCAAGGGCTATTAAAATCCAAAAAGAAAATTAGGGGTAGCCATGCAAATTTTCGAGATAATTAGGTTTGAAATCTTGAAAAAAGTGCTGATGTGGCATTTTCAAAAAAAGTAAAAGGAAATAAAATTTCCTTACAAATTACCTTTGAATTTGGTTTTTCTTGAACAAAATCAACACTAAATATAACGATCTTAAAAATAACTAACAAATACTATCGTTGAAACTGCGTGAACCACGTTTTTATTGACAAAACGATTGCACTTGAGCCATTTTTGACTCTAACAGCTCTCTCTTGCAAGGCCAGAAAAACAGCCTAAACAATTTTTGCACTGAACGAAAAATTAATCATGTGTTCTATAGACTTACCACTTCCATTTTATAAAATAAAAAGTATGGGTCACCAAGCTTTTTTAAAAGTTATACGAGTTGTATGGAATCGCTTTTGAGGTCAGTTACACTTTTCCTACCCCCTCCCTAGCGAGTTACATATTTGCTTCTCGCGCAATTTTTCACGCGTGCACCACGCCATATGTAGCTAGCAGTTTGCTGATTACGTTTGAGCGATTAGCGATGTGTTTCAGACTGTTAAATGTGAGCCATTCTATCGATAAGCATTTAGGGCTTACTGATATGTTACTCTTTCACTGTTCCTGGTTTAGTACGTCCATTAACTGGATTTCGTTGCAACCGAAATTTTCTTGCATTTTAGTCGCGCGCTTGGTCGCGAAGTTGAATTCGTCATTTTGAGCGAGCAAATTCCCTTAGCGCGCGCGTCTAGTGCGGTCGATGCCTTGCGTGATGCGCAGAAGATGTGCGCAGTAACAAAAGTAGGCACCGTCCTTAAATGAATTCCCTTTAGAAAGGCATTGCCAACCCAACACTTAAATAAATTAACTGTCATGAAAAAAGTTTGTAAAAGTTAACCGAGATGAAAGTTTATATTGATAAACAAACGGGTGTATTGGTAAGGAGGAGATTTCAGTGATTCTTACTTGGAGAGATTAGGATAGAACTGATTGTCCCACACACTGTACAGTGATGTTGTGGCGTAAAGCCGTTTGCCATCCAAACTGAGTTGAATCATCTGCGGTCCTCCTTCCACCCGCTTCCCCTTCACGTAACATGGCGCAGGCTGTCCACTCAGTTCAGAGTCTTGTATCACTTTCACTGGACCGTCGTTGACAATACTGCCACCTATAAACAGCTACAAGGGATTGTTTAAAAAAACTTAGTATTTTAACTTTTAAAACATTTTCTGCCCAACCTGTTTTATGAGCAAGCTTGCTATAGTGCTAGGATTGATTAAAATTCTAAAAAAGTTAAAATGTCATGTTTTCAACCATTCACCAGGAGCAAAACCCAAACCTGTAATGTAAATAACGTCATGCACGTTTGCCCGCGCTTGGCGCTCGAGTAATGGCCTTGAATTCTGATTGGCTGATTGCATTACATGTGCTTGCTGTGTCTGGCCACGTGATTAATTTGCTTTGGATCCGATTCGTAACAGAATCTTTTCTCGCTAAGAAACTCTTGAGGTGAACGGTGTCTTTTTGACAGAAAGTGAAGCAGTGTGTTTGTTCTTGTATGAGTGCAACCAGAGGGCCGGGCGAATTATATTTGTTTGCAACTGGGACCATTTGTGTAGTAATCTGTGCGAAAGAGATTTTATCAAACATGATCTTCTTTCTTAGATGGCAAAGAAATCGTTAGCAGATAGCATGCGAATATTTACCTGACCAACAAGCTTCGGGTGTCTGGGATCTGTGATGTCATACTGTCTGATGTCTCCATGAATCCAGTTGGAGAAATATAGGAACTTGTCGTCCAGTGAAATTAGGATATCGCTAGTCAGGCCTAAACAAAACATCAGTAACAAGAATTCAAATCATGATCATAGAATCTAAAAATATCTAACATTAGAAAAGACGATGAAAGGCTGCTGATTTTATAAGATCACTTTGTAAGAACAAAATGTCTCTATTATTCAATGAAACTCAAATTAATATTTAAGCATTCTCATCATCATCATCATCATCATCATCATCATCATCGTTATCACCACGTCTCGTCGCGCCAGTAGGCCATCACGTTCTCCGACCAACACTCTCTGTTCCGTGTCGCCTAGTTTCTCTCTAAAAGTACTCTAGACTCCTTCAAATACTTTATATACGTTTTGACGTTATTTGTATCGCCACGCAACACTTTTCCTGATGATATTTTGCGTGACTGAAAAAGGAAACGAGAGGACCTCCTGACCTGGCATTTCTGGTAGAACCCAGCCTTCAACCTTCTTGTTTGGGACCTTGATGACCGTTTCAGTATTCCAAGAGTTCATCTGCAAAATATCACAATCTTGAGCTGCTGCGAGAAAATCACACTTGTGAAAACACAGTAGCAGTGCGAAAAACGTAGTGTGTCACATGTGAAGGGCCTAACAATTCCGTTATTCCCACGAACTCCTTAATTAAACTAATTCTAGTCAAACTAAAGGTGCATAAAAGACCACAAAAAAGTCACTGGCGTATTGCAATTGCGACAAATGAGTTACAAATGGTTCAAAATTAGGACAAAGTGATGACTGACGTGCGCAGTGACTTATTTCAAAGTGATGACTGATGCTCTCTCCACCATTAACCCCTTTTGCCAACTCGCCCCACTTACTTGTTCAAGCACCTCACGCCCATCCCCAGCCCCAGTTGTGTACAAGCCAGTTTAAATTCGCTAAACTAATTTACCTGGTTTTTGAAGAACCTGACGATGGTACTGCTCAGTGCACATCCCGTGAATCCTTGCGGCTCTTCAGGGTTGTGCAGGAACCTTATTTCCAGGGGAATGGTGCCGACTCCCAAGTCTAATGTCTGTTGAATGGTTCGTGATGTCCAGTCCCACACGTGCAATCGAGATCCGTACTTGCCTGAAAAATAAGATATCTTCACGCTACGTATGAAGTTTGTGAATAAACGTTGGTGAATATAATTAATTTTTGTCAGCGGCAAAACGATATTTGATACTCGCCATCATCAGAAAATTCCGGCCAAACAAAGGCTTCACTTCTGAGCTTATTTTAGCATTGGGGCTTGGGGCGTTATTATCAGAAAGTAATTGTTTTATATTTGGAAGTATTTTGCGTCTGAAAAGTTTTCGATGTATTAAGTGCAAACAACATGTCTCCCGGGCGTTATAATTACAAGTTGAAAAAACGATTGTATAACTTGTGTTCTAATAGGGTGCCACAATAACAGAAATTGGAAACTGTTAGTATCTGAGATCCAAACCGGCAAAATTGCACTCGCATCGTCATATAGTCGTCAGACACTGGTTCACGTCGGCTCACAAACTCTAGAGTTCTCCCAGACGTTATCAGGTTATGCAAACGCAAACACGTGCGTTTTTGAGAATTTGTGTGATACAATAAGTTCTTACCCGCCTGAACATCCTCAACTTTAAATCCTTTGGTGAGAGCTTTAGGTTCTCCCCACTCTGTACTGATCATCACATTGTGAAGGGGCTGGTACCAAAAGTCATATCCCATGGGAGCAGGGGGCCCAGCATCCCAACGTCCTTTGACATCAAACGTCTTTCCGTCCAGGATAACGAAACCCCCTGAAAAGGAACGGTAAGTATAACGAGCGGAACAGTACGAGAAAGTTTAGAGTATCAGTAAGGCTCTGAACGAGAATGCGTGTGGGAGGGGGCTATATCTGCTTTAATAAAGATAAGTATTCAAAAACAAGTCCAACATGAAGTATGACTTAATTTATTTTCGTGATCTTTAGCTTACTCAAAACAGGGACGTGTTTTCTTGTGTCTTAACTGTACTGCAAACGAACGCTGTCCAACAAGACCAAACTGCAGGATTTCGTAGTACTGACCTCCCTCCCTGTTAGTATCCTTCTCCCTCCCTGTTAGTATTCCATAGTACTGACCTTCTGCCTCCCCGTTAGGTTTTCCTAAAGAACTAATCATGACCTCTCCGTTGGCCAGGCAATGTGCTGTGTGAAGAAAGCCGAGTCCAGTCTTCTTGGCGACCTCCTCTGGCTGAATTACCTGTCGCAGAAGAAACATGTAGAAAAACTTAAAGAGATAGTATGACTGTATACAGTTAAAGTTAATTTAAGGATCCTGTGAAAATATTTAAACATCAAAAGGAAACAACGTCAACTTCCGAGTTAATAAAATGGCAAATGCACACTTTTTTTATAAGAACGTTGAGGCTGAGATTTACCCAAATTTTAAGAACATGCTAAGAACATACCCCACGCTGAGAGTCAGAGAAGTATATACATAAAAAAATACAAAACTGTGGTCTTACAGTTGTCAACTGAATGCTTAAAAAGAATTTGTCCGCGGCACCAGATCACGGGGAGCAGGCCTCGCAAGCATGTCAAGAACAACTTGATGCACCACATTCGGCGAACAATGCTGTTAGATACGTTTCCTGGTTTTCTCCACATTGATTTAATGATATACTACAACATATAACTTAAGAACGTCTTAAGAACATTTTCAACCTCAAATCGTGAAAAAAAAAATAAGGACACTCAGTCTCGGCCCCAAAATTAGGCGTTTAGTAGTAAAAACAAATTCTTGGTGCACGCAGTTCCGTGACGTCATAAATGACACGGGTCAGAGAGTGTCGAAAGTAATCCGCATTTACTTTGTTCCGTTTTTCTATCGAGTTTTAGTATAAATCTACTAGTGTTCTATCACAAATGCCGCGCTC